>JADDOH010002325.1:0-207066 GCA_016648135.1 Agrypnia vestita
GGCAATATTAGTTACGTGATAACCCCAAATGTTTTCTAAATATGAGTTACAAAAGATGGATGAAATATAATTTAGCAATATGAAATATCACATATTTACATTTTGCTTGTGAATGTATTAATCAAGATATATTACAGATATATCTATATCAGTAAGTAGAAAGTCTTCTTGGGATGAAAGTTTGAATCAGATGCGAAAAAAAGGCTGGTGCTCTATCGGGATGGAACTTGTCGCTGCTCACATTTCCACTCGTTTGTGTTGAGCCTCACGAAGGCGATAAATGACCTTCTGATAGTACTCCTTGGTAATAGTTGTGCCTTGTGGTGCGTATTCATGATGTAGCACCCCTCGGGAGTCAAAGAAAGCGGTTAGCATGATCTTGACGTGCTTTTCTCTAGCCTCAGGGACGAGGGATGTTTTTATTATGAAGGCTGCATCTTTATATCTGGGTCATACCCTTGAACCCATGACCCACCACTAGAGATCACTGTCTTCAAAATGTTGGGTTAGCTGTTTGCATTGTCCGGCATGTCTTAATTAAAGTTGAATGTACCGATCCAATGCTTACCTCTGCCTCATTTGCAAGTTCTCGGACTGTGATACGACAAGCATGACCAAAGTCTTGGTAAATCATATTGTTGTTTCGGATTGTAGAGGGCCTATTGGGAAGCGATTCGCCCTCTACTGACGTGCGGGCGGCTTTGAAGCAGTTGTACCACTGCTTTTTCCGTGAGATATTCTTAACATTGTTCCCAGAAGCCTGTTGGATCTTGTGATTGGTTTCCACCTGGGTATCACAAGTTTTTGGCTAAATTTAATGCAATATACTGCTCAAGTTATCCCCTCATTTCCCAACAATTGACAATCGACGGGTGCTAATTACACTTCTTCACCCGGAGGCTGACTGCCAGCGACTGACGCTTTCTGCGGGTGGGAAAGAATTGCACATGCGCCTGAATGTCCCCTACACATCTTCACCAAAAGACACCTCCCTTTCTTGATTTGTTTGGAAAAAATAAAGATTCAATATTATTTGAACACACCCCATGAAATAAGGCTTTTATGCTGTAAGTGGACAGTTTTATGTTAATAACATTGGAAAAACCTACAATTGCATTTGATTAAGATAAATGTTCATAACTACATAAAAATACATAAAGAAAAAAGTGTAACTGACACATATGTATATAAAATTAGCTTATATAAACATGAATATAAACAGCTTTCTTAATATACAGACTTCAGATATAGCATACATTTATTTTGTGAGAACTTTGTTTTTAACTAACCTCAAACGATCTTTCCGTAATGACCGACTGTTAGATCAAAATGCTGAGCGGCATCAATACTTGCATTGTGCATACAAAACAACATTGTGCATATTACACATGGTAACACTTGCACTAAAACAATTGAATCCTTAATGTGAAATTTACTGTACTTTTGATTATTCATCTACATTAGATTTTACTTATACTGTTTTCGTTTCAAACATGGATAAAATACATAAATAAATTTATTTTTTCAGGATGTCTTTTCATGTAGATTTTGTGACCTAGAATGGATACCATATAATAAAATATTTGTTTTTGTTTATCTCAAATAAGTCTTAGTAACTATTTCATATATTATGAATGTTGACTACAATCTAGATTTTAGTTGAATGATTAACGTAATTAAATTATATCCCAACTTTTTGAAATACTCTTTTGCTTATTTCTTATAATATTCAGCTCTGAAAGTTTTCATATTCTGGATTTAATTTCAACTCCTCTCCGGGACCACTTGTATTACAAAAACACATGTACACATAAAAAACAAGAAATAAAAATTGGTATTTAAGTTTTTATGGATAGGATGCTTTGGCAAATATCTTTGGCAAAAATAAGATTTTTTTTATGGCAAATATCTTTATGAAGATTTATTTTTTAAATTACAAAATAATTGAAGAATTTTGAAGACAAGTCTTGGCATCATTTTTATTACTACCGAACATTTTGCAAACATGTAAGTATTACATAATACTTGCAGATGGCAAATTAAATATCTCATAAACTGATTCTTGTTGATTGACAAAAAATTGGACACTTATTTCAATCTGGGTTGTTGTATATTTAAAATGTATATTATCTTAAACAAATATTTTACTTTATAATGGTATCAACAGTAAACTTTTTGCAAAACCAATGCAATCTTTTTAAAATTAAAATTAATTTGTTTAAATATTTTACTTTATTTTAAATTTGTTAGACAAGTTTATATTTTTTACGTGAATATTTCAGAACCATGTAGTGAAATCCTGCTTTGCTGTATATATCATTGTTTGTTGTTTTGTTAGAATGTCTTGTATATTTAATAACTCCTAGTTATTTAGACTCAATTTTACGAGTGACACTTGTTGGGTAACAGTTTTTGTGTATCAATTACATGTTTGCTTTAGTTGCATTGTTTTTGTTCAAAGTATTCCTTAATTTCCACCATAATTCCCATCCATTCTGTATTTAATACCTGTACATTTTAACAAGAATACAAAAAACGTAGTAAAAACTCTCATCATTACTATTTTTATAATACATTAAGGTAAATAAGATTTTTTGTTTTGTTCATTCTGGGAATATAAAATGACCAGTTCTTACATTTATTTTTATTGAAAAATAAAAAATTAGAGAAGTATTTGATGATCCATCAGAATGCTCTTTTGTTTTTAGATATGAAGACACTAGGGAAAAACAAATTTTAAATATGAATATATTGTTATGAAAAAGCGTACATGGGAACGTCTGGAAAATTTTTTAGGGGAAAAAATGAATACCATTTAACTATTATTAACTGATACGACAGTTACTTTGTGGTGCAACACGATTATTTTAATTTAAAGTAAATTGAATTTTATAATGCACGCATATTGAGCTGAATT
Organism: Agrypnia vestita; assembly: GCA_016648135.1. Classification (NCBI taxonomy): domain Eukaryota; kingdom Metazoa; phylum Arthropoda; class Insecta; order Trichoptera; family Phryganeidae; genus Agrypnia; species Agrypnia vestita. The sequence continues at coordinate 2,918 of JADDOH010002325.1, forward strand.
TATCACTACTATAGTTTAGAGAAAAACATTCCCTATTGTAGTTTAAGAGGTGGTAGACATTTTTGGATAGGTATTTGAGGCACCGTGGAAACTTGTACAATACTTCTTTTGTAATATCTGAATACAAAAACGCAGACCTGGCTGAAGGGTAGTGGGGTTTAACCGACCCTTAAATTTCGAGGTATTTCAAAATTTTAATATTTTAAATTTACAACAGAACTTACTTTGTAATTTTTTTTAAATACACCCTTTGGACTTCAGGGACAACAAACATGGCTGTTTAAGACTTCTAAATTCACTTTGTGGAGCAACATGATTATTTTAATTTATTAAATAAGCCAAATTTTGCGCTTTGCGCGTAAGTGAATTTTATTTTTATCACAACTAGTTATTTAGACCCGGTTAAATGGACGGCACTTCTAAAAAATTATGATCATGGGAAAAATAATTTACCATGACCGTAGTTATTTGTGCGTTGTAGTGCAAATATTGGTATATTAAGAAATAATAATTTTTATATTTATGGTTGAGCATTCCCATTTGTGGTTTTCATCTGCATAATTATCATGGGTTGGTTTATATTTGTATGTTAATATATAATACTTGTATATGTTATATTGTTACGTATTGCATATGGGACTATTTTGAATTTACTAGGAATAGTGGGTTGAAGAAGATTACACAAGATCTTTAATATTTGTATAAAATATAGAGGTTATCTTGGATTTTGCTAGCTGGGTGCCATGAGTTCCAATTTCCAGTTGATATTGCCAAATCAGAATGTCAAATGTAGTTGTCTGGCTCTCTTGTGGTGGTGGAACAATGTTAATTAATATGCATTCAAATAACACATCTTACGCAGTAAAACTATCATTGCGAGAAATTAAAATGTTTATATTCATTTAATCTGACACTAAAGGTGGTGGAATAAGTATTGATCGATTGTGATAGATCTAAAGTCCGCAGTTAGGTGTAAATCAAATTCCAATATGAAAACAATACATTTTTATATCTATGTACATATACAATGACATCACAAAATTGAGAAAATATGTAAAAAATACAGCTTTAACATGTAAAGCACACATACATTCATTATGTATCTATAAGAGTATACTAGACGAAAGCAAAGACAAATTTTAGACAAATATTTAATTTTGTTCCTGAGGAAGCACAATATATTTTTATTAGTTTAAATTGTTAAATAAAAATAATTTTGGTTGTTTAAAAATAATTGACGTGACATACTGGGGAGATCTAGCATGGCAGCCTTATGACAGTAAAACCTTGTAATATCATTTATGGAAGCCGCCTTTTTTGTTTTGTATTAGATTAAAAATTAAATTTCTAAAAGCAAGGATAAATTGTGTACTGGTAATATTCTATACAAACTTTTATTTAACTCCTAAAGAATTAAATATTCAGTCGATGGAAGGCAATATGTGTCGGGTTGACTGCTAAATTTTTATATACTTGTCACCGTGTCATATGTGTAATTTTGATTTCCTCTTAGTTTTACAATAGTTATTCTTGTTGCTTTGCACATTTAAATATATTATAGATACAAAATGATGTGCAAAAAATGCTTCAACAACCATTGGTGGTAAGTGTCATCTTTTTTTATTGCATCTTATTCTTTGTAGAAATTATATTTATATTTGCTTATCATAACTGAATATTTTTTCAAATGTATTTGATGACTCTTCAACACATATGACGATGAACATAAAAATTGATGATATCATAAATTATGAAAAATATTTTTGTATTTATATCTTCTTCAATGTTTTTTTTAACAGGCCATTAAAATTATGCAAATGTACGTGAAGTCAAAACCAACCCCTGCTATTGCTGAAAAACTGTTAGAATTATTTGATGTGAAATTATTAGATGGAGACAGGTATGTAATCCCCATATACTTTTTTATTTTTTAAATATTTTAATGACCGGAATAGAAAAACAATTGATTGATTTTAAATGTTAAATTTTGCAGCCCTTGTAGCCCAGTGGGCATGACACTGACCTCTCACACCGAGGGTTCCGGGTTCGATTCCCGGTGAGGTCACAATTTAACTATGTGACTTACTCAAGTCTGGGTGTTTTGTGATGTGTTTCGCTTCTGTAATTGGGCCTTTTGGCCTGTGGAAGCGTAAAATTAAAAAAATATATGATAAAGATATATTGTCAGTGTTTCTTGTTTGAAAAATATTTGTGGTACATATCTTCCATTAAGTCTCATTGGTATCTATGTTCTGGACTTGCGATGATGCTTTTAAATTCTTCAGAATAAATGCCACTAGTTTTATTTTATTTTATCTAATAAAATAATAAACCTGTAAACATGTTTTACTATCATTTGAGTTGCCGGGTTCCGCTTTCCACGTACGAGGGGTATAAAAGCAAAGGCAGCAGATCACACTGAGGTGTTTCTGAGATATAATACAAAAAACCGGTCTCTACTCGAGGAAATTTCTTTGAAATCCATGAAACCTACATCTTATTGGAAATAAGTTTTTGAAAACAATTGCCACCTTAGTTTTCCTTTTATATATATGGATAAATTAATATTTAAACTTTTAAATATGGATATTATTGTGTTTGCTACCAAATTGCTGCTTTTTCTATTTACATAATTGGATATTGTTGTTTGGTTATGATATTTACTCACTTTAGTATGAAGCAGCCATTTTGTCATGTGACATCCTTGGGGTCGATTTGTTATTGGATATTGCTGCTTTTGCTTTTTATATAACAAAGCTATCTTAGATTTTAATAGTGATTTGGAAATACGATTTTGAAACTATATTTCCTTTAAAATCAACTGCACATCAACAACATTTGAAATATTTTTTCAGATATTGCTGTCCTTCACATAAGATAGCAATACGTTCAGTACTATGTTTTTAAATAAGTGTGTGTTTACCCTTCTATTGACAATTTCGAAATCAGATTTTTACTTTCTGATATTTACATTTTTATCACAGTGTTTTGTATTATTCTTCAAAAATTATTGAAAATTAACTTTTTTAATGCCATGTTTATGCGCCAAACCATGTGCGTGATTACACACACTTTTCGTTCTTGCAGAGACGGAATTAAATGCGATTTTAAGTGTCGTATATTTAAAGTCAATTTGCTGTTATAGTGGATAATAATTCCCGGCATTTTGTAGATGATTAAATCTTACAGTGTTGTACTGAAACCTGCCACTAATCTGTGGCAATCATTTTTTTAAAACCTCCGGCTTATTAAAAGGTTAACAAATACTTTTTTTCAAATAATGTGTAGACAAAATATTAAACTAGTTTTAATATGTATATTTGTGTTCCCTAGTTTTCTTCACATGTTTGTCGCGATGAATTTTGAAACCATGGTAATAACTTTATTAGAAATGATAAAAAATTTGGAAATGCACGATATTTTGAATTATGTCAATGATCGTGGAGAAACTGCTCTACATACCGCGATAATATTCTTCAGACACGAAATCATGGGACTTCTCTTGAATGCAGGTATGTTATATTGTTGTTAATCAATGTGTTTATTGTGGTGCGTGCCAGACTATTCTTTGCATACTTTTTATCATCGACATTGCCTCACTGAAGTGGGCCAACTTCACCCACATTTTTATGTACTGCAGCAGACTTCTGATTATCCGGGATCTGATTAACCGGTATGCGGATTTTTCGTGACAGATTTCGAAAATCATTGAAAAAATATTTTTTTAAATAAAATTTTTCGCATTGTTCATAATGACCTATCACGATTTAGAAAATAAAGACAGACAGCTAAAAAGATTGTCTGTACGTCATCGTGCCTGAAAAATTATTTTTAATTTCATTTATGTTTATTATTTAGCTTTTTCTAGTGCCTTATTTGAGTTAGTTATGTCCAGTTGTCATTTTCACTTTTTTTTTTTTTTTTACAAAATAGAGTCTAATTTGTAACGGTGGTATTGCTTGCTGTCAACCGTCAGGGGTGCCAGAGTTTTTATTTGCGTATCCAAAGCAAAATGTATTTATGATGAGTTAAAGTAACAGGGTGATTTAAGCGCGTCTTCTAGATGGTAAACATGGATTTAAAAAGGGAAGGGCATTTGATTGATTGCCATTTATGTAAGTAAAAAATTAAGTAATGTAAGTGATAAATTAGCTGTGCAAGAATTTATAGAAACCGTAAATCTTATGCCGAAATTAATTTACCAAAAAGTAAGTACAAAAGTTATTTGCACTTTTTTGTAAATTATGCAATTTGAATTAAATGTGAATCGATTATCCAGAAATTTTTTTCACCATCCATCCCAGATAATCGTGAGTCTACTGTATGTAGAAAGAAAATATACATATTCTGTAAATTGTTTCAATGGTTTATCTATGAGCTGAATGTAATCAGGTCTCTGAAGAAAAAATATAGAAGATTAATTTATTGGAAATAAAATATGATTTTAAATTTATGACATGATTATTATCTTTATCTATACCTATAAAACTCAATGTCTGTCTGTCTGTCTGTTCTCTATACAAATCCACACCGTTCGATTCTATTCAAATTTTGCAAACTTATGCTTTAGGACCCAGCGGGAACATAGGCAACATTTCCTCCCTATTCTCATACCCCTTACCCTCCCCCTGATATATTTTCGATGCAAATCTGTACCGTTTGACCGATCGGACTCAAAATTTGGAAACTTATTCTTTAGGACTCAGCGGGGAACATAGGTGATATTTCCCCCCCTATTCTTTTACCCCTTCCCCTCCTGACATATTTTCAATGCAAGTCTGTACCGTTTGACCGATCGGACTCAAAATTTGTAAACTTATTCTTTAGGACTCGGCGGATAACATAGGAAACATTGTCCCCCTATTTTATTACCCCTTCCCCTGACATATTTTCGATGCAAAACTGTAACGTTTGACCGATCAGACTCAAAATTTGGAAACTTATTCTTTAGGACTCAGCGGGGAACATAGGTGATATATCCCCCCCTATTCTTTTACCCCTTCCCCTCCTGACATATTTTCAATGCAAAACTGTAACATTTGACCGATCAGACTGAAAATTTGGAAACTTGGAAATATATGTGACATTTCCCCCCTATTCTTTTAACCCTTCCCTTCCCCTGATATATTTTCTAGGTAAATCTGTACCTTTCGGCCGATCGGACCTCAAAATTTAGAAACTTATTTGTTGAAACTCGGTGGGTAACATATGCGACATTTCCCCCCTATTCTTTTAACTCTTCCCCTCCGCTTATATATTTTCGATGCAAATCATTCGAAACGAACCTTTGTTTACCCTCACAAATTTATTTTAAACTTAATCCTTCACCCGTGCAATGCCGTGTGCATAATGCAGTGTGTTAAAAAAATATCTATTTTTGTATTTCAGTGGTATATATGATACAAAGTAATTAGTATAGTTTGTAGTTAGTGCATACATATACTAGTCAATATATAAATTATATAGCTCATTAGATTATTCACAACCATACCTATGATGTTTATATTTATACGTGAATATTATATTTTGTATTTTTTCTTTATTTATGAAATCCATATTTTACGTTAACATATTTTTTTACATTTGCATATATAACTGAATTGGTGTTCATGGGATATTCCCACTAGCCACTAGCCCACACACCACTAGCCCGTAGGCATATGCCGGAGGGTACATATTTGTTTGATAAAAAAATAAACGCCATGTTCAATACAATATTCAGTTGTGTAATGATAGTTCGACTTTTTGCAAAAAATGTGTCAGGAATATTGAAAAAAAAATGCAAACTTTGATATTGAATATCTCCATAACTATTCATATTGCTTGAACATTTTCGACGTCAAGGCAGCAATCCACCTGTAAAGTTTTTGCTACTAGCTGTGAGGCACCTGTAAGTAAAAATATTCACCATTGTTGAATTGAACACTGGACCGTTTCTAGGTTGTGACCCCAACCTGCATGACGATGATGGAAATACTCCTTTGCATTTGGCAGTGAAGGAAGATAATTCTGAATGCATGGTACAACTACTGGATCGCAACAACTATAGCTCAAAGTATGCTAAGCAACTGGATGTTAACATTTTCAACAATGGTATTTTTCTTTTAATGCATAATGTATACATTGTCTCTTAATGTTAAAATTCACATATAATCAATTTTTGTTTCAATTATAATTTTAAGATATCAAATACATATCGAGGGTAGAAAGCCAAAAAGGTGTTAGTGATTATTTCAAACTTTACAGTGTTTCTTTTATTATTAAATGATTTCCATATTTCATATGGAAATCGTTTAGTGATGAAATAAATTTTGAAAAAACATTAATTTGCTCTCCTGTAAAGTTCGAAATAATCAATACCGCCCCTTTGGCTTTCTACCCTCGATATATTCTTATATGTATCTAATGTACATATTAATTATTTCGTATTCCTTTTTGGACCTGGTCTGACATAGTAAATTTACACACTTCTATGTATTGTTAGAATTAGGTGCAATATGACTACCTATATCTATTTATGTAATTAGTACAATATCTATTTATGTAATTAGTACAATACAATAATTAATAAATATAATATAAAAAATGGTTTCCCTTTTCCTAGGTTTGTTTAATGTTCCTGACATTATGACACCAAAACAACAGTTTTATTTCTGTAAACATGAAAAATTATTTTAGTCTTTGTGGTTTTATGTTAAATAATTTCCACTATATTTTCATTCAATGTTACTTTCAATAATATATGATATGTATATACTTTTTCTTGTTCATATAGATATGATTTTGGAAAATAGTTATGGTTTTGAATTACATATATCTATGTGGAAGGGAGCGGAGTCAATACAAGTTTAGATTTATTTTTAAAGAACTCCATATAGGTACATGTGAAAAAATTGTAAAAAGTATTTTCCAAAATATAGTGTTGTTTTATGTATTAGAAAAAATATTGTTTTTCTAGCTGGTTGGACTGCATTACATCTGGCGGCCACGTGCGGATCTCTAGCTTCTGTTTCCAGATTGATTAATGCTGGAGCTGACTGCAATATTCGAGGGAGATCAAATGGTCGAACAGTCTTGCACTTAGCAATCGCTCACCCGCACATTGTAAACTATATATTAGAGCATTCAGAAGTGAGTACTTATTCCTGTACTTTCATAACAGCTTTATGAATGACGAAATTCCTTAAGGCTGCACATTCACATTAGAAGTTTGAAATATCGAGGTATTCGGTAATTTAACCATACTCTTTCAAGACGGTTATGACAATTAATCTGAATGTAATATCAAGTCACATGAGATTTCGCCATTCAGGCCGTGATAATTGTAAGAATGAGAAGGGCAGGACAAAAAGAGATGGAGATATATTTATGTCAATGTTCAATATCGAAGCGCGGACAGTGACGTATACAGAAATACGATTTCTATGCAGCCGATTGACTGCAAATGTCAAAATGCACCACATTAATTAAAATATATTACAGTGAAACTCTCTAAATACCTTTTTCAAGGGACCAGCAAATAAAAACTTATTTGGCGTGAAAACATATTACCAGTGATTTCAATATTTTCATATATTACGAGGGCGGTCCAATAAGTACCTAGCCTACAAAAGAAAAATGAAAATTTTGGTAAAGTGGCAATTTATTTCTCAACATAATCTCCTTTTAGCTCGATACACTTGATCCAGCGAAGCTCCAATTTCTTTAACCTGTCAAAAATACGTTTTCTCGAGGTCTGCAAAGTAGGCCTCCGTGGCGGTGATGACCTCCTCATTCGACTCAAATTTCTGCCCGGCGAGTGACTTTTTCAAGTTTGGAAACAAAAAGAAGTCGCACAGGGCCAAATCTGGAGAATACGGTGGATGGGGCAGCAGTTCGTAGCCCAATTCGACCAATTTGGCCGTGGCGAGGGCGGAGGTGTGAGCCGGAGCGTTGTCATGGTGGAAGAGCACTTTTTTCTTCGCCAAATGTGGCCGTTTTTTCTGCAATTCGGCGTCGAATTGGCCCAATAATTCGGCATAGTACAGCCCTGTGATCGTTTTGCCCTTCTCCAGGTAGTCGAAGTAGATCACACCTTGTGAATCCCAGAAAACGGTGGCCATCACCTTTCCGGCCGATAGGACAGTCTTCGCCTTCTTCGGAGCACGTTCACCGGGTGAAGTCCACTGTTTCGACTGTTCCTTGGTCTCTGGTGTGTACCAGTGGATCCATGTTTCGTTGACAGTTACGAAACGACGTAGAAACTCCTTCGAATTGCGCTTAAACAGCGTCAAACACTGCTCTGAGGTAGTCTCACGGTTTCGCTTGTTGTCCGGAGTGAGGGAACGCGGCAGCCATCGCGCCGACAGTTTTCTCATGCCCAAAATTTCATGCAGGATATGACCCACGCGGCCTTTTGAGATGCCTACTGTCTCAGCTATCTCGCGCACCTTCAATCGGCGGTCTGCTAATACGAGATCGTGGATTTTTGTTTGTTATCCTCCGTGGTAGCCATTTTCGGGACACCTGGGCGTGGCTCATCAAAAACCGATGTGCGACCACGTTGAAACTTATTAAACCATTTTTTGACAGTGGCCATCGAAGGATAAGAGTCACCATACACAGCATCCAAGCGCTCTTTGATTTCGCTGCGCGATTTCTTTTCCAAAAACAAGAATCGAATCACCGACCGATATTGCTCTTTTTCCATTTTTCTAAAATCTGCGGACACGCCCACTTCCACTCGCGGTCAAAACAAAACTACGAATCCGATTCGACTGAAATTTTTACAGTAGTCGTCTACGAGAATATACTACACGATAGTAAATTTCTCTTGCGATAGTAGCGCCATCGGGCGGTGAGGCTAGGTACTTATTGGACCGCCCTCGTATATACATATATATATATATATATATATATATTGTACTTATTGGACCGCCCTCGTATATATATATACAAACATATATTTTTTGTATTGAAAAAATTCAAATTATGGCGAATTTTGAATTATCTGGGTTTTACTGTATTTGTTTTTATGTGTTTAGCTGAAGCAAAATCACATAAATGCCGAGATAAAGCATGAGGATTTTTGAGATGCAATAAAGATTATACATATGTTACTTTTTTATTTCGTACTTGAAATTTTTTTTTTGCTTTTGTACTTAAAATTGTTTTTGTTTTTTTATCTCTTCTGTTTATAAAATGAATATTATTTCTTATTCTTTAGTAACAGTGTAACATTAAATTGTGAAAATGAACCTTCAGACAAACCTGCGTCTTTTTAGACGTTTTGTGGGACTAGAAATATTTTAAAAAATGTAAAGAAAATATATAGATTAAAAAAAAATCACACTGAATATACACATTGCCATCCTGAGCAGTGTTAAATTGTTTTCTGCTTTACAACATGTTGCTTACTTTCAGACCATAAGTTGCATCTGATTTTTCAAGTAATTAAATATTTTGAAATTAAATGAGTTCTGCATAACTGAAACTACTATATTGTTTATGGTTCATGTAAATATTTTTAATTTAATAACATGTCGGGAAAAGTAATAGGAAAGTTGTAAAAACATTCTATTGTCCCTCGAAGATCTTTAGTTATGTGGAATTGTTAAAAAATAATTCAATATTAAAAAAAAAATAAACATTTTTTTTCAGGTGAAATGCCTTTCTCTTGCCCAGATTGTGACAAGGCGTTCAGGCATCGTGTGACAATGAAGCATCACCGTTTGAAAGTCCACGATGTCAATATGTTTGACAAACCATCTCCAACATTCGACAATTCTTCTGAGAGCCACAAAGAGGGAAAATTAAATAATAATGTGGTATCCAAAGAAACCTGAAATTCGTTCAATAATATACATGGTGTCACAATACAAGTTATATTGGTACAAGAAATATAGGACCACATTGACATAAAATGAGTTTTTGTCATCACGGATTTACACAAGGACCGCAGTGGTAGTACCTACCAAAAGTTACAGTACTTTGTGTGTTTACTTTCGCCTTTTGTCTTCCAGAAAATATTAAGTCAGATATTGCGACTTTACTCTGCAAAAGGCTTAAAGTTATTTTTGCAGAAAAAGTGGCATCCTTTAATGTGAAATTCAAACTGAGGATAAAACAAATTAACTCTTAACAAGATCAAGGAGCGGGAAACTGCTTTGAATAACAAAAATGTCCTCAACATTTGGACAAAGCATCCATGGATTCTAGGCCTCGAGATTTCACAATATCTATTACATACATAGATTTGAGGTAATATTTTGGAAAACGGTATTTCAAAAAAGAAATTTAAGTCGTTGACATTCAAAGATTGGTGACCACCCAGCAAACTAATAAAGCATTTGTCATAGAGTCGGATATTTACGTGAAAGTATGAATAGAAAAGCAGACCAAATAAATCGATGGTCCTTACATATACATAAAAAATTTAATTTTTGTTTTACTATTATCCAATTTATTTCATATTTTCAGATAATGTTAAAAAAATAATTTTCCTAGGGTGTGCCAGAGCTAGCAGCAGAAATTGATCGGTAGATTTCTACCTATTTTATGAGTCTATGTTCAAGCAACCATGACCTAATATCAATAGTTATGGAGTTATGCAAAATTAAAGTTTGCTTTTTTTTCAGTATTTCTGACATACTTTTTACAAAAACTTGAACTATCATTCAGTAACTTATGTCGACTATGAAAAATTCATTTGTTTCAATAAAAGTTAAATAAAAACCCTGAAAAAATTCAATTTGGAATGTTTTCCAATTATAAATTATATGATCTTCATCTCTCAGTTGTGATAAGTTCCTCTAATAGTCTGTTAAATTGAGTACTCATAATACGTAATTTGTGATAAATTTTCTGCGGTTGAAATTGTTAAATAAATTTTTTTAAAAACATATTAAAGATTCTTATGACTCAAATGCCTCATTGCTCTCTTTTGCTTTGCCTATGATAAATAGATGGAAAAAAATGTTTAAAGACAATTGTGAACATAAATTCTATAGAAATTGTGCATTAACCCATTAATGCCCAAAGGAAAACTACATATTAAATATATATTTTTACTGTTATTTATTACGACATACTGAGCAAAGAAAATATTGTAAAAGAAAAACTTAGATAAATACATAACATAGAAAATAAAGGAACAGATTACCATTGAACAGAAAAGGAAGAAAACTAGTCATTTTAGAAAATTTTTAGAAAATATTTAGAAATCAACTATAACAATAATAATATACTCGACATTCAAACACCCTATATTATATCCCCCCTCTTGTCCATATTAGCCCTGTTTCGCAAATCTACCCCTTTTCACCACCCCACTCCCACACCACCGATGATTATTATTATTATTGATAATGGGCAGGCAGCTTAAGTCCATATCATTGTCTCTCATTTGAATTAAATTGGTTGACACTGGCTGCAGACACGATGCCCTCAGGCAAACTGTTCCACATATTGACCACTCTATTGCTTAATGCATGCTTTCTTGGGTTACACGAGAACCGTGACTTGTTCAACTTCAGGTGATGTCCTCGAAGGCCCACATTAGTGAAACAATGCAAACATATCTGTCATATTAGGAATATTGTAGTAGCCCGATAGAATCTTGAATGTCTCGATGAGGTCACCTCTTGCTCGTCACTCTTGAAGAGTGGGCAGTTTCAAGACTCAACTTTTCCGCATATTCCAGGTTTTTAAGACCCAAGGGCAATTTCATGGCTCGTTTCTGAACATTTTCCAATAAAGCTATATCTTTAGCAAAATATGGATTCCAGATCCGAGAGGCATATTCGAGGAGAGGCCTCACATATGTCTAAAAATAGTTGTGAATAGTGGTACCGTCAGACGTTTGAATGATCTTCTCACCAAATACAAATTAAAAACGTTATAATTAAAAAGAAAAAAAAAGTTTTTGAAATGTTATAGTGAGAAGTAAACATTGTTATTTTTAATTTTTTAAAATTCTATTGAAATAAATAATTCCATAATAAATATAGATAGAAAGAAAACACCAAATTATGCTTCTAAGAGAAGTAGGTACACGAGCGTGTACGGTAGGCGGATTGGGTTAATAAATGGAATCATTTTATGGATTAGCATTGACAGTTGTAGTGTGAGATTCTAATACACATTTATTATTATAGGTCAATCATCAAAAAAATCTTGAACTCACATCGAATTCGCTGGAAGTACAGTAGGCAGATTGTAGTACTTATAGGTACTGAGAAGTTTTGCATGACTCAAGAAAAAAGAATTCTCACTATATATTTCGCTCTAATTTGCATAGGCTCCATATAAAAGAAGAAGAAGACACATGATAATAGAATGGGTTTAGTCAAACTTGGAAGTATGAAAAAATAAGCATAAATTGAGAAATACTAAATAAATAAAATTTTAATCGTTATAATGCAATAAAAACGTCAAATATAAATATCACAGATAACATTTGTAATAAAAGATAAATAATCAACTGCCTACAAAAATAAATATATTTCACATCAGCTTGCAGGAATAAAAAAAAATTTCTCAATAGCATTCAGAAAAAAAGTAACCCATAAAAACCAAGTTTTTATTATACTCCCTGGAATAATCCAAGATGATGGTCCTGTTGTTCATACAATGAAAATAAGTATTTCACTATATAATTTAATGCCCTGTTAATTTAATCTAACTAAAATAATCGTAATCTAAATTAAACAAACCAAACCTAATAACCTAACCTAACCAAACCTAATAACCTAACCTAATCTCATATATTGCCTATGAAATGTCTAAGCAGTGCATTTTTCGGAACTTTAAAGTGTAATATCTTATTTAATATTTACTATTTAAACGTAAATTATCTTTCATTTTGTTATTACCACCTTCAATAATATAGTGAAATACTCATTTTCGTTGTATATGCAATGGGACCATTATCTTGGATTTAGCCATATTTTCATACAAATTAGTAAGTTCTATGAAAAAACCATTAAAATTTGAAAAATCCAAAAATTTATTAATTTTTTTTAACAAAAATTTGATAGATCTTCTTGATCGTCACCGAAAAGGGTTAAAAATCGATCCAAAGATTTTTGGTCGAGCAAGCAGATGCCACGAGTTAATATAAAGGGAGTAAAAAGTATTGTTGAATAACAGTTATATCTTAGTTATCAATCATCGACACAATCAGACGATAAATAACTGTACCGAAAATAACAGTTTAACCATTCCAAGAGCTTTGTTTTTCGGACTTTTCGGAATTTACATGATCTTTCACCGCGCGAAATATTATGAATATAGAATAGAAATTATGATAAACATTGCTGCCATTTCACTTTGCTGTTCTCGCCACAAAGCTTTTATAATATAGGTAGTCTTTTTGCAGTCAATTCGTAAATTTGCAATTTGTTTTTGGCATTTTAAACATAGTTTTAGAAGGGCTATGTTTAAGCCTGAACTAAATTAGGTAGATAAATTACGTCACCTTACTAAAATGTAATTACACTATGAGTTACTCTATTCTATGAGGTGATCGGCGTAATCAGTGGTCCGTTGAAACACGGGAGTTGAGCAGCACTATAAGCCTACATATTGATATGCTTTGTGTTCTGTTCATTAGTTGGTGACACTTTTGAATCTGAACCCAATGTACATACACTATCAAATGTGTTGATTAAAGTCTCTTTCATATCGCATCAGGAGAGAGGTCTGTATTCATTGAAAATATTCACTTTGCTATGATTAATTAAAAGCGGAAATTTCAAAAACTGTCCGATTTTCAGATTTTTAAGATATATATTGATAAGATATATACAGGGTTATTTGTAAAACATTAATAAACTCGCAGGACTATATTCCTGCCTTGATTATGAGTCGAAAATGTTCAAGCTATTATGACCTAATATCAATAGTTACAGAGATATGCGACATCAAAGTTTGCATTTTTTTCAATATTTCTGGCTTATTTTTTGTAAAACGTTGGACTATCATTACAGTAACTCACATCGATTACGAAAAATTCATTCGTTTCAATACAAGTTAAATAAAATGATAAAAAACCTGAAAAATTCCAATTTGAATGTTTTCCAATTGGAATTCAAAGGTTTTTATTTTTTTATTTGACTTGTATTAAACGGAATGAATTTTTCATATTCGATATAAGTTACTGTAATGATAGTCCAACGTTTTACAAAAAATAAGTCAAAATATTGAGAAAAAAAAATGCAAACTTTGATGTCGCATATCTCCTGAACTATTGATATTAGGTCATAATAGCTTGAACATTTTCGACTCATAATCAATGCAGGAATATAGTCCTGCGAGGTTATTAATGTTTTACAAATAACCCTGTGTATATATATATATATTTAAGATATATAGATAAGATAAGAGCTGGAAAATATTTTTTTTTTACTTTGATTTACGAAAGTAACATTATGATGCTTTTACGTAATATTTACCTCCGATTTTATGATTTAAATTTACATAATTTGCACGACAGTTATTTTGACATTAGGGAAACAGGGCGACAACTGTCATCTCGTCATCTGTCACCTATTTAATTTCTATAGAGCCCCAGACTCCATAGAAAAAGACAATGAAACTGACAATCATTAAAGGAATTAGTTTAATAGTGGTGCATTACCTACCTCGCACTTTTTGGCAACAATATTATTGTTTCTACGTGATGATAGATGATGGCATGATGGTAGACGTGATTTGATAAAAATGTTGGTTAAAGAGTTGCGATATAATTTATTAAAATATGTCTTACGAGTGATTTTTTTTACCCCTTTGGATAGTCAAATTATTGACGGCGCGTATTCGGTGTTCTCGGAATTCACAAAACAGAAAATGATCAGTTTTTGTTGCACCCATCATCTGTGCGAGGTGAAAATATAATAATAAAGAAAATCAAAATTAATTTTCAATTACACATTTATAGCATGTGAAGAGCCATACGTGTGCTGCGTTTCGTTGCCAAAGATCAATGCTGTCTTTTTGTGGAAAGACGTCCGTTTGGGACATTCATATGTTTTTATGTAAATTTGACATTTTTATAATTTATTAATCAACTAGCTGTTTACACCCGGTGTTGCACGCGTTAAGGATTAAGTTTAAAATAAATTTATGAGGGTAAACGATGGTTCGATTCGAACGGTATAGATTTGCATCGAAAATATATCAGGGGGAGGGGAAAGGGTAAAAGAATAGGGGGGATATGTCACAAATGTTAAAAGCTGAGTCTTAAAGAATAATTTTGCAAATTTTGAGTACGATTGGTCGAACGGTACAGATTTGCATCTAAAATATATCAGAGGGCGGGTAAAAGTAAAAAGGGGAGGGAAGAAATGTCACGTTTGTTACCCGCCGGGTCCTAACGAATAAGTTTTCAAATTTTGTGTCCGATCGGTTAAACGGTACAGATCTGCATCAAAAATATATCAGGGTAGGGGAAGGGTTACAGGAATAGGGGGAAATGTCGCACATAATAACTGCCGAGACCAAAAGAATAAGTTTCCAAATTTTGAGTCCGATCGGTCAGGTTAAACGGTACAGATTTGCATCGAAAATATATCAGCGGAGGGGAAGGATTGAAAGAATAGGGGGGAAATGTGAAATATGTTACTCGCCGGGTCCATAAGAATAAGTTTCTAAATTTTGAGTCCGATAGGTCGAACGGTTCAGATTCGCATCGAAAATAGGTCAGGGGGAGGGGAACGGGTAAGAGAACAGGGGAAAAATGTTGCCTGTGTTACCCGCCGTGTCCAAAAGTGTTTCTATAATTTATGGGATTCCATGATATTTTGAATTTTCTGGGTACATGCGTTTATTATAATTCTGCAAGCACACATCGCTGTATACTTTGACAATTTTACTAAACACTATATATCTATTAACATCAGCACTGCTAATGAATTATGTTCCTTTCAACTAGTTTATGACATTAAGATTGATAGATGACGTATTTTTATTTTATGGATTATATCTACTTATTCAATTCTCTATGTAATATTGTCGATCGACACTAGGGAAATTAAAATATGCAAGGAAATTGGAACTATACCTACCCCATTATATAGCAAATCCTCTTTAACTATAGAGATAGAGTATTCTATTAAGAGGTATAGAATTTTAAAACGAAATAAAACACAAAAATCGTGGTAATGGCCATGGTATTGGCTTTGTTGGAAAGATAATTTTATGCCATTAGTGTTTAATATAAGGCGTTTTTTTAGAGGTATTTCGAATTGGTAACACTTTTTTCAGCGACACCCAATTTGATAGCTGATTTGTGCTCAGTTTGTTTTGCCATTTCATCATGAATAGACTTACGCCAGAACAACGCTTGCAAATTGTGCAAATTTATTTCGAAAACCATGATACCATTATCATATTTAAATGCTAATGGCATAACATTATCTTTCCAATAAAGCCTATACCGTGGCGATTACCATGATTGTGTGTTTCATTTAATTTAAAGTTTTATACCACAAAAAAAAAACAGAAAATCAAAGCTGAAAAAAGAAAATGTGTAATATATGGAGAAATTGATGACATGAGAATATCAAATATGAAAGTGTAATATGAAAATAGAAGTGGATAAGATAGAAGAGTGTGCCGGTGTAGTGTTCTATCATTTCTGCCTGCCCCTGCTGAAAATAGCGTGATGGACAAGATAAGTTAATTTTAATACAAAAATAATATTTCTATTCGACGATTTTATCTAATATTGATTCGAATTTAGGTAGATTTCGATAGAAATACCAGACGCAACTTATGGAATATATTGATGTAGGTACTAGTGATGGATCGTCGACGTATTTACCGTCGACGAAACGAGACCGTCCACGTCCGTCCATCGACGAGACGATCAACTAGTTGAATTCGTCAACTGATTGACGCGTCAACTTCGTTACGCGGACGTTCTATCTAAATATCGGGATGATGGTCAACTGTCTACGGTTCGACACGACGCTGCTCGACGGCTCAACCGTTGGCTATTTTTATTACGTTAATTTTTAAAATTTAAAGAAGTTCGAAGGAATATGGTTTCGGGGAAAGTAAAACCGCTACTTGTGCTTATATTTAAAAATAAATATTTTATTATTTATTTGTTTACGCACATTTACGCACGGCTTTTACATATTGTTTTATATACATACTTCTTTCTATATATAATAAAGAAGGGAGTAGGTATACACAACAATATCAGGTGTAAGCAGTAAAATATTAGTTCAATAAAAAATAAAATAATTAAACAGAATTGTTTTATTTTATACAGCGCAAAATTGGGAATTCACCGAATCGTCGCACGTGCACATCGCACAAATCAAGTAAAAAATAATTGATAATAGCTTATTAAGCCTATCTCATGCATTCAAATTTCAAGTCTCTGTCATAGTTCGTGCACACAGATCTGCACTCTATGGTCGTGTACTTTAGAGTTGAAATGAAATTACCCGTCGAGCCGTCTATGACGTCTATGGCGTCTACAAGTCGACACCGAAAGATGAGAGAGAAATAAACGGTCTTGCTCTCGCTCGTTGCTTTGCACTATGTTGAATCTTGAATCGTCCACCGTCCACGGCGTCCGCCGTCCACCGTCTACGAATTCAACTAGTCCATGCGATAAACGTAAACCGTCGATGCGTCGACGCAACGTCAATGGTTGATTTCAACTAGTCCGTCCATTCAACGCCCATCCCTAGTAGGTACTTCTTGACTAGGACCGCGAAAGGGCACACATTGTATCTTAACTAATGATGGTATTTTACCGGTTACACAATTTACCAGTTACTTATAAAACCGGTTACACAATAACTATTATTTGACATTGGTATCGATGATTGATCACTAATTTTTATCAATTCGACGAAAAACCGTCGGTTTTATGGGACCTTGACTGATCAATCATGAAATTGAGTGCTTTCACACAAACAATTACATTAAGCAGACAACATTGGTTTAACCTTAATCTCTAGGCGCACAGTTTACACCCACGCTATGCAAGCAGATTTCGGACAACGGTTATATCCCAATATAACCAATTATCGATACAGATGCATCTCTCAAATAACAGTACCTACCACGTGTAATCGGTTAATGTAACAGTATGACCATCACTGATGTTATTACAGGACTATCGTTAACGGTCTGTTGATAAAATCTGTATATTAAAAAACATAAACAATATCCAATTAACTGAACACTGCCCCCCATAGAGCTTATCAAATTTCCTGGCAATTTCGTAATTAAATTTACAACATTTGACAAAATAAATTAAAATAAACGAAAATGATTAAACGTGATATAATATTTTACGAAATCTGTTTGAAAAATACACGGCCGATATAAAAGAGACGGAATTAAATTTATAAAGGTGCCGGAAAATAAAAAAATGAGGAGTTCCAATGTCAAACGGAGTCACGGTGGCGGAAATCGTCCCAAAAATGTTGAAGGGTTGAACGGAAGAAAATATTTTCTTTGAGAAAAAATAATTTTTTCTTCTCGATAATATCTCGGGCCGTAAATTAAACGGTGTCACTCTATGGAGTAATTTTTCTGGCGCTTCGGGAGTAATTTTAATGTCACGTCAAGATGTCACGAAACTTAATTCCGAAACGTCAAAATAAATTTATTGAATTTCTCGCACAGTCAAAGAAAAGTTTTCCCGCGTCGGGATTCGATCTGCGGAGCTATTTCGCCGTTTTAAATGTCCGCAGACAGTGAGCGTGGGAGAGGAGGGGAAGAGGAGTTGGAAGGGGGGGTGGGGGTGGGGGGGGGGGGAGAGGCTGATGGCCACCAGGCGTCGGAAGGCTCATGATTGATTACGAAAATTGAAATGAACATCACTTCGCGATCTGAAATCATACTCGCAATGGATATTGAAAACAAGCATTTATCCATTTGATATAACCCTTTAGGGAGGCAGTGTCATGTGGACTTGAATATATATTTTTAAAAGAGTGTTATATGCAATGATATAATAAACTGTAGATAAGTTACAAGCATGAAATCTTGGCAACTCAAAAGTAAGACAATTGCCTTACTTGCATTCGTTATCGAACGGACCTTCTTTGTGATCGGACGCGACGCTACGCCGTAAAAAAAGTACCAGG
Organism: Agrypnia vestita; assembly: GCA_016648135.1. Classification (NCBI taxonomy): domain Eukaryota; kingdom Metazoa; phylum Arthropoda; class Insecta; order Trichoptera; family Phryganeidae; genus Agrypnia; species Agrypnia vestita. Next base: position 22,012 of record JADDOH010002325.1, read on the forward strand.
GAAAAAGGAACAGAGTATCGTACACTATTGTAAGAATGAGTACGTTATTTTAGTCACCGTTACTTTAAATTATCTGATTTTTCTGTCTACACGCAGAGCGTTTGTGAATTAAGTGTGCCATGATTTGTTGTCTCTTTCAATGCAATATTTGTTACATATGAAAGTCGGCTAGTATGAGAATAACGTGTCTATATTATAATATATCTATGGATATATGTAGGTAAGGTGGAAGATGAGAAGCGTATTTGGTGTTACAGATAGCAGGGCGTATAGGTCTGTTCATATAAGCTTGCAATTGAGTTAGTGTGGGTACCGTGTGTAATACACGCATTTTTTCGTTGTGTTAAGTTTACGGATATGAGAGGGGCGTATAATTATTTTGGGTTCTTATATTTACTAGCAGACTATTGAAGTAATTAATGCCTAGATAAGAATAGTTTTGTTTCGTGGCTGTTTTGGTGAATTAAGGTACATTTATACTTCCCATTGTTTGTGGTATTTAATAATAAAATAAATAATAATAATTGTTAAGATATTCTTAGTATTTATGTACTTTAAATAAAAATATGTTATAAAAATCGTGAAGATAACATGTTCAAAATTCACTATAAGCGAAGAGAAATTAGAAATAATGTTCAACACAAAATTTATTTATCTATTTATTTGTGTGCATACGGTGCATGGCAACATTGAAAAAAGTAGTAAAATAACAAAGAAATATCCTTACAGTTTATTATTACTCGTGTTAAGAAAAAGTGCAAAAGAAAGCAATCGAAATAATAATCAAATAAATTTTTATTAATCAATTAAAAAAGACATACAGAAAAATCAAATTAAGGAATTTTTTTAATTGCTACTGGGATTCGAGCCAACGGACGTCCATTCTATCCGGGGATGGCGCGTTTTTCAATTTCGCCATAGCAGTTCAGTAAGTTAACGAAAATTTTTTGACCTTTTATATATATGTAGTCTCTTTTTAATAGATTTTTTTACTCCATTTTTAAAGCAATCCGCTTTAAATAAATAAATAATTAAATAAATAAATGGAATAAAAATATTAATCAATTAAAAAGAGACTACATGTAAGGTCGAAAAATTTTCGTTAACTTACCAAACTGCCGTGGCGAAATTGGATAACGCACCATCCCCAGAATGAATGAAGGTCCGTTGGCTAGAATCCTGGTAGCAGTTAAAATATTTTTTCGTTAATTTGATTTTTCTGTGTGTCTTTTCTAATTGATTTATAAAAAATTGTATAATAAATCACAGAACTTTGTTCTGAAATTGCAACTTCACAAAAATAATGTGTTTTCTTTAATATAGAAATAACAATCAATCAACAAATTACAATAAATAACTGACAAAAAATAAAAATTAACAGCTGTGTCGTAAATCGACATTGATAAACAAGAATATTTCTTTATTTAGGTTTCACAGAAACAAACGGATATTTTATACGAACCGTATGGATGTGTTGAGATTCGATTCTCGACGTTTCGTTAAAGCCGTATCACAGGGTCCTCAGGAGAGTGTCTTATCCCCGTGGGGGTCAAGGATGCACTGTTATGACGTACTTAGGTACGTACCGATATGATTCAAGCGAAACGTCGAGAATCAAATCTCAACACATCCATACACACATATGGAAATAAAAATACTTGCTTTTTTCAATTTTCAATTTGTATGATATGAGGGCATTGTCAATCTAAATATGTCTTATTCAACATATTTAGATTGACTAAACTAACTAGTATATATTTATGAAAAGTATTGAAAAGAGCTGATAGGTATAGGTATATCATTTTAAGACCTAATGTAGGTTTTTAAATTTGTGCACGATTCCAAAAAAAACAATTTTGTTCAAACACTAATTAAAGGTAATACGTATAAGAAAGAGGATGGCTATACAATTTGATGTAGATGAGAGAGATAGCAGTTTCATATTGATTTTTGGTAGGTACCTACTCCGAAACAATAAACATCTATAGGTACGCATCCATCGTATAAAAAAATATTCGTTTGTTTCAATACATAAATATTTATGTCAAGCGAATGTAATATAAACTTTAAATCTTTAATATTTCTTTGTGTTCCAACATTCATTTCTTCGAAGTCTAATAATGAAAAAAATCTGCCACGCAGGTACGCGGGCTAAACTTTTATAGTTTGATAAAAAAAACTAATGACTTTTATTTTTTATTTCGCGGCAGCTTTACATATTACAAAGTTTTCCGAAAAGTGTTTGTATTTATTTATTTGTTTACGCCCATTAGGTATAGGCTTTTACACAAAGAATATAATATAAATTTCAAAAAGCACATACATTAAACAATATCTGTATAGCACCAAAACATGAGTATAAAAATTAAAATATAAGTACAGAGCAGCGATGTGTATGAAAAATATATATTACCCGCCATTGCATGTATATATTAACAGTTGAAGTCAGTAACGAAGCAGTATTGCCTCTTTAAGTGTAAACTTTACTTTCTCCAGACTGTCGTCGAAAATGTCAATTATACAACCATATTCATTGCCAGTCCCCAATATTCTGTGTATCACAGAATTTGATTGATAAATAATTAGTACTGCAATTATGACAATGGAATGTGTATTGTAGACATCCTTGTAATATTTTATTTCACCGCATCCTTGTAATATTTTACTGATTCAGATTTACAATAGAGCGGTTCTTTCTTCACAATTATAATATGAAACACATGAAAAAATAATATAATAATATTTAAATAAATTTAATCATTTTGTATGCCACTACAAAACGCAAGAATAAGACAGGATTTCACAAAAGATTTTTAATTTCTAAAGTTATTAATTTTTATTAAGTTATTAATATTTTATATCTATAATGATATGTAAAGAGGTGAAGTTTATAAGTTTGGATATATGACGTAAGTCTCCGAAACTACTTACCTGATTTCAAAAATTCTTTCAATGGACTTTCAAGGTGGACATAAGCTATATACAGGGTTATTTGTAAAACATTAATAACCTCGCAGGACCATACTCCTGCCTTGATTATGAGTCGAAAATGTTCAAGCTATCATGACCTAATTTCAATAGTTATAGAGATATGCGACGTCAAAGTTTGCATTTTTTTTACAATATTTCTGACTTACTTTTTGTAAAACGTTGGACTATCATTACAGTAACTTATATCGATTAAGAAAATTCATTTGTTCCCACCCCTCCCATTTTATGCATTATCATAATTTAAATCTTTGAAATATTTATTATTTATCATATATTCTTTATCATTGTTTTTTATTTAGTTTTTTTTTACCAGCTTCGAGGAAACTTCACTGGTCATCATACTAAACGAATATTTTTTTTGATATTATATAAATTTTTTAAAAATTGTACTGTATGTTTCCCAAAAAAAATAAATAATAAAATAAAAAATAAATCAAATACTAATTAAATAAAAAAATAAAATCCATGGAAAAATCTAAGGTTTTTATTTTTTTATTTGACTAGTGTTAAAGGGAATAAATTTTTCATTATCGATATAAGTTACTGTAATGATAGTCCAACGTTTTATAAAAAATAAGTCAGAATTATTGAAAAAAAAATGCAAACTTTGATGTCGCATATCTCCATAACTATTGATATTAGGTTGTAATAGCTTGAACATTTTCGACTCATAATCAAGGCAGGAACATAGTCCTGCGAGGTTATTAATGTTTTCCAAATAACCCCGTATATTGTCCCGTTAAAATAAAAGGGTTTTTTATGGTGACCTATTTTACAACGAAAGTCGACGAAAAAATGGTCGAGCGATGCGTTTTTTACGAAGGCTGCATTAACGGTAAGAGATATTTAAATACTTTCTATGGAGAAGTTGTAGAACTCTCAAAAAGTTCTTTAAAAATTGTGTGACGATATCTATCTATATGTTAAAGTTAATACAAAAGTTGATAAAATATTACTAAAAGTTACTAAAAATAAGCACATATGAAGTAAAATTATTTGTATGTGCAGTGACGCAGGTAGTAAGCACAGTATACCCAGAAAAGTAGTTTATCTCCGGCCTGTCGGCGAGTTATCAGCCTACTAATGCGTTGACGCTAGGGTTGTCACTTTACTCGTAGCGTCTGAGATTCCGACGCATAAGGTAGACACGAAACCCGAAAATTTCTGTAATTAGTATACCTAGTTTCTGCACTTAAATTGCAAGAACGCTGATTAACATAAACGTAGACTTTTAAAAACTCACAGTCTTTGTGATAATCAACACACCTTTTTAGTAAAGCACCACAAACATAAAAAAGGCATTTTTTTCAGGAAGCGCATTTTTTTCTAAAGCGGCGGCTGCGAGCGCGAATGGCACCGAAGGCACGACCCTTACTGCCGCCGCCTTGTGCCCCCATATTCTATGTCAATGTGTGCGTCACAGTGCGTGCGTACACGGCGCCGAGCACGCACGCACAAATTCTAATGGGTAGCGGACAGTTTGTATGAAGACGTATTACTGTTCTTAGTATACTGTGGTAGTAGTATGTACCTACAATGATGACGTCTGCTAAAGTATGTACAGTGTACAATTCATTATATAATTTTTAATTTGATTTAGTACATACTTCCGGTAAAATTCTACTTACATTACGTAAAATTACTTCTTTTTTATTTATGATATAATATGTAGGAGCTGACAGACAAGCTCGCCTCTACAAAATAATGAAAAAAAATTCCAAATCTAGAAATTAAAAATGTTCTTAGGTTTTCATGGTTGCTCAGAATCTGGTTTGTGATTTTGGGGTATGCCGTATTTTTGCGACCTTTTTGGCCGAAGTTTCGGATCCTATTGCAGGGTTCATCATCAAGGCTGATTGGCATCAGTTTTTGGCATCGTGTGTTAACATCACACATTAACCTTGCAATGGAATCGTAAACGTCGGTGAGAAAGATCTTAAAAACACGGCAAAACACCCCAGAAAACACAAACCAGAAGATTCTAGAAATTATTCCTGTTTCTATTTAATATTGTGAAGCTGTGCTAATTCGATTGATGGTCGGGTGTACTTGAATGTTTTTGAAATAAATGTAAAGCGATCATTGTTTTATTTTAAATGTGTTGTTATATTGCACGTATTGTTTATTTATTTATTTAATATTCATGGAAGACCAACGGCACAACAAAGAATCATAGAAAACATTGATTTAATATAGATGGCCAATTACAGGTCTCCACATTTAGAAATATGTTAGTAATGATAAATATTTATGAATTAAACTAAGGCATGTTAAGAATTATATAATAAGAAAGAATAAAAAATTTAAACAAAAGAAAAAGAAACTTAATTATTGGCAGAAAAACATAGGCATGTAAAAAAATAATACAAAAATAATTAACAAGAGAAAAAGAGACTTAATTATTAAGCAGGAAAAAAATTCTGCACCCAAAATTTTTCTTAAAACTTAGGCATGTTAAGAATTATATAACAAGAAAGAATAAAAAATTTAAATAGAAGAAAAAGAGACTCAATTATTAGCAGAAAAACATAGGCATGTTGAAAATAATACAAAAAGAATGAACAAGAGAAAAAGAGACTTAATTATTAAGTAGAAAAATTTTTCTTAGCGCTTCCACAATACACAAGCAAATAAATATCAAAGTTGTTTTGCATTTAGACGTGCGTATATTATATTTAGTGGGTATAATGTGGATCGGGCAAGATTTGTGTGCTGTCAGGACAGAAGAGCGCGACATCCCACCCTCTCTGTCTATCCCTGAGGTGATGGTAAGCAAGCAAAAAAAGCTGTAAAAACCGTGAATACAATTTCACCGGGTTACCGGGGTTAGTGCGATGTCACCGAGGTTATTGCGGGGATCGTGACTACTGCGCACACCCTTCGTGAGTGGTAAGGGTGCAGTTTTTGCTCGCCTTTGGGTTGCCAGATACTGACGTGGTTAACGCCCCCCCCGCCCCAGCTGCTTCCTTGCAAAGGCTTTTTCTTTTCTTCGAAATAAATTTCCTGGTAATAAATTTGAACGTTTTGCGGAATATAATGCATCGCTACAACTACCTGTACCTACCCAGTGACGAAGCTAAAATTTGGGGACCAACGCGGATTGTTAAAAGCATTAGGTCCGAATTCAAAACGGAAGGGCCCCTGAATAAGTCTGGTGTATAAAATATATGAGAAAGAATATTATTACTACGCTGTTTATCCATTAAATAGTATTGGTATTTTAATTCGCAGTAATTAACGCTGTTTCTATTGCTTTGATCACTTCTGGTAAACTCCTTTAAATATTCGCACGTAGGAACTTCTCGCCCATGGATTTTTCCTCTTTTCCGCTAGTATCACTGGTAGTCACACTGAGCTTGTTTGCTTACTAATATCGCGTGTTGTAATATCACTAATCACCGATCACACTGGCTTATGCTACGGAAATGTCGCATTTGTTGTCGTCACGAAATGTATTGACTGATCCCGCGTCGCGTGACGCCTTTTATAGATAAATTCCTTCAGTCAGATTTAATCTAGAGTTTGCGAGAGGCCTGTAAAACGTTCTAGACTTTTCCAATGTAATGTTTTACCACGTAATGGAATGTTATAGATTTTTCTAGAGAGAGAATGCGGTCACGCATGACTGACTCTGCGTAATATTCGAGAATTTGCGGTTACGGATGACTGAATCTGCTTTGCGTGACGATGTTGTATTCAGTAGGTTCATCGTCTTTTTAAAAATACAATATTTTTATGAAAGAAATATAAGTGTCTATGTAGACACTTGTAACCGAAAAAGTCGTTGCTTCGATTGGCGATTTTCACTATTCGGCGATGGTCTGGTCCCCAATCCATGTATTATAAGACATTTAAGAATAAATTAACATATAAGTATACCATGTATTATAGTAAACTAATTTGTATTAGGGAAATACTAATGTATAAATCGATAATGTTTTCACGTATTTTGGTAATAGGCATGTCCAATGATTTTTATATTTTTTAGTTCCTTCTCTTCCTTGAGGTGGTTTATAATAATTATTAGCCTGTATTCATAATTATTATATTATTATAATAATTACTAGCCCGATAGGAAATGAATCGATGCTCGCAAAAGTATTGCTACCAAATGTAAACTCGCAAAAGTGATTACTGGAAAATCGCTCGCCGGGAAAGTTCTTTGCCACCAGATAACCTAACCTAACCTTTACAAATACTTTTAGTTGACGAAAATTGTTTGTAAATAATTATTTCAAAAATATTTACGTACGTTTTTTAATGAACATATTTCTGTATTATCTATATTAATGCAAAAATGTGGGCGAGCAATTTTCCGCATACCCGCTGCCAAAGGTAGGGTGCGGACCTTTTGGGCCTCTTCCCAACGTGGGCCCCAGTTTAAGTACTGACTGCATCAACATTGCTACGCCACTGAACCTAACATAAAATACAGTTTTCCCGTTTTAATAATTTTGTCGACATAAAATGCAGTGAAAATGGCTCGCGGAAATAAATTTATTTTAACGCTGAACTTTTATAGAACCAAATTCTTTCAACAAACGTTCATCTTTTATTTTTAGAAAAATAATAGCCCTGTACGGCTGGCGTTGCGAAATGTTTCAAATATTTCATTTTGTAACGATCCTCATTTCCGTTAAATGCTGCAAATAAATCAAAACTATTTCGAAATGTGTCTTGATTCAAAAGATTGCTATCAAAATCTACCGAAAATAGCGACTCGGATTTTTTCCAGTTATGAATTCGCTTTTTACAATAATTTTATTAATTCATTATGACATGTCTGCAATCATAAATAAAAATAAAGTACCTACATTATGATCGCGTTTCGTAGTGAAATGCGGTCGCCAATTTAAGTATAGCACTTTTTATCAAATACTTAATAAAATCATGGATTAAAAATATGGGAAGACACAAAATTGGTGCTCTCACTCAAACAAATTAATGATTAATAATTATTGATTTTTCTACCTCTTCTTTTTTTATCTCTCTTTTTTGTCAAAACATATAAATGATTTTAATTTATTGATTCAATTACTTTATTTATTATCAATATATATTTAAAAAATATTTTATATATTTTTATTTTCAATATAGGTACAACTAACTACATTAAGAAGAAATAACTTGTAACAAGACACATATTAATTAATATCTAATTGTATAACTATTTTGTAAACTGTGTCAAAACAGATTCTTCTAGTGAGACAGGCATAGTACAACAACAACAACAAATTGTTAACTATATGTGCTTAAGAAATAAAATTAATAAAAAATAAATACATAAAAATATAAAAGGTGTTCAGGCAGATAATTTCATTACATTTCAGTATCGATAAAGCAATGAGCATGGGCAATGGGATCCGAAACGTCGCGCATCGGTCAGAAATGTCATAGAAACACACGCAGAATATCGTGGAAAACTCAAACCAGAAGAATAACACAGAAAACTCTATGCAGAATATTCTGAACAGCCGTAAAACCTGAAAATATTACAAAAAACCTTTTGTTGTCTGAGTACAGGTAAAAAAAGTCTGCGACGTGTATTTACATATTATAAAATGAAGGAATGATTTTCATAAAGCTTATTTAATTCGAAAAGGTAGGTGTCCGAAGGTAAACCTTAAATGTGTTTTGTTATTCTTTCATAAAACTGGGCTTTTATTTAGGGAAACAATAAACTTTAAATAATGTTTCATCCACTGTCTCCTGCTCTAGGCCTCTTCTAGTATTTGCTAATGTTCTCTGTCTCTCATTTTGCGCAACTATTTAGCGGCTACCCGACTTACGTCGTACAAAAGTCGCAGTAAGTAATGAGACATCTATATTTTTGATAGATCTTTTTGAGACATCTAATAATGTCACCACAAAATCATTTTGCTATTATTGAAAAAGTTCTTTTTAAATTTCGCTTTCTTGTAAATTTGTCTATTTACTTCCTTTATATTAACTCGTGGCGTCTGCTTGTTTGCTTGCCTGTTTGCCGTTGAAAAAAATTTGGATCGATTTTTGACCCTTTTCCCGTGATCCAATCGAGCTGACACTTTGCAAGCAGACTTGTGGCGACAATCAAGAAGATTTTTAATTTAAGTTTTCGTTAAAAAAATAATTATTATAGTATAATTTTGGATTTTTCAAGTTTTTAATGGTTTTTTCATACAAGTTGTATGGAGATTTTTGACCTAGATATTTGTCTAAACATGTTTCATTTTCAGTCATGGTAAACTTAATTTACAAAGAAAGGGAGTAAAATAAAAACTTGGTTTTTATGGGTTAGTTTTTTTTACAATTTTCTACGCAACATTCAAAATAAACAAAACATTGTGTAAAATGATAAAAAATAAAATAATGTATTTTTATTTGTGACGCCAATTTAGTATTCTCGTTGCAAGTGCGGGTGTCTGGTCTTTGATACGAAATTGCATACAGAACCAGTCATGCAAAGGCGGCGAAAACCGTTTTTAATCAAGTAGACGCGCGGACCGCGCGCTCTGCAGATTTTCTGTATCCTTGTCCAATCTGTATGCAAATACTCGCGCACGTGGCCTGATATTCCCGCCACGTGTGGATCGAGCCGCGCTGATAACATGTTGTTCATTTGAATGCCGAAAATATCTTTATTTTGAACAAAAACCCCAGAGCACAGGTGCTGCCGACGGACATCGACGATCATAAATGAAAACCTGCCTGTCACACACAGGGTTATTTGGAAAACATTAATAACCTCGCAGGATTATATTCCTGCTTTAATTATGAATGAAAATGTTCAAGCAACCGTATTTATGGAGATGTGCAACTTATAAGTTTGCAATTTCTGATATTATTTTCTGTAAAACGTTCTAACTTGATATTTGAGTAGCTTGTTGGTCTTGTGGTTAGGTCTCGCCTCGTGATCGAAAGGTCCACTCCAGATAAGCAAGTTAATCCTATTTTCATAGCACAAGCTTTTAGCTTAATTTGACAATAGTAAAAATATTGATGTGACACGAATTCCGTGTTCATATCTCTATTAAAAAAAATAATTAATATTATACGTTACTGTAATGATTTACAGTAACGTATCTATATCGAATATGAAACATTAATTCCCTGTAATACAAGTAAAATAATAAAAACCTTCCAATTCCAATTGGAAAACATTGAATTTTCTGCAACGTTGGCAGTTACTTCGTGGTAGGTTTATATAACATTAAAATATACTCTTCAACTAACTTTGTAAAATACGCATACAATTATCGAAAGCTATTATTGTTTCACCACTAGTTTCGGGAGGAACAGAACTTTACATCCACAGCTGTTAAATGAAATATTACCGTATTACATTGCATTACATTAACATGTTCAAAGTTCCTTTAGTTGAAAGCGCATTTCGTACTTTTTATTTCCATTAAAAGTAACTGTAGCACTATCTAAATTTGATAAAAACAAAACAAAAATATAAAATAAAATGTTGAAAGTTTCTAATGGTAGCTTGAAGGGGAATATGAAGAATTGAAAGACAGCATGCTGTCAGCTCCATCCGCTGTTGACCTGGTTTGAAGAATGACCAGTTTGTAAAAAATGCTTGCTTTGCACTGGTTTTTGCTTCTTTCTGCAGTTCTTGTAGCAGATAGTGCGCTGCATTCTTCATTGGGATCAGTTTGAATGAGAATGTACACAAATATTACAAGAAGGTTCTGGAATGATCCACCGGATTCAGGAAACATCGAGAAGCGACATAAACACGGGTCTAAAAATGCGAGGCCGCCGCGCTGCGCGGGATAATTGTAATTGTTGACAGCGGGCTAACGCCATAGAAGCAAAATCGTGTGGCGGCTCTGAATGTTGCTAGCGCGTATGTTCAGCGATAGTAAATCAAGAAAGTATCTACCGACGTGTGAGAAGTGATCTATAGTAATCAGTGAATTAAGATTTCCAGGTGTCAAGTGCGAATCACGAAATTAAGTGTGAGTTTAAGAACAGTGGTCCGACATAAATGCGAGGGCGCCGCGTTGCGCGGGATTATTGTTATCGTTGACAGCGGGCTAACGCCATAGAAGCAAAATTGTGCGGCGGCTCAGAATGTTGCTAGCGCGTATGTTCAGCGATAGTAAATCAAGAAAGTATCTACCGACGTGTGAAAAGTGATCTATAGTAATCAGAGCGATGCAAATCGGTGATCTAAGGTTTACAGGTGTCAATTGCGAATCACGAAATTTAGTGTGAATTTAAGAACAGTGGTCCCATCAAATTCAGCTTTGAATACAGGTTAAAATTGTTTTTAATGTTGTATTTGCCTCCTACTGCCACGATTACGTGACAATATTTTACGTATTTTTGGCAAGGATTGAAAAGGATGGACCAAAACTAAACAGTATTTACTTCCTTTCTTTTAACTCGTGGCGTCTGCTTGCTTGCCGTCTTCCCGGGTGAAAAAACTTTGGATCAATTTTTAACCCTTTTCCCGTGATCCAATCGAGTTGAAACTTGGCAAGTAGACTCGTGGCGACGATCAAGAATTTTCGTTAAAAAAATTTAATAATTATAGTATAATTTGGGATTTTTAGAAATTTTATTGGTTTTTTCAAATTGGATTCATTAGAAAAGTTTGATTACGGCGGCCCGATAACGTCGCGGAATATTTTCTAAATTTGAATTACTCCGTCGGTATTCATAATAGGTACTTCACTACGAATGTCGAAAATCTAAATTGACTGACAAATGTTTTTAGAAGTTAATCTTCAAAGCATGAAGTGTCTTATCAAAGCTCAAAACATCTGACATTTTAGAAATATATTAGATTACTGTAAGTTTAGTGTTATGTTATATGTTTTAATTCGTCTTTAATTATTGTTATATTTTACAAAGAAAGGGAGTATGATAAAAACTTGGTTTTTATGGGTTACTTTTTTTTAAAAGCCAGTTAAAGTGAAAAGAATGTACCTGGTACGCACAAGGCCATACCAAGTTCGAAATAACTATTAATAAATTCCCAAAATATTTTAAAACCCGAGCGGCTAAAAAACCGAATTTAAAAATAGCTATATATAGGGTGGGTCTCCGTGTTACGGTGGGAGAAATTCAGTATAAATTTATAATATTTTAAGCACAAAGGTAAATTCGAAAGCAACAACAAAAAACACTTTTTCGGGAATTTAAATTAAAAATAAAAGACACTTTATTTAGCAAAAAACGATTCCGCGGACCGGCAGCGTAACAAGGTAAAAGTAATATCGGCGAACTGAGGACGCTGAGTCTGCGGAATCTTCCTTTATTTATACTTAAAATCTAGACACAGCGGGAAATCAACGGTCAAAATGGGATTAGTAAGGGAGGGGAGAGACATCTCGAGAATACCCAGTGGCGGATGGTGGTCAGCGCAGCATTCCCGAGCGGTATGATCCGCGCCGGCCCATCCTCTAAACGGACTATTTTGCCCGCCTAGCCAAATTATCTCCCGAACGGGGAGGTGTACATATGTAAATGTTACGTCAAATTGAACGCCTGGCACATCCGCATGTGAATTTAATTAGTACCAATGTGTCCGGATGTGTCGGCGTTCATAAATCGCCTCAAAAAAGGCCGATTCCTATCTCTCGATGTATCTCCTTCCAAACTAATCCGATTCTTTATTTTATAACGAATTCTGACAGGAAATGACATGCCAGGTTTTGTGCACTTTTTCTGAGTTCATCTCGTGAACTTTCTGATTTTACGGCGTTGCAAACTTTCCACGCGCCGCGTACGTCTGGTCCATAAACCAGCGGCCCCCGCCAGGCGCCGGCTTGTCGCGTTCAAACGTCGGCCTGCCTGACCCCCGCCAGGCGCCGGCTTGTCGCGTTCAAACGTCGGCCTGCCTGACCATTTTAACGGCCTTTCAAATCTGCTGCGCAGTTATCTGAAAACTGGCAAAAAACATATTTTTGCTATTTAATTTAATCCGCGAGATCGGCCGTCATCCTCCACAGTGAGATACGTTTATTTCCGAATCTCGCGGATGTCCTAATAATGCACAAAACCTTATATCTCCAGTCAGGATTCGTCAGTAATAAGACCGCTAATTCCACTCATTTTATTTACAATAAAAAATTACAAATTACATATAGAATAAAATTACAAAAAATTCTTAAAACTATTCAAGTTGTCGAGGCCTCGACGCGAGTATAAGAAATATTATAAACTAAATGCATAAATGTTCAAAAAATAAACCTTATGGTAACAATTACACATACACACACACGGCCATATATTTTTATTAAATTTAAAAAATTCAATTTTATGCCGCTGGATTGATCGTGTGCGAAACAGTACCATAATTGGACGTATTGACGAACACAAGAAATATTAGCGTAATGTATGACCGTCGCTGTTTGCCCGCTCCGTGTACTTTGTAGGTCGTCAAGCCGTGACGTCGAGCCTCGCCATATTTATTGCGTATAATTAAACACGAGAACTTTGAAGCAAAATGAAAAACAAACAAAATTAACACTTCGTTATTTGATTTTCGCGCCTAGACGCGGCGCGATGCTTTGATTTATATTCGCGCGCAAAAAGCGACTTACGTACCCGGGGGACGTTCACGCAGTACCGTCGTAGCACTCTGTCGTCATTTTTTTAGAACTGCGTAGCATTCAGGGGATCTATTTATTTATTATACACGCCCTGAATTGGGCTTTCACATAATATGAAGGTGTTTAAATAGTATAGATATCTGTGTACATAAAGAGAAAATTACAAAGAATATCAACAATATAAATACGAAAAATAAAATATTAAGTAAATAGTAAGTATATAGATTAAGTATAAGTAGATTTGTTTTTGATAAATTAAAATTTCATACTGCACAAAATATCTAAGCGCCAAAAATAATTTAGGAAACTGCAGGTCATATTTTCCTAAGCGAAAATGTTATCCCTTTTAAATTAAGGATAAAAATTACTAAACGACATGTTGTCGTAAATGAGAACTCATAAATATCTAAATGCTTAATGGCAAATATTTAAGGTGAGGTAAATAGGCTGAATTCATAAAAGAAACCTATCTTCGAGAGGGTAAATTTATCTAACTAAATTTTTGTAAGATCAGGAAAAAGAGACTAAAAACCAGAACATTTTAAATAAAAAACACAACCAATTTACCAAGTAGAAAAATAGTTGCGGAAAAAGCCCCAAATTTAATATTTTAAATAATCATTAAAATTTTTGTAACTTGGTCGCCGAAAACTATAAATAATCAACAAAATATCTAAGTGACATCAAAAATCATCACAGAACTCTGTAAGTGGAACCAACCGACGCAGATTTTTTTTGATTCCAGTGATATATATAACTCAATACAGGCCAAATTGTCGCTTTGTCATTTTCTCCTTTCCACGTCGATATGTTGTAGATTATTTTTGTCGAACAGTTTTTTTTCTAAACCAAAGTTATCCAAAGAAATTAGAAATCTTAATTCAACATAACCTTAATATATCAAATTTGACATTTTCTTCCGATATCTAATGTCAAAGTTGAATATGCCGAAAAAAATTAAAAAATTCGAAATTGATTTTTTTTTTTCATTCCTACTTCCTATTACGCTTTTTCGTTTCCGTCTTCGCATTCATGAAATTACTCCTATAAACCAAACGTAAAGATGTTATACATCAAAAAGTTTTTGCTCACTAATTGTCTATAACTTTAGTTATAAAAATTGAATTTTTTTGTTAAATTATACGTCGTGCACTAAATAAACTGTCCGCATAAATAAACTATTATTACACCAATCACAACCCAGCAAATTGTGTCTGGCAAATAGTTAACAGAAACCTATAAATTTTTCTTCCTTCGGCTTCGCTTTGCCCGTACGCAGCGACGTTCGTCCACCGGTGGCCACGCGGAGCGACAGCGTGAACGGAATCTCTGGTAACTGTTTACGTATCTGAGCGTGACGTCACAGATGGCGGCCAGAGCCAGCCATTAGTAATTGGAAATTTTGAAATGGAAAAGCCGGATCCGTGCCGGGAAAATAAATATTTCGCTCCGTTGTTGCCGCTCGCGTACTCGTGTACAAACACCGTATTGTCGCGCTGTTTGCCATTCAGATGCAGCGCGATGCCGCCATCATTGTTTTTTCGTTTTGACAGCTTTTTAACAAAGTCAGGCTAGATATTCGTATTTGATAAGTTTCAGCGATTGCGCTTTTAAAAAATGTACATTTTGTATTAAAAAATATATACATTTTTTTTGTCCATAGAACCTTTACAATGCTCTCATATTAGGTCCATACATATGAAATTGGCGTTTTGCCATACTGAAAAATTTGATCCCAAATATCTTCTCTTTGGTTAGGAATTCCAAATCCAAATTTATACAGTTATTTACTCATGTATTTGTGTTTTGAAAATTATAATTCATTTGTTTTTTTCTCAATTGTTTTTTTCTTTGCGTCACTCAGTTTACAAAATGAAAAACTTGAAATATCGCGTTATTTACGAGTACGAGTTCCACCGTGGCACCAGTGCTGCAGAAACGGCTCGAAGGATTAATGATGTGTATGGCGACGGTGCCGCAAAAGAAAACACAGTGCGTTTTTGGTTCCAACGTTTTCGTTCTGGAAATTTCGACCTGCAGAACAAGCCCCGTGGACGGCCGGAGACCAAAGTTGATAATGAAGAATTGAAGGCTATTGTGGAAGCGGATCCATCGCAAACCACATCCGAGTTAGCTGCAGGCTGCGGTGTTAGTGATAAAACTGTTTTAATCCACTTGAAGCAAATTGGTAAGGTGAAAAAGCTTGAAAGGTGGGTACCTCACGAATTGAGTGAAGCAAATCAACAAACGCGCGTTGACTGCTGCGTTGCATTACTCAACCGGCACAATAATGAAGGGATTTTAAATCGAATCATTACCTGTGATGAAAAGTGGATCCTGTACGATAATCGGAAGCGCTCATCGCAATGGCTGAACCCTGCCGAACCAGCCAAACCATGCCCCAAGCGAAAATTGACTCCAAAAAAGTTACTTGTGAGCGTTTGGTGGACTAGTGCTGGTGTCGTTCACTACAGCTTTCTTAAATCTGGCCAGACGATTACGGCAGATGTCTATTGTCAGCAACTGCAAACCATGATGGAAAAGCTAGCTGCTAAACAACCGAGGCTGGTTAATCGCTCTAGGCCACTGCTGCTTCATGATAACGCTAGACCACACACTGCACAACAGACGGCTACCAAATTAGAGGAGCTTCAATTGGAATGTCTAAGACATCCACCGTACTCTCCGGACCTTTCCCCAACAGATTACCATTTTTTTCGAAATTTGGATAACTTCTTGCAAAGGAAAAAATTCAACTCCGATGGGGCAGTTCAAACCGCCTTCAAAGATTTTATTGATTCCCGTCCGAATGGTTTTTTTAGTAAAGGGATCGATGAACTACCTATGAGATGGCAAAAGTGCATAGATAGCAATGGTACATACTTTGATTAAATAAATATATTATAATAAAAAAAATCGGCTTTATGTTCCTCCCATACTAAACCTCAATTTCATATGTAAAGACCTAATATAATCATTTTTAAACATATTTTATTTTTAATTAAGATAAATTAAAGAAGTCTTACAGAGACGAAGCAATTTATTCGGGAAATGTGTATGGAAGTCTTTATAGGGTGGCCCTGGGCTTATGATCTGTACGAACTGGCACAAGTGATCACTTTACACAGTATAATGTTTACCAATTCCACCATAAGAACATAAAACACATCTATAAAACACAATGTCTGTCTGCTATTCTATATATAAATTTACATATCTGAACCAAATTTTGCATACTTATTTTTTAGGGCTGATATTTTCCCTCTCCCCCTTACCACACCTCTCACTCCTTCTGATAATTTTTCTATTCAAGTCTATACCGTTTGACTGATCTGACCCAAATATTGCATACTTATTCTTTAGCACCCGGCGGCTAACATAAGTAACATTTATCTTTACTCCTTTACCCCACCCTGATATATTTTCTATACAAATCTACCGTTTGACAGATATGAACTGATTTTTGCAAATTTAAATTTAGAACACCGCGGTAAACTTATGCGCCATTCAATCATTCATCGAATAAAAATCAACGCTGCTGTCAAATCTGATTCAAATTTTGCATATGTATTCTTTAGGGCCTTGCGGAAAACAAAGGTGCTATCTTCTCTGTCTCCCCTACACTACTCTCTTCCCCAGATATAAATGTTATGTACTCCAAATTAAATTTAATGCTTTTAATTCCAATTTGTTAAATGATATCATTTCCCATCTCCCGACAATTCCAAAGGATCACAATGGTTGACCCCGTAACAGTCTTTTACGGTATTGTGATGTTCTCGTCCCTCGCGTAAGGAGGAGAACTTATTAGGTATCGGGAATCCAGTCAAACTCGCTGTATAATATATATATTTAAAATACTTTACTAATATTATAATTGCTTCACACGACAATATTTGAAAACACAGCACAAGCTGTTAGTGGCGTATTATTACACTTCGCTAATATCACTTACAATCATACGTTACATATATCAACGATATATTTCCAAATCTCATCATTTTTCTTACATAAACTTTTCAGTTTTTGCAATACTCCGTTAGCAAACAAAATCCAAACAAAAGAACTAGAAATAATTCTCGATAGTGAACTTCTTTTAAAAATAATTTCAACCAAATTACTTCCAAAGCCTTGCTAGGATTCGTACAACAAAGAGAAAATACTTTAAAAATTCTAATCCCTTGAAAATCTACTATGTACTTGTTTTCATTTAGATTTGCATCTCAGGTCTAGAATCCGCAGCCGATTACATACATTGCGAGATTGGAACAAACACACGAGAGGTTTCTTCACCATCTTAATGATAAATCTAATATTTCTTTTAACTCCTACCTAGAAACAGCAAGCTTTTACAAAATACACGCCTTGGAAAGTCCAAAGCACGTACCGATCAAATATTCCCTTTTAAATAATGTATTGCAAGGGAATATTGTCTGTTTCACTCAACTAGAACGAATCGTCCTCCGCGTTCCAGCTAGACTGGCGCAACAGAAAATGTTTTATCAAATTTTAACAAAATTTGACTACTTTTAACATTTGAATGTGAACTATGTGTCATCTTTGCTCTCGTATGGTATGGGGTGTCAGGCCGTTAAGTGTAGGTATCGTCGTTATGCGTATAAGTGTGTGTAAGGCGTTAATGCGCACAATTATATTACATTAATTTGGAATTAACATGCTTTAATTATTTTAAAAGAAATGTTCCTTATTATCATCGCATGACCTCGAATTGATGTGGGCTCATATGTTTATACATCAATCCCCATGAGTTCCGGTAGGTACTTATCATTTATATTGATATAAAGAGATGCGGTATTGGGGTATTAATTGTAATATTTGCATATTTTCGTTTAAGAATGTTCTTAGGTTTTCATGGCCACTCAGAATTTTCAAGTTTGTGTTTTCTGGGGTATTATGCCGTGTTGTTACAACCTTTTGGGCCGACGTTTCGGATCCCATTGCAGGGTATTGCGAGCCAATACTTAACACAACACTGAAAAAGTTCTCACCCTGCTTTCGACACGGTATTGCAAGCCGATACTTAACCACAACACCAACACACACAAGAACACATCAGCTCTGATTATGGACCCTGCAATGGGATCCGAAACGTCGGCCCGAAAGGTCGTAACAACACGGTATAATACCCCAGAAAACACAAACTTGAAAATATTTCCGTTTGTTTGTATCAAATTCGACACAGACTTGACTACATTAAATTTGAAAATGGAGGAAGAATAAATAAAAATGAAAGGAAATATATATAGATACATTGCGAACCGATTAGAACCGCATACTTCATTATTTATTAATAAACTTCAAATATTTTTTATTATCCGTAGTATCTAGGTACTGATTCCCTTCCTTGAAGTGACTTTGTTGCAAGGATTAGAAGTTATAAAATCTTTAAATTGAAGTACTTCCAAATGAAACTTGTGAACTTTGTCGATTTTTTAAACATTTCACATTTTTTTATGCATACTTTATTTTAATTTAATTTAATTTTTTTTTAATAAACAGATCATCAACTAGCCATTATTGAACCTGATATATGGTTCTAGAGTGACATTAGAGTACAAAGTATAAATATTTTATGAACATTTTGAATACAACAAGATTTCACAATACACTTTTTTATGATAAAGTAAAAATAAATAATGTCATCAGAACAAAATAAAGACTAGACTTTAGAAAAAATAAAAAAAGCGTAGCTCCTTGAAATATTCGGATGATTCCTGTTTGGAACATATACCTATACAACTTTCGAAAATTCGAAGTGTGGATGTTCTTACGGTGGAATCGGTGAACGTTGCATTGTAAGCCCTGGGCCATCGTGCAAATGACTTCCATACATATTTCTCATATAAATAGCTTCATCTCTTTGAGACTTCTATAACTTATCTTAATTAAATAATAATCCAGCAGAGAATAAATCCAGTAATTATGTTTTTAGAATATACATATTAAAATATTGTTTAATAAAGGGTCTAAAATATCATTCTGCCTTTTAAAACCAAATACACTCTACATTCCGAGGAATATGCTTGGATTTTCTCAAAAATAAAAACGTCTAAAAACTGAATTCACATTAACATAAACTGATTTAGTTTTAATTTAACATACAGCGCAGAGCGGCAAGGGAGACTGTTTAATATTTTGTAGGGAATTTACATATTTGCTTTCGCTAAAAGTCGGATTTGCACACTAAATTTTTTGGTTTTGCGGTTTAATTTTTTTGCGCCACGGACAGCAACGAAACTGCAAGATTATATAAACACAACTAGTATACGAATTAAAAAGATGTTTGACAAATTAGCCGAATTTATGCGCATATTAAAGAATATTATGTATAAAAAGAAGCTGTTGAAAGAGATATGTGGAGTTTAAAGCTGTTTTTAAAAATATATTAATTTAAAAAAAAAAAAAACGTGTGACAGAAGACTGCACACAAAACCATGGACCGTTTTGTGAGCAATAGCTTCCATATTGCCCCTACACTTTCGCCACCCAGTTTGACATTATTTTAATGATCGCTACGTCGCTGATCCCTTCACTATCTATGTTGCGCAAGGATGAGGAAATCATAATTTATTAGATGATATAGAAAACAGAAGCGCACATAGACAGTATACAGAGACAAGTGCAAACGTAGACATCTGCACACACTGAGCTTATTATTTCGCTTTCGTGCCTTTGTCGCCGAGCACACGAAAACACGCGCAACCTTAGAGTATATACAAACTATTTTATGGTTGTTTATGCTATCGAAAAGGTTGCGTGTAGATTGTATATAACTTAAGCGTGCAACCCTTTCGATAGCACAACCCTTTCCATAAACAACCGTAAAGTAAGCATCCAATATGACTACCATTCAACAAAAAGAGTTTGCGACAATTTGACTTATACAGTTCAAGATATATTGTAGATGTATCATAGAGACGAAACTAAATTTTTATATGGGAAAGTAGGTGTGGAAGTCTTTTTTGGGCGTTCATAGGCTATCGTACTTCTGGCTTAAAGTGATCACTTTACACAATGTAATGTTCACCAATTTCACCCACGATAGACTACCACATCTTTCAAATTTTTGGATGTTGTATATACGTATGTTTAACTTACACAACTTGTTTCGTATGTGAGATGTATTTTTACTACCGCCACCTGCAGTCCAAAGCCTTTTCATTCTCATAATCCAATACAGATGTCACTATTGATAATGAGGTATCTATACTTTGATTGGAGTTTAATGCAATATCCTTTATATGTGTACATGAGATTCTTACAAATTATCAACATTACACTAGAATATGCCTGAAAATAATTTCAGTTTTAAACTCCCTTTTAGAACAATTTTTTATATTCAGAAAATTTTGAGTAGGTTCAAAAACCCAACCAGCCGTACGATAGGTCGTAAGCCCTATGAACGCTCAAAACAGACTTCCAAACCTTCTTTCCCATATAAATATAGCTTCGTCTCTATGAGACATCTATAATATATCTTGATTTAAGATGTCCCCCTGGGGATAAAATCCAGTACTGTGTTCTTGAAAATATTTGGATATACTTACTCAAAATATTCTGCTTATACAGTTCAGGCAAAGTCCTAAATTTCCACGTACTTTTTTATCAAACCTCGTATTAACCTAACCACAGCTAGCTCAACCAATCTTAAATGTGGAGACCAAAGGTTTTAGAATGAATTTACTTGAACTACATGAAATCAATAAACGCTCAATGATCCAAATATAACGCTATTAAATAGTCAACCTAAAATTATCTTCTCTCCTCTTCTCAATATGTTTGAAAATCCAAAATCAAGGCCACAAATTAAAATAATATTTTATATAATAATCTCATGAGCGTAAATAAAATAAAAACTAAATAGAAGCACTTTGAAAGTAATTCAGTTAATCACTTACAGAAAACGGGGAATTTCGATGGCTAAGTATAACATAGAATTTTATAAATCAAGGAATCTTTAATGATAAGTGCCCAGGGGAAAAAATGAACATTAAGAGGTAACTTAAATCTTATAAATAAGTCGATTATACGTGGTATGTCTACTGATAATGGCCTCAGAAGCCGAAACAGCTATCACACTTAAAACAATACTTAACCTGCAGAAAATAATAATCATATTTATTAAAATTTTATTTATTTCAAATTTCATTAAAAATCCAAAATTAAAAATATTGTTGAAAAAAACTAAAAACATAGCAAGAGAGTTCTCTTCATTTTTTTATGTTTTTACCATCTACCCGCGGTTCAGAGATGACAACAAGACGATACGAAATAAATTTAGTTATTTTAAAACCTGTCAAGGATCTGAGAATATTTTGCGATGAATGTGTTTCCCGATGTCTGATGTCCCGGGACGGTCCGACGGGCCACGGCCGGGCAGGCCCTCCCCCGGGAGGTGACATCCCTTGACGCTTCGCAACCCTTATTTTTTCTCCACCTGTCGTGTCGCAAGAAAATTTTATTTTTTTATTTTCGGCAGATCAAAGCTTTTCAACATTAAAAAATTTATTTACCCAAATGAATTTTATTTATTTTTTACCGGTTTCCGGTTGACTTGTTTCGCTTTCGGCGGCGATCCCAACTCGTAGAAATAAAAAAATCAGATGAATACCAAACTGATTGGAAGATTGGTTTTGTGTGCGGCGTCGACGCTATGACGACGGCGCGACGGTATGAGATGTGCGCGCAGCACGGAAGGTCCCGCTGCGCGTCCCTAGTGGGGACGCGCAGCGGGAGAGGCCGTCGGCGCGGCGCGCTCGGACGATTTCGGGGCCTCATATAGAACAGGTGTTGCTACCGCCGTACTGATTAATAAACGCGTTGTCTGAAGACGCGGAGTTCGCTTATTACAAGCCCCCATCCAGTATACCACGCCTAAGAAGGCATACACGAAAGGTAGAAAAAACATTACACTAGTATAAAGGTACCATTACCAGCAGTGACATCTGTGTATACTATGTTGTAGGAATTACAAATTTTCGACCATAGATGGCTACGACCATAGAACATATTGTATTGTAACGAGGTGCTAAAAAGAATTGCGCACTCCAACACTATCGAAAAATCGAGAACGGCCTAAATCGATCTACGGCCTTCGGGAGACGTCTGGAAAAGCCTTAACACCTTTTTCTCACTATACTTCCCTGGTAGTTACATACTAACTCAGGAAGCAGAGCGTTGAATCTGCAACTAATTCTACATCCTCCATTGCCTGAGGTCGAATGCACTTACTTACTTATCATCACGCCGTTTCCCCGTGAGGGTAGGCAGAGGGGATAGAGCGCCACACTCTTCTGTCCTGACATACAACTCTCGCATCATCCACATTCATACATCTTCGCGTGCAAGCTCGCCGGTTGTTGAGGCTTCTAACGGGATCATCTTTCAGTATCTGGTTGATCTGGTCATGCCACGTCTTCCGCGGTCGCTCTCTCTTTCTGGCACTATCAACACTTGCATTATATATCTTTCTTACCATTCTTTCCTCATTCATTCGCTCAACATGCCCAAACCATCTGAGCGATCCTTTTTTAATTCTATTAATTATGCTAAGATCAGCTTTACATTCATTTCTAATATCTGCATTCTTTACTCTATCATAAATTGTCGAATGCAAAATTAGTATAAAGCGGCAATGTAAATACTTGACTTTCTCAACAATTAAAATTATCGCGAAATCGTAGTATATTTGTGCCAGTGCGTAAACAGCGCCATCTGCTAGCGTTAGTTTCGTTAGCGTCATTTTGGCCGCGAAATATGGTTGTGAAAACAGCGCCATCTAGTAGCATACTGCTAGCATTATTGACGAATATTTTTACATTAGTCACGGACCTAACTAGCGTTGCGTTAGTGACATTGTTTGATAAATTAAGTAATTTTTTAAGTTGGTAATCAAACCTCCTATTATGATAATTAGGAGTAACTGTACAAAGTATAGAAAAATCTTTAAATAACTCTATTTTAAAAAAATTATTACGTGACTTTTATTCAGATTTGGCTTGTGGCGATGACATAATATATTTTTATGGCACATTTAAGAATATCCAAATGTTCATTTTACCACCGATTGGAAAATTAGCCATCTCTCTTTTTAAGGCAGAAATAGCTCTTTATATATTTTTATTTTTAAAACCAAAGCCTTCTCAAGATTTATACCTATGATAATTACAACACATTTAAGTAAGTAAATAATGTAGTGCTCCATTAAAAAGGAAATAAAAATTAAGTATTATTCTTGTTCCAGGAATGATTCAAATCAATATCACCGTTTTTCAATTATTTTTAAATATACTTAAAACCATTAGGTACCTACTTACATAAAAAAGTAGTAATAATCAAATTCCTTAAAGTTTACGCTGCTCAGTACTGCAAGGTTTATGTTTTGCTAGTTTATTTGCGTCGGTGTTGTCCACTTAAAAACTTTTTCTAACTTTCTTTATACTTTGCGACTACTTGCGTCTTAAGCACCTATTACAATTTTTTTTATAAAAAAATTAACCGCTCTTGAAGTGAATTTTACAGACAACTTTCATAATAAATGTTTTAAAACTCTACACTTTATAACGTACCCTCTGGTTATATTTGTGCATAACCTTTTTGTTACAGGGCTGCCTTATGCAAAATAGAGAAAACATGCGCACGATTATAATAATTGAAATATGCCAATTTCAAATGATAATTTTTGCACAAAATTAAAAATAATAAAGTAAGTTGTTCAAAATATTTACTAGGAATAGATCTTTTCAGGGTGAATAACGCAGTCTTATAATGTGCTCTGGATGAGTTCATTGGAGTGTGGAAGTACTGGGTGAGGATAACTATGCGTGCAATCATATTGTACACAAATGATACACAAATGACCAATCAAACTAGTTATCTCAATTGTGTTTTAGATACCTTAGCAAAACCTATTTTTATGAATTTAAAAATTATCTTTAAGAGCGGAGCACGCATTTGATTATATTCGTGGTGTAAAAGAAATGTAGCAATATCCAAAAAAATTTATGCAGTCACCGAGTAAAATGAGTTATAACGTACTTAATTAGGGATTTTATGGGAAACGTAACATATAAATTTATAGAAAACATGATTTTAAATGGGACAGATATATAAAATCTATAATTCAGTACATTCTAAATAAGCAATTTTCGTTGACTATTCAAAACTTTATTTTTATATTTTTGGATATTGATGCCTTTGCTTTTATATCCCACATTGATAAAAAAGAAAATAGTATTGAAATATTACAAGTTTATCTTAGATAAAATGATTTACTTCCAATAAAAATTAAAAAATCTTCCTATGCTTTGTTGAATTTAATATAATGAATACTCAATCAAATCCAATAAGACCCTTACGACACATAACCCTTACGCCACATTTTCTGGTTGAAGTTTTCTGAGCTATTCCGCCGCGCATTTAGGGCTTCTCTGATCCCATCATGGCCAGTGTTGCTGAGAGAGAGAGGTCATACACACGTGACAGAATAGACCGAAAAATTACAAACAGAAGATTCGGAACGGCCGTGAAATCCTGAGAATATTTCTGATGGTACTTGACGCAAATGTCTTTTTTTTTACAATCGTTTAACTCGATCTCGAAAGTAATTGAAAACATTTAAGCAAAACTAAAGGTAATAAATGGTTAACAATTGAATAAATTCATCTATAAACATTTAACATTTTCATTTTGCATGCCCTTTTACAGAGAAAGGCATCTTGATCTGTCTTAAATAAAGAAAAGTTGTCCCCCCGCAACTTTACAGCGAAACAGCGACGGCGAAAATTCCATAAACAAGTGAAAAGCTTTGTGGGTGGCTGCAATAACTTATAAAATTAACCATTCCCAACCCCTAGACCCCCTGAGTGCACTCGGCTGCATTAAACTTTATTAAATTTTCTCTGTTTTAACTTTCAACTTCTCGCTACTTTCTCAGATTAAACTCCTCTCATAATATTGATGTGTTTCGTATAAAAGAAACACTCTGATTATAACGATCGCAAAGTTTTTCTAGAAAATCTATTATCGCCCGCGCTTACAAACTTTGACCGCATCGCAGGGGATGCGATTTACATGGAGACGTTTCTCTTCGGATCCTCTAGACCAACATTAACCCCATAGAACATGGCTGGTTTAACCAACGTTTTGTATTAAAATACAGAGGATGCCAAAAAAAATGTATACACAGTAATTCTCTCTGGATTTTTCTGCAGTTAAATCGAATTACGGTAACGGTATGTAGTTTGAAGATGATGTGTTTACTAATATGAATGCTAACGCCAGCACGTAACAGGCAGGAATCCTAGACAATATAGCAGGGGCATAGCTATCGTGGAGCGCAAGACTGGAACTAAATTGAGAATGTTCTTCAAGTACAACGACATTAAAGAAGTTAGTTTGCAATAGAACCACTAATAGTCTAAAAATTGCTCATATATGTGGTAAGTATGGTTTGAAACCCATGGTATCGTGTGTGATATGCTTAAGGAAAAATCCGAGCGATTTCAGTTTCTTCCACACTCTCCTGATTTTACACCTCTGGGTTTTGTCTGTCGGGGACCATATTTTGTATCGTAGAAAACTAGCAATTCTAGTTTCGCTTCGAGAAAACATTAAAATGATATTAAAGATTTATGGTTTGTATTACGGTCGTTCGACATATTTAGGTATATGAACCATTTTATACGGATCGGTATACATCTAGATCTATACGGTTCGTGTACAATATTCATTTTCGTTTCAACACCTACATATTAAAATGGTACACGAATTGAGTAGCTTATTGGTATAGTGATCATGACGTTCGCCTAGTGATCTGGTGATCGGTGGTTCGAGCCCCATTCCAGGACGCCAGCAAGTTAATCTTATTTTAATAGCACAGGCTTTTGGCTTAGTTTGAGAATAGTTAGAATATTGATTGCATCTCTATTTATTAAAATAAAACAATTTCACGTAGTCTGCACGCTTATGGTCATTACTTTGAGCACTTGTAAATTAGGGTCAAATGTGACTTGATACATTCCTTCATACCAGTATTTATAAATTTAATATCACAGGTTTTCATTTGTTGAAGTGTGTTGAACATTTTATGGGCCGCTTCTGTATTACGATGTATTATGATTATGGATAATAGTCTGTGATGGCTCCTCTTCTTCGCCTTTCAGCTCGATCCTACTCCTAACTGAGTTTACGCCTTGTTAGAGGCAAACAAGCTATCTATCTACGTCGGATGAAGGCTCTACGGTTTTTAACGTAGTATTTCCAAACACCCTCGCTTTATTCAAGACCTCCCCAGTTCACGTTGTGTAATTTTTTGTTTCGAACTATAGGGGATGAATTGGTTTTGTGGTAACCCTATCGCAAGCTAAACTTAAATTAAATACTGGGGTATGAAGTTCGTGAATGTTCATGGAAAACGCAAACAAAACTACCTAGCACGTCAATTAAGCCCTACGGTGCAATTGCTAAACATACTATGTTCCGTGGCCCTATATTATTTACCTATCATTCCTACGGACTGAAACCACTGCATCTGGTGTAGCTGCGCTTCCAGAGTGCGCGATCCTCTGCTTCCATGCCCTCTCCGCTCGATCCCCCATTGTCCTACCTGTATGGGATCGACCGCCATCCACTGGAAAGGTTAGTGACGTGCCGTTATCACATGCGCATGCACATATAGAGTACATAGATCCCCTGAAAGCCCTCGAGTCCTTCGTAGCCGTTCCTATGGATGATTCCGTCTTCGACGCCCTCGCTGATTAATAATTTTATCTTCCGCCGTTATCTCGCTGTGCTTATTCCTTACGATCTTTTATATTTACTCTGCATTATCTTTATATCAATTACATTGTTACGTTTATTTACTAGCCGGCCTAAGTTCCGTCACCTGTATCTGGCCCTATGTCTCATTCTAGTGGTACGTTGGGTTCTAATGGATAAAGGGTTTGTAGAAGGTATGTGTAAATGTATGGGTACGCGGAAAATGTGGTTGCTTTAAATTCGGCCCCTCCGTACCCAAAGGCTCATCGGTGACTGATCCCATCTTCCTTCTCCCGACACGAGTTCCGGATACGTTGACCTGAGCCTGGATGCGCCTTTTCATGTTGGGCCTCTTCTGTGCAAAGTACCGCACCATCCCTCGCGTCAGTGTCTGGCGTCCGGGCTCAGAGCCAGTTTGCCCCCCGAATTCCAACTCCTCCAGGTTAAACTAAGTTAAACTACGGTATATATACTGAAGCTACTGTAAAGATGGTCCCGGTCCACCTGTCAAGTCAAAAATATGCGAGTGGGGAAGGGGAGTTTCCTAGGCTCCCCAACCCTCGCCTGTGAGCAACTGCAGCCCATTGGCCATTCGCGACACTACAGTGACTGCAACCACCCTCCCAGGTAGTACTTATTATAATCTGATATGCATCAATACTTTCAATCCATTCCAGACGAGGGAAGACATCCGCACGGGTGTTGTGCCACCCGTGAAGAGCCCCCTCATACACTACGTACGAATAGATACATACTAATAAAATATAATATACATACATATACCTACATATACAATACATAAATAAATACTTGTAATGGTTGGTTGCCATGTGGTTTCACGAGGCCATGACCCCTCGTATTAGTAGATGGAAAGGTGGATCTGGACAGTAGGGATATGCCTAGCCCCTGGCCAGGGATGTCGGTGTATTTTCTCCAAATGGTGTACAGCTAGCATCCTGCCATCGATGATGATGGGATCTGCCTAATTATCTCCGACTGATGTGTAACTGGAACCCTGCCATCACTGATGAAGATGATGATGTCACTATCGAAACGTCACCTGATGACATTTCGCTGAACCGCCGCTAATGATGATGATGATGATGATGATACTATCGTAACGTTTCCTGACGATATACAACTGGGACACCGCTAATGATGACGTTGATGATGCTATCGGAACGCCTCCTGACGATATATAGCTGAACCACCGCTAGTGATGATGATGATGATGATGATACTATCGTAACGTCTCCTGACTATATATAGCCGAAACACCGCTAATGATGGTGATGATACTATCGAAACGACTCCTGACGATATATAGCTGAAACACCGCTAATGATGATGATGATGATGCTATCGAAACGCCCGCTGACTATATATAACTGGGACACTGCTAGTGGTGATGATGATGATGATACTATTGAAACACCTCCTGACTATATGTAACTGGGACACTGCTAACGATGATGTTGATGAAGATACTATCGCAACGCCTCCTGACTATATACAACTGGGACGCTGCTAACGATGATGTTGATGATGATACTATCGAAACGCCTCCTGACTACATACAACTGGGACGCTGCTAATGATGGTGATGATGATGACGCTATTGAAACGTCTCCTGACAATATATAACTGGGACACTGCTAATGATGATGATGTTGATGATACTATCGAAACGCCTCCTGACTATATATGACTGGAACACCGCTAATGAAGATGATGATGATGATACTATTGAAACGTCTCCTGACGATATACAACTGGGACACTGCTAATGATGGTGATGATACTATCGGAACGCCTCCTGACTATATATGACTGGAACACCGCTAATGAAGATGATGATGATGATACTATTGAAACGTCTCCTGACGATATACAACTGGGACACTGCTAATGATGGTGATGATACTATCGGAACGCCTCCTGACTATATATGACTGGAACACCGCTAATGAAGATGATGATGATTGTACTATTGAAACGTCTCCTGACAATATATAACTGGGACACTGCTGGTGATGGTGATGATGATGATGCTATCGAAGCGCCGCCTGACTATATATAACTGGGACGCGGCATATGAATAGACAAATAAATACCTAATTAATTAATGAATCATCAATTAAATAAATGAATAGAAATTAATAATTAAGTTCGGCGTCGAGCACACGGGCCAATGATGATGCTATCGAAACGCCGCCTGACTATATATAACTGGGACGCGGCATATGAATAGACAAATAAATACCTAATTAATTAATGAATCATCAATTAAATAAATAAATAGAAATGAATAATTAAGTTCGGCGTCGAGCACACGGGCCGATGATGATGCTATCGAAACGCCGCCTGACTATATATAACTGGGACGCGGCATATGAATAGACAAATAGATACCTAATTATTTAATGAATCATCAATTAAATAAATAAATAGAGATGAATAATTAAATTCGGCGTCGAGCACACGGGCCGCGCGATCCCTGGAAGTTCACACACATGCAGAGAAAGTGTTATTTGGCGAATTAATTCGCCCCTATTATGGTCAGTACGGATCCAACATGCAAACAAACACCTGTGGATAAAATAATATTTAAAGTTTACGGTACAGGGGTTAGCTTTCACTGTCGGCGCCTCTTCCGTCTCTGTCTGGGGTATCGAACCCGAGACCATTCTTCTTAATCGTGCGCCACCTTTATATATCGTTATAATCTCAAAACGGAAAGAGGATGACATGACTTACCCATCTGCCGCCGATTATATCCATTCCAGTGCATCGTAGTTTCACTTTATGTACCTCACTTTATACCTAAGGATTGCGAACACTTGCCCCGCACGCGCATACGATTCACAGGCCCCTAATTACCTATAGTTCGCGACCTAACCTTTGATCCTGCCATTACGCGCTTATAAGTTTCCGTAGCTGGGGCTTAGTATCCAGCCTCGGCAACTATACGGTGTATATACCTTAATCAAACCGAAACTAGACATTCTTTTCTTTTCCTTGAATTTATATTCCTCGAGATACCGGAATTAGACTCTAGCTCGACAATTGTAAGTATTTATATATCTTAATAATACTGCAACATAGTCCTTATTTCCGTCTTACGCATCCGTACTTACCCGGGTCACCGAAACTAAACTCTAATTCTAATGATCATACTCTAATGATTATACGCACCGATATTTTTCATAAAACCGTTACCCGTTATTTTCCGATGTTACATATTCTTATATTTATCCGAAATACCGGGATTAAGCTTTGAATCTAGGATTCCATGCATTTATAAGTTTTAACAAACCCATGAAGCAACCACTTGTCCACTTGTTGTTGTTAAACAATTAATTGTTTCTATAATAAAACCCCACTAGTCTACATCTTTATAAGGTCAATACATATTACTTTTAGGGTCCGCCGATTTGGGTTTTGTCCTTAATATTATTCTTAATATAAATTTATTATCATCTCGAATATTTGATATCTACTCCCCGGCAAGTACCCCCCCGGATCATTTTAATATAGTTTAACAATAACGGGATTCTGTAATTTTTACAAGTATAAACAACCCCAATCTTACCGAAACCATTTTATGTAGTGAAAGACGCGGGACTTATATTCTTCCTAAAATGTAAAATGAACCCGGTCTAGATGAAACATCCTTATTTAGTTTCAGGACAACGAGGTTTACGCGTTCCACGAGGAATATGATATAACCCGATCTAAACGAAGGTAATTTTATATAATTTTAGGACAGCGGAACTTACAAGTTTCATAAAGTATATCGTGAAGCCAATCTAGGCGGAGACACTACGTATATTTTAAACAAAGTAAGAGTTTAAATTTTACCATCAAGCCTAATACACCGCAAGAATGTCCTAGGCATAGTAAACAAAATAGCGGTCAAAGCTGTAGTGTTTCTATGTTCACACGTTTTAGCTCAAAACGAAAACTATAATTTTCACATTTATAATACAAGACGCGAATTTCTAAACGAATCATTTTAAAATAGTTCTGATTGAAATCTACATGTTTCATATTTATTAAATGAAGGCGCGAATTCTAAACGAAACACTAACATTGCTCAAAAACGGGGCCCTATATTTATATATGCTTAAAATGAAACGCGAATTCCCGAACGATAGCATTTTATATAACTAAATGTAACGAAATCTTATATAGTTTATAAATAAGAAGACCCGGCCCCAGGCGGTTTTTATATATTTTCAATATAACGAGGCCCTATAACATCTTTATAAGTATAATACAACCCCGGTCTATCGAAACAATGTACTAGAAGTTTTATATGTTTGAATACATGATATACGTTTTTTTTTATACGCGTTTTTATACGCGAGATTTACGTTTTCGTACAATACAAAGTAACCCAAATTATACAACCGCGAAGTTTACATCACTCCTAAAGTATAACCAGAACTAATTGAAACATTTTTTCATAGTTTAAGTCCGCGAGGCAAATATCTTTCATAAAATATAAAATAACCCGAATCAAATTAAACATATTTTTACCTTATAGACTTTCCCCAACGCGCGTAATAATCCCGGCCACATGAAACGGTTTTATATGTTTTAATAACGCGGGACCTATGTTTTCCTATACAATATAAGATAACCCGGGCCGAACGGAAGCAATTTTATATACTTTATAAAATAGTGAAACTTGTACTTCTGTAAAACCGTAAATAAACCCCGACCCCCACGAGATTATTATATATAATTTTTTAGAATAATGAAATTTCATACATCTGTAAAATTGTAAATAAGTCCCGACTCTCACGAAATTACTCTATATAATTTTAAACGAATTGGAAATCTAGATTATTATGGGCTGAACCTGATACCCCGCGAGATCAGCTATATATTTTTCACTAGACGTATTTTTAATCCCAGAATTTATTCGCTATAATTTTAACGGACTCTTACTATTAACCATAAACAAAAAAAAAATTATTAAAATAAACTAAATATTCTTTCGATAACTAAAATAAACCCGGTCTAATCGAAACATTTCATATAACGAAATATTATATGCCTTACAAATGTAAAAATTAAAATGAGACCTCGCGTATTTAGCAAAGATAGGTATTTTATAAGACTTATTTAAAATCGAATCTGTTAGTAACAACTCCTTTATCTTTTAACAGCTTCCCGCGTGATTAGCGTAAAATAGGTATCTTTATAACGCACAGCTAGTTTCCAGAGATCCGCCAATACTATACTTAGTAAAACGAAAATTTAACTAAATTTGAACTCTACCTTTTCCTGAAATTCTGCGAATATTATTCTGTGAACCTAGTAAGACGACAAAATAATTAACTTTATAGAACATAGTGATTTCCGAAGTTCCGATATGCCAGATTAATTACCTTTATAAAATAAAATCAAACCCGTACTCTGAGTTAAAACTCTTTTGACAGGACCTCGCGTATTTAGCATAAGATAGGTATTTTTACAAGATTTATTAACAATTTCCCGCGTGTTTAGCATAAAATAGGTATCTTTATAACGCACAGCTAGTTTCCGGAGATCTGCAAATATCAGTTCTATATATGCCGGACTAATCAACTTAATAAAGCGCAGTAATTTCCGAAGTTCTAATATGCCAAATTAATTACCCTTTATAAAATAAAATCAAACCCGTACCCCCCTTTTCTTTTAACGTGAGCAACCAACAATGTCGAAGAGTATATTTACCCGTACACAATTTTCACTTGAAATTAAACTATAATTTTCACTATATCCACTAGACACTCTAAGTCGACGGTCACTTTCACTCAAAAAAACAACCGACGCGGATTTCGCGCTCCCGTAGACGTTCACCAACTCCCTGATTTCTGCTGTGTCTTGACATTTTAAACCCCCCCTAGCAGCCAAAGGTCTTAAGTCGTGTGTTTCCAGGATTTTCAATATCCTACTTTCCTTGAAACCTAAATCTTTGTTCCTAAGATTCAATTTGGCAAAAAAAAACCATATCTCCACTCGGATATGTCAGTTGATCCCACCTCCTGTTGCCGTCTCTATCTCCATCCCTGTGCCCGTTTCGGGACGGACTTGGTGGCTTCAGACGGTTTGAACTCGCTTCACAAAGCGCGATAATTAATTTTTAATATTTAATTTCTAAGTTCAGTCCATATTGTCGTTTGATCAACCGTAACCACAATCTATCGGGTACTCCCCTAATCATAGTTGATGTTTCTTCATTATCTACCATTATCATGTCCCGTTCTCCCGTATTTTCACTCGTCTTTATCGGAAATTTAACGTTTCTTGGCCGCTATATCATGGGATCAATTTCCATATATTCACCACGTGCACACTGCATACCTAGATATAACAATCATCCAAAGGTACTATACCTAATTTTAAATTAATTTTGGGCGATCTTTTCTCGTGGGTCACCCAATGAATCCTGTCTTTTTGCCCGCGGCTCTCCGCGCACAGGGACGTATTAGTTCCCTCCGTTGCGGAATTTAAACATAATTTGTAACCATTTATTATTATTTTTATTGGCAGTAAGATTGATCCACAAAATAACTATGTTACATAGACAGTGAATATTCTCGAACAATATAATACTGGAAGAGTACTATTCGCTATAACACAATAAACTATTAATGTAAGTTAAATTAAATTTTTAAATTCAGTGGAAGATTTTTAAGATCGTTTTGCTTTTAATTTTTTTCCCAAAACAAAATAAATAAACAAATAAATAAACACACAGATACACACTCACACAACCCACTATTGGACATGTTTTTATTATTCTTTTATCGATTGTATGTATGTGTTTTCGCGTAATTGGCCCAAAACTCTGTGCATCAATTATTGTCTTTTCTTCAAAGATTGATTAATTATATGGCTGTAAGAAACCCAATAAATGAAAACAAATAAAACAAATAAGTAAATAAACCTCCAGTGCCGCAGGCAAGGCGTCGGATTAATTCAGTGCTCATTTATTGCCAAGGCACTGGACGCCTCCGCTGATAACTATATACCGCTCACCATGTTCTTAGAGGTGTGTTGAAAGATTGCTAGTATCTGTCGAATCGGTCTCAAGTAGTTGTCTGTATTTGTACGTTTATCATTGTTACATGCTCTTGCTATATCCGTTCCACTTCACATTATTGTTCCTCCCGTCTTCGAATTTCTATCACACTATGTTCTCCTATGTTTTTGGTACTTATATGCTTGCTTTTTACTTGCATTTACTCCTATATATATTTGTTTCATTTATCCATCCATCTATAAGATCCCCATACGCTTTATCCTTTTATTTCATGTGTATATGGGCCGCAAATTCATATTATTTTATTTACAATATTCTTATCTAGATACACTTGTTCCAATTATGTTTTGTGGTTATTACTACCAAACCCGGCGAAATCTGAGCTAGAATAGCCAATCGTATACACGTTACCCGTCCTGTTGAAACTACGCTAACGTCGGACAGGTTTGTAGTGATTACATAGTTAATATATTGTATCTATATTCGAGTATATTATTTTCTTGTCGTGCCATTAATATGCTTACACGTTATCGTTATCTCTTTCCTAACCGTATATACCGTCATTGCACAATTACCTATCTGTTGTAAAAGCCTGAAGAGCGTTAGTCTACAGATAAATATAATAGAATTATAGTTAACTTTTCTATCCGCCTACGTTATTCGACTCCCGCGAAACGAAAATGAATCATTATTCGCTCCTCGATAGAGCGTCAGTCTACAGATAAATATAATGGAATTATAGTTAAATTTCCTATCTGCCTACGTTATCCGACTCCCGCGAAACGAAAATGAATCACTATTCGCTTCTCGACAGAGCGTTAGTCTACAGATAAATATAATGGAATTATAGTTAACTTTCCTATCTGCCTACGTTATCCGATTCCCGCGAAACGAAAATAAATCATTATCCGCTCAGTTAAGGTCACCCCTCTGGTACATAGTGTACGTTTTATCCGTGCTTCACGGCCAATTCTTATAAATTATTTATGGGCGTTTTCCTCGCGCGATCCCCCGATTAGACCTGCCTTCCTTAGTTTTGCTCAATATTCTGCCTCTCTGTTGCACGGGGATCCACTCGAGATGAAGATATACGGCTCTCAAACGGTTTCAAAACCCGAGCAAAAAAGTCAATAATTCAGAAACCTCGTGGAACTGTCAATATCATCGTCACCTTAGAGTAGACGTTAATCGGTTTTTTAACGGCTTAAACTGCAATTATCGCGACCCAAATCTACGAAAGCCGTGTTCAGTATTTTTTATGGGAAGCACATGTGAACCGCTCGGACCGCGCCGATCGTCAACCATTTGTACCAAACGCGGCTTTACCACAAGATTAATATGTTTTATAAGAATTGAATAGTAACTGCCCGTAACCTATATCCGATCAATCGCTACTAACTCCGTCCCAATACTCCGCCAGGTGGGCTTAGCTCAATTTTTCCCGCGTAGCATTTAAATCATCTTAGTGTTCAAAATAAAAATAATAAAAAAAAAAATCTATAGAAACAGGTGATTCATCACAGTGTTCTAGCTTTATATATATATCAACAGAGCTATATTGATGACAGAGATGTATTGACAAATTTATATTACAGTTAGTGCCTACCTAGCAGTACCTACATCTGTATGGCTGCAATATGGCTCGATTTGTAAGTAATCATTTGCAATAACTCTTTGTAATAAAATTGTAACATACATTAATTTATATTATAATATTGTACGAATAGCTTGTTGTTGTAGTGGTCATAACCCTCGTCTTGAGATATGTAGTCTATAAGTCGAGTTCCATTCCAGAACACCAGCAAATTTATCCTTTTTTCATAGCACAAGCGTTTGAAGCTTATTTTGAAAATTGCAAGAATACAGTAATTAGTAAAGGAGAGTGATAAATAATTGCAACACGCATTTTCTGTTTATATTGCTATAAAAACAAAATATTTTATGTTAAACGAGTGTGAGAGATAACGATCCAAATCTGGTCAATTTCCATGCCTTACCGACTTCCATCTCCAAAAAGATCGTTGAGATCGTGAAATGCATCACCAGCTTTCCACCCTTTCTCAAAGTGTTAGAGCATTATACGACTTATATGTGTATGGTTTTCGATACGAGTTTTATTTTCCTAACCCAATCAAAGAATCGTGTGATATATATTTTTAATTAAATGTCAAATCCAAATCACAAAATGAACGCGAAAAAATCCATTACAATCTTTAGAATTTATTTACATATACATTAATTAATAATTATATTATTTTTTTTAATTTAAAAAAAATATTATTTTTTCTTTCTTTTGACTTGTATTATATTATGTACTTGTGTTGTGTGCAGTGACATTCAAGCGTGACATTTACATGATTTTAAATATTTATTTGTCAGAATAATTAAGAATCATTAAAATTTGAATTATAGTATCATAATTGAGATATATCTTACATTTAAAAAAATTATCTATTTTTTTCAATGGTCTTACTGTATGTCCCTTCTCATTATGTAAAATCACTCATTAATGTTTTTTTTTTCAAAATAATAATTTGCGTAAAAAAATACATTTTTGGATTTAGTTTTAATGTACTTCTCTTTAATTTGTATTTATTATGTTTACATATTTTGTATATTTTTATTGATATGTACGATGAGATGATGAGCAACATTATTTTTATTAATACTGAGCAGTAATTGGATAATTGTTACTGCGTACTTTATGTATATTCAAATAATTAAAATTTGTATACCCTTTTCCTTAGAGGTTTGTGAGAATCAAGGGTTTGAGAAGATCCTTCTATCGTCCCCCATACTTATGAGATACTTCAGTACTTATTCAAGTACTTGATCAGTCAATGAGAATCTACCCTCATATTTTTTTGTTTATCCCAGCTTATCACAAGGCAAGTCCGTATAATCTTATTTACGAGAATAAATTTTTAAAAATTCGATTCAAATGTTTTCTTCCAAATTACGCTTTAAAATAAATCATCTAAAAAATTTTGTATTTTCATAACACAAGCGCTTATATGGTATAACTTGAAGGAAGTGGTTGTAGAAAGGATTAAGAAAATGGGGTAGGCTTTCATAAAATAGTCATTATTGAATAAAACTCGCACTCTCAATGTGTTCGTAGTTAAATACGGTTTCAGATTTTATAATATTGCAGTAATAAACGAATTAATTTAATTGAAAACTTTCAACATCATTAAAAGATAAAAATATTTTTAATATTTACAGCGTAAAATGTAGACACAATTAATAATTTAAAAAAAACTTCATGTAAATAATATTTATAGTTTTTAAAATAATATCAATCATAGAGTTTGTTAGTTTTTTAAATTTAAAAATATTGTTTTTTTTTGTAGATTGTAGATTGTAGATTTTGTAAAATAATATGAATCGTAGAATTTAAAAAAATACATTTTTTTATATTTGAAGCAGAATTTGCAGAAAAATATTTTATGTGAGACAAGTGAAACATTTTTTGAATTTGAACTTTTATTTAATGAACAAAGTCACTGGTTATGAATTTAACTAGCACATTGTTCTAAAATTTATAGTCACCTAATGTTTCTTTAATATTTCACACATTTATTATCCACTTAGTAATTTGCACTAATTGTAGTCGCTCATTCGTGTAACACTTTTTATTAAACTATTTCTATCGCATCAACCACTTTCGAGAGTATTTTGTTCAATTTTCGTACGTAGGTACTTTGTCCGATATCTGTCACTCGGTAAGTCTGATCACATTGCCTTTATCTCTGGTTATTTTGCGTTTCTACATCGCACTTGTCAAACATTAATAATGATTTATTTACCGGCACTCGCTTCGCATTTTTGTACAAAACATGTTGGTTTTGCCGTTTTGCGATGCATTGAGAACTTTCTTCAAATTTCTAGCGGTTACTTGATTATTATATTGTTAACGAGAATGTTCCTATTAATCCCAGATTCTTCCAGAGTGTTATGGAATGTTTTCGATAGTGCGTAATTTCTTCCTACTCTACCATCTAGTTATAATATAAATCAATCTTATATCATTGTTAATCAATCTTTATAGTTTGTTTACATGCGGGTTGTATAGCTGTCCTCTACTGCGAATTGAAATAAATAAAAATGATCGAGTTTAATTTATTGGTAGATGCTATCATAAGATGAAACGCGACTTGAGTAGATTAAAAAAGTAGAATTACAAGACAAGTCAAATATCACCATTCCAAAAAAAACGTAGAATGTCAATTTTTTGTACATTGTTAGTTACACTACGTACATATACTAAGTACCAAAAGATTCTCTTTGTGTGGCTATCCATTATTTTTTTACAATGAAAAATGATAAAATTGCTCTAGATATACTTTTCTTTAAATTGAGTGCAAGAATATTCCTTTTAAAATGTTATTATTTTGTTCAAAGAAATCTGAAACTAGAAATTAAATTTTGTCATATTGATAAGCAAAAGTAGATTTTTTAATGTTAACAATATAATTAATTTGAATTACGAGAACACAAAATTTAAAAACTAAATTATGTCAGGTTGCATATTTTGGAAAAGTTATAGATAATCCTATATGTAATTATTTTTTCCGAAACCGGTTGTTTTTAATAAGTAAACTATATTATTACAAACAAATTTCGATATAAATTTGATCAAAAATGAGACATCATAAACCCTTACATTAAATAATAAAATCATTATTTTTTATTCAAGACTCAAACGCTTGGTTTCTTCAATGAACGTTACATAAAAAATATTTTAATATTTTTTCTTTGTAATTTTTATTGTAGATTAGGCATTATCAAAATTCATTCACTGACAAAAATGGTAGAGTTTCCAACCCAGCACGAGGAACTCCTTAACCGATTTTCTAAGAATACGAGCAAACAATTCCACAATTACTCTAAAACTAAGGATGAAACCGCCCTTTGCTTCTATTAACAAAGTGCTTTAGAACTTAAGGAAACATTTGTTGAAAGCCTTTTCATGTCGCTGGTAAATATTCGTTATTTGTCAGAGCGCCTGGAATATATATAAATGTACGTCTTGTTTATAACGGCCGTTGTGGACGCCGTTAGACCCAGTCCCAATTAACGATATCGTGTAATGAATCTTTTGACCTATTTTTTTAAAACTTGAAACAAAAATACTTCTCTTGCAAAAATTTTCAGCGCCAAAGTATCTCGTTGACCTAGTTTTTACACCCGAGCTGATCAAGACTACAATGAAGTCCCGCTCCCGTATATGAAATGCATCCCCTGTATTGAATTAATAAAGCCGGGGTGGAAGTATCGTCAGATTGTTGCCAAGAAAGATTTTGATCGTTTTAATGATCTTGTAACATCATACCACTGGTCTGCGGAACAAACTTACGTAATATGCTGTATACTTGATTGCATTGTTGCGAAATTTTAGAAAGAGGGACCTGCACATAATAGAGGAATTCCAAACGATTTAAACCATTTCAGAAAATTTTAGGATAATCTGTTAGCTGACAAAACACACGAAAATAAACGAAAAGATTCGAGTAAGAACTTTCATTATCAACTATGATGCGATCATGAAGACTGGAAAGTCAAGCACGACAGTTACTATAAAAAAAGAAAAAAAAATGCAATAGACAAATTGCAACGAACATAAAGTGTGCCAGAGACGAGTGACGTATTCTTGTGTTAAAATAAAGTATACCACAGACGGGCGGTTTATTTAAATGCATAATTTACTAAGCTAATTTATCATTTCACCATTTCGCCGTACACTATTGTACCGTGACGCACATCGCCTCATCCGAAGTCTTGAAAAAATGTGACGTAAAAGCGGATTAACACGTAAAGCCAAGGCAAAAAGGGCTGTGACATAAAAGAAGTGAACCTCAGAAAACAAGACAAAATTTCAGTTTTTGGAGGTAATGGTATCAGATGTGTCCATCGTCTTCATGGCAAATACACGATACCAGAATAAACTTTTGTGACAATGAAAAATCAAGTGAGTGTAATGGTGTAGGTTTGTATGAAAAAATATAGTGTTGGACGACTGGGAGTGGTTGAATGCTAAATACAACTAAAAGGTATAAAAATTTGATTTTGGTTCCAAAATTTTGCCCAGCATCAATGATAATGTTCGATGGTGATGATGATAGATGCATCTTCCAACAGGACAAAGCCCCATGCCATACAGCCAAATGAGCATGAAAAGGTTACAGGACCACCAGATTAATATTTCGACTTGACCAGAGATTAGTCCGGGCTTGAATCTCATCAAAAATCTCTGGTCGATGATGAAAATATTGGTATCTCAACGCAACCTGGGAAAAAAAAAAAAAAAATTAAATAATAAAAAAATTTAAAATTTAATTTTTTGTTAACCGTGGTTCCATGTCATCATACCTGAAGATTTATGACAAAGTTGACTCCATGTATTGAAAAATGTATGAAGTTGTTATGTTAAAATGTTAATTTTAAATATTTTCAATATCTGTGTTATGAATAAATAATGTATGTTTTGTTGTCTTCGTTTAGTTCAGCATTCATGTTATTTTTTTATAAAAATATTCTAGTGAGTACAATATATGCTATTAAAATAGGGTTTTAAATTAATAAGTTAACATTATTACAGTTAAACACTAACTTGATTTTAAAATGTATAAATAAATACCGTATACAAGCAATTTATAAAAAGTGTCCACACATAATTAATTATTTTTTGAATCATCAAACATTTGATGTTATTCAAGATTCTTTATCTCAGGGCGATAATATTAAGTCGTATAATTATACATTCAATTACATTACACATAGACGTATATTACACATTGCATTACACATTTAATATAAATTTAAAGATAAAAGCAGTGAGTAAATTAAATGATTGTAAGAGAATTAATTACTTTAAGCAATTTTTATACTGTGCGTATATATATAATATGCAGTAAATGTAATTTGTTCTGTCCGTCCCTCAATCAGTTAGTGACGAGGGGTGAAGAGATGGTTATTCCAGGGGCGAGGGCTAGAAGGGATGAAGTGGGAAGCCTACATCCCTTCTGTCGTTTTAGATTTTCTCTTTGTCTGTCAGATAATTATCGCTAAAAGTGTACGCAACAGTAAAGCAAAAAAATATATTATGAATTATCTTATATAACTAGCACTTAAGCCTATCGTCGATTGCTTGCTACTAGGCCCTGCGAATGGCTATCACCTAGTGCTTTTTACACAATTACGTTATATTTTTAAACTGGCTACAGAAATTTTGTGCACTGCATGCATTGCTTTTATATAGCTACATTATATATATATATATATATATATATATATATGCGTAATCTTTCGTGTGTTTGAATTAAACACATCTCCAACCAAAAATCCTATTTTAAAAAAAAAAAACATCTGTGTAAGAAAATCAAGATATCGATTTCTTTCTTCTTAGAGTCATTCTAATAATAAATAATGTTAAATGTTCAAGTTTTTTGTTTGTAAAAATAGTATCAAAAGTTATTTATTAAATAATAAGTCCAAAATCTCCGATGAAGATAAAAGCGAAGTTTATCAATTGAGTTGTAGAGATTGTGATGCGGTTTATATCGGACAAAGTGGGAGAAAAATAAAGGAAAGACTTGAAGAACATAAAAGAGCCGTAAAAAACTTTAGTTTAAATTCAGAAATGGCAGAGAATGCCAGAATGGAGGGACATAAGCTTGATTCGAAATTATTGCAATAAAGGAAGAAGAATGGACATCTTGGAGATTTTAGAAATAAATAATAGAAACATAATTAACATCCAGATACCACCCATAACCTCTCCACTCCTATCCATTCTAACACCGCCCCCGACCCCCACCACCATTACACCCACCCAATCCCTATAAATTCTGTCTCGAATTATTTTTAATTTATTTGTAAACGTGTTGTTATTGACAATCGGAGAAATCCCGAAAACGTTCTAACAATTCAAAATAAATAAAGTGGAATAAAACAGTGTTGTTTACACTCATTTTTAAAAAATATAAATAATGTATCTATAATATTTCTCAACATTACCATTCTATATACATTAACAATATCCAAATATTAGAATAACTTGTTTTTCTCGATTCTTTAACATGTTTTATGCGATTTTATGTTATTTCTTAAAACATGCAACGTGTACACTGCATACGGAGTTTTTGAACTAACTCCAAAATCGATAATCAAATTATTTTTTCCAAATATAATAATTTTTTCACATGAAAATTTTTTAATGGTAACATCGATAATCGTATATCGGATCCGGTGTAAAGTGAAGAACCACATGCTCTCACCCCAACTGTTTTAGAATCAATAGTTATAGATTTCCACTGTTTGCCTAGTAAATTAATCATCATAATTTAAATCTACCCTTTCAGATAAACAAAGCCAATATTCATAAATTGATTGATGTGGCGTTACTTTGTGGTGCAACATGATAATTTGACTTAACTTTAACCTTGTCACACACACGTTGAGTTATATAACAATGAAATGAAACACACATTATAATCAGGTGGACTGCTCTCTCGAAACCATGGTAGCGACAAAATAACTCAACGAGTCTGAACTTTGGTTTAACTGAGGTATGACTTAAAATATATATGAGAATTCATCCGTTTGTTAAAATATGTTACAGGATTAGATATGATATACCTATGTGTTTTTAAAGGAAGAAATTTTTTATTTTTTTGCATTACAGATCGCTCCATTTACAATGCAATGCAGATTCTTTGTATCGGCACTTGACGTTAATCGTATGAGTGTGAGATGTGTTAGCAGATTTAGGGGCGGTTGTTTTAAGTTGGATTAAAGTAAGCGTTCTTTTAAAGCATAGATTTTTACGTTCTCCACCAATCAGACGATCCGTTTTCGTAAAAATCTATGCTTTGATCGACCGCTTACTTTGATCGAACTTGAAACAACCGGGCCTAACAATGCTGATTTATTGACACAAGTTTGCAGAGGCAGCGTGGAGTACAGAAAATAGTGCGCGCGAGGACTGGCGGAAGAGCGTTCGTACTTGCTGGTGATGAGAGTGCAGTTAGTCGCATCGAGGCTTTGATTGGTGGATGATTGGTCAACACATACGGCTAGAAACGCGGCGGGTCCCAATCTCAGCCGTATGTTGCTGGAATCAATAAAAATCTTAGTAGGTACAAAACTTTTATAGAATTAATTTTCATCAGGCATGAATCATCAATTTATATATTCTGTTGTAGAGAGTCATACTAAATTTAAAAAAAAAAATTGATCTTAATGTTGTTAAAAATTTAACCAAATCAATACCAACCAGCCCTTTTACTTATTTATTTTAATTATATTTATTAATGTTAGCCACACTTTTTAATCGCCAATTATACAGAGTCATACTAAATTTAAAAAAAAAACAATTTGATCTGAATGTTGTTAAAAATTTAACCAGGATCAATACCAACCATCCCTTTTTCTCATTTATTTTAATTATTATTATTAATATTAACGACACTTATCTAATCGCCAATTTTCGATTCCAAGCCTTGATCATGTGATAATTATATTAAACTGGGTATATGGTAATGACAAACATATACCAAAAACTGACTCAAAAAATAAAAAAAAACTAACGTCCCTTAACTGAGATAAATAATTATTTTAAAAAAGTCACATCTTACAACGTTTTTCGATTGCACTGGCAACATTTAACCCCTGCACTGCGGCCCAAGTTGGGATGAAATGTTAAACTCTTGACCGATTGGACACCCGAATTAATTAATGTTAGATTTTACAGCTGTCTCCGTTTTAGATATAAATAGCCACGAGTAGGTTCCACGCAATTATTTTAAACGTTATTTCAAACGAAAATATAAAACAGCCACTTTGAAAACATCCCCTCGAGCATGTCACGTAATATGTAAATGGGGTAGTGATTAATTAAACAATTTACAT
Source organism: Agrypnia vestita (assembly GCA_016648135.1). NCBI lineage: Eukaryota > Metazoa > Arthropoda > Insecta > Trichoptera > Phryganeidae > Agrypnia > Agrypnia vestita. The sequence continues at coordinate 66,283 of JADDOH010002325.1, forward strand.
ATTTTAGTCATCAATGCGATCAATTAAGATATTTTTATTTAAAACAAAATATTTATACATTTAATGAATAAATCATGACAAAATTATTTTTCATACAGGTTCTCATATTGAAATATATAACAAGCTCGCGTAATTCACTGCTAAAAAAAGTAATCCATAAACAAGTTTTTATTATACTCACTTTCTCATTTACTAGTTGAAACTTTTTTTTTCGCTTAACCTACGCGTTGGGCTTCAGTCGGGCGACGCTACGAAAGGGAGTAATAAAAAATTTCCAAAAATCCAAAATTATACTATAATCAGGTTTCGCGTCTACCAGATGCGTTGAAATATTTTCACACAACTTAATAAGTTGTATGAGAAAAATATTCAAAATTTGAAAAATCCAAAAATTTATTAATTTTTTTTAACGAAAATTTAATAAATCTTCTTGATCGTCGCCACGAGTCTGCTTGCAAAGTTTCAGCTTGATTGGATCACGGGGAAGGGGTTTAAAATGGATCCAAAGTTTTTTCGTCAGACAAGAAGACAAGCAGACGCCACGAGTATATAAAGGGAGTAAAAAGGATTTTACTTTATACATAATTTCTATAAGAAACTAATCAATTTAAAGGCATATATTAGGCACTTACTTATGAAATACCCATTTTCTAATACTGGATAATTTGGCGCTCGATATCTCGTATTCGACTTAAAATTCCAAATTCAATATATTGTATTTTAAAAATTAGTAATTAACTCATTTTTTTCATTGATATCGTTGTATCTGCGACCAAGCTGAAATTGAAAATTCGCGTTATTTTTTAATATGGCTTTTCTCGTGGCACTAATGCTGCACAGACGGCATACAAAATCAATGAAATGTATGGATCAAGTGCCGCAAATGAATGCAAGGTGCGTTTTTGGTTAAATCGCTTCCATTCTTGAAATTTCGACCTCAACAAGCCCCGTGGACGAGCGGAGACTACAGTCGATAATGACGAATCAAAAGCTATAGTGGAAGCGGATTCATCTCAAAACTACGTCAGAATTAGAAACAACCTTCAACGTAAGTGGCCAACGTAAGCTCGCAATGTGGGTACCGTATGAACTGATAGACAACAGCAAACTCGCGTCAAAGTTTGCCTTTATAAATGACGGAATTCTGAATAGGGCTGTTACTTGTGATGAAAAATGGATCCTGTATGATAATCGGAAACGCTCGTCTCAATGGCTGGAGGAGGCAGCCAACCAATGTCTCAAATGCAAATTTAGTCAAAAAAATCTGGTTTTGACCGTATGGTGGGTGTACCTTTGCAGGCATTATTCATTAGCTTTTTAAGATCTGGCACAACATTTACTGCAAAACTGTACTGTCAAAAATTGAAAACGATGACCAACAAGCACGCTTTTATACAAACAGGCGAGACCTGTCAATTGGTTTAGTCCGCTACTTCTCCACGACAACGCTCATCCACACACGACACAATGGATAGTCTTAAAATTACAGGAGCTTTGACTGCAAATTCTTCGTCACTCACCTTATGCACCAGACCTTACACCTATTGATTTTTTTTTCAGAATTTTAAAAGCTTTTTAGAAGAGAATAATTTAAACTGCGATAAGGCGGTGAAAAACCCTTTTAAAGAATTCATCAATTCCCGTTCCCAGGATTTCTGTAGGAAAATCATCAACGAACTACCATTAAAATAACAAAAGTACATCGATAATAATGGCTAAAACTTTGATTAATAAAATATATACTTTTCATTTAAAAAATATTGAATTTTTCTATATAAAATGGCAATTTTATACCTAATGTTAATATCAAATGTTGATAATTAAAGCAATAAATTTCAAATAGCAATTAAGAAAACATTACTTTTATCCACGCAAATATTTACACCCAACATCGTCATTTTAAACAAAATAGGATGCAGCTTTTTATTAAAACTTTTTTTTAATGTTATGTAACGGTCTTAACCCCTTACCTCAATTCTTACTCGGCTAGCTCGTTCCGACGTTTTGGGAAGGCAGTAGAGCGGACTCTGAGAAATCTCAGAGCGGCGTGTCAAAGTCCGAAGTCTCGGGAGAGAAGTTAAATAGTGTACATTTTCAGGATTTTACGACAATAAGGGGAAGATATAGAGAAACATGTTGACTGTTTTTGAAGTAATAATTTATTAGAAATAACCAGAAGGGCTTTTTTCAAATATTGAATACATACATAGGGTACATTTTATATAAAAGGATTACAAGTATTGACATAAATAACAAAATAACAATTTATAATAACAAGAATAACTTGCCTGCCTATAATGTTAATATTGAATCTACGGTGCACCGGAAACTGAAGATAATTTTTGTATAATTAATTATAAACATATATTCTTTATAATGGGACTTATTCCTCTTTTAGCTGGTTTTCTATAACAATTACCTTAAATGAACACTTTTACATTAATAAAAATTATAGGACCATTTTAGTTGACATATAGTTTTTATGCGGAGATAACATAAGAATAATTAAAACACTGTAGATACAATAAAAATACAGGAACTTGAATATGGAAAATATCTAAGAATAGGTTTAGAAATCTCGTAAATTGGGCAGTCGTTTTATAAACAGTAGAGAGTACAAGCACTCGTACGGGTATAGTAGAAAAACTATAAGTTGAGAATTACTCACTGAATGTTGGGTTTATTATAACCAATGACTCACTAACTGTTGTCCATGTAAGGTGGTAAATGGAGAGGAGATTGGCCTTGCATCACTATACAAGGCGGTTGTCATCAGGAGCTGAACGGACCGTGTGGTCACATGCGCCGTCTCAATAAAACAACTTCAGATAGTTATGTAGAAATTCAAAATGTCACGGAGAGTTATGTTTTTTTAATTAAACTTGTCTATTTCGCACTACTAGTAACGATGATTTAATGGTTTATATTTTTAGATGTTTCCAATAGAATTATGTTGCTAACCGGAACCCTTAAGATTCTCTTTATGTTTTATTTATAGAAGATATTGAGTTTCTTTATATCGTCCACTCCACAAGTCAAGAAACAGGTTTTTTATATGGTTTGAGTTTATTTTATGTTATGAGTATTTTAGTTATTATTAAGTTAAAGGTGATATAGATAATGTTTATTTTATTTCTTTAGATTATTTGAATTTATCACTGGTTACCGAGGTAATTCTGGGATACTCAAAGGACTTTCACCACTATTTAAATTTTATATTAACATTTATAAATTTGGTTCTCCCGCTTGGGGTATACAGTTGGATGGAATATATAATCCTTTACTGAACGGTTGCGGCACTTATTTGTCACAGATTATTACTCGTGTTCTAATGATACACTATTATTATTACAATAACTGGAGGTAATTTTACACTCTGATCTACGCAAAATTTATAAGTTGAGAAAACTTCTGGAGACTAAGGTAATTTCTTTGTATGTTTTTTAGTGTCAAGACTTTTGACGAGATCTGCATCCGTTGGCGAATTATGTATCTTTTGACGATAATAGTTTTACCGGCATTCGAGACGCCGCGCTATTATTTACGTGTCAGAAGAAATAATGTTTTTCGGAGCCGATCGGATCGCAGACTGTGGGTTCGATGATTTGTTGTTGCATATGAACTATGGTAAGAAGACGTTAAGGTTGAACCGAGCGTAGAATTGCCCGCAGCGTGAATACTTATCAGAAGGTTACAAAGGTTGAGATGATATATACGGCAATGCGTGGCCCTTTGCTACACGGCGACATTTTTTGCTCACTACGTTTCGCTTTCGCGGCAACGTGCGGTGTGTCACGCTAGTAAGTTGGGATAATATTCGCTCGAGGGTAGAAAGGACGGGTTGACATTAGTGTCCGCGTATCCTTTACCTTTGCCCTCTGCATGCGGGGGCTTGCTTTCCTTGCTATCATTTATACTATTGTAAGAAAGTAAATTGTTGACTCTTTTCTCTCACTTAAATGCATTAGGCGCAAGGCTAATTAGAACGAGATATCTAACCTTTTATCTCCCATTGTTTTAAAATTTAGGTTAATCGCGACAATCACATCCGGTGGCTTCATAACGGAGCATTAAGTTTTTTTAAAACTCAAGGTTATTTGCATTGCAATATTTATAATATTTATTTCACACAACGTGAATTTCTGTTTCTTTTTTATGGCTTAAATCGTAACGATTTTTGAATCGTTACAGTTAAAAACATAATTTATTACCAAAAAAGGATTCGGTGTACAAACTAGCTCAAATAAACGTACGAATGATATATACGTACATATACAAACAAACTATTCTAACAATTAATAAATAACAATGAAACTTTCGATTCCCATGATACACGCGCTAACTGGCAACACACAACAATCCCGGATCTCGCCGCCCTGTCGGCAATAATTATTATTAAAATTGGTCCAAAAGGTTTGTGTCTTCGATAAATATTACTTTTGAAATAATTTAAAATATACCTATTTGATGAGACTTAAAATGTTAGGTTCTAATATTAAATAGTACATTAAGATAGCAACATAAAGTGCCCTTTAGGTGAAATTTTTAGGATAATGCGGCGATATTATTTATTCATTTTTACTATTATTATCAGAATCATTATATTCTGTTAAAACTTGGTTTTGTGTTTTGATTAAAAAAAATTGAAAAAATATATATTTCAAAAAAATTTAGTTTAATTGTGAGGTATAATAGCAATGGCAGCAATTTACAAAAAAAAAATTGTGAATGCAGTCACCGAGGATTACGAATTTAAAATATAATCAATTCTAGATTTCATGTATCTATCCCTTCCAAAATCAGGTTTCCTATAAATATAAGTCCACGTTTCCTATAAAATCTCGAATTCAGTGCATTATAAATTAGTAATTTTCGATGACTGCATACTTTTTTTTGTTGATATTTTTACCCAACAATTTTAAAAGCATATTAAAAAAAAAAGGTATATTTCATGCAAGAATTAGAGAATACATTATGATAATAATAACACATGTAATATGGATTAACTACATTGATTACTTTTACATCGACAGGTTTCGATTGAACTGTATCTTCGTCCGCACGGGAGGGTCGACTGCCGTGCAATGCTAATGTTCGTCAGCTACTGATTATTAAAATGTGAGTAATAATGTATTAGGCGTTGCAGGACTTTTTTGTCCTTGTATGTGACATAATATTTTAAATATGTGCTAAGTCTACAAAAAATATTTAAACACCTTTACAATATTATGAAGTTCAAAATGAAAATAAAAAATGTTCAAAATAAATAATTACATTTTGAATACACTTAAAACCAATAAACACTGAATCATTTAGTTCTGTTTTATTGGAGTAGGTACGCATTTCTCCACAGAAGAAGACATTTATTTACTGAACGATTTTACTACGCGGCTGATTCAATTTGTGAAAAATCGACTCTTTTCAATTTTATTTATTTTATCTGGACTTAATATCACCCACAGAACGGGTATTCTTTTCCTTTTGTTGGAAGTTTTCTAATTTTCTCATTACTTCCACCGCAATAACTCTTCCAATATCAACACACTTATTGTCGAGATATTAAAGCCTCATAGCAGTTATCTTCAAACGGGGTCCAGAAGAGAAACGAACATTTTTGTGTTCACATTACGGTGTTTGAATTTTATTTCTGCGAACAATTTCGTTCGCAATTTTTTTATTCTCTTTCGTGTTTCTGAAGCTTATAAAATCATTCTGTAATATGACTGAAACAAAATTAATGAAATATCATTCTCTATGAAACAATGTCCGTCACTAACGCCACCGAATGACGCAAATAACGATGCTCTATATAAGGTAAAAATAATTCATAGTTGTGTAAAGCGATCTTTTAACCCAGGCATATGATAGGTCGTAAGCCTTATAAATAGCGGAAGATCTCCATACCTACATTATTTCCCATATAAATTGCTTCGTGTCTGTGAGACATCTATAAATATTGAAATTAGCATTGATATTTAATTTACCTTTACAGCCTATCTATACACATATGTTATTAACGATGATAGTTTCCACGACACACGAGTACAATGGTTAAGCCAAATTTAAAGACAGCCTGATACTCTACGTAGTCAAATGTATTGGATATCATTATTCGCATACAACTCATCCCAACAAAATTATTTTGATTGATTAGATTGTAATCTTATCATTTTTATTGATATATTATATTTTGACGAAAATATTTGCCAAAGAATAAATAAATTTATATACTTTAAATTCAAAATATGTTTTATTTTACATTGTAATACACACACACTCACACACACAATATGAGTTATTAAATTACTACTATAGTTTTGAGACGAGCAGTTTTATCTATACCTGATGATGAGAGAGACTGCTCCTCTCGAAATTGTAGTAGTTATTTAATAACTTATATTGTGTGTGTATAATAAAGTAAAATAATACATATTTTAAATTATAATATTGCACCACTAAGTATCTGCCAAATCTTTCAATGATATTAAATTTATATACTTTTAGATGTAAGCAGTAGATAAGTTTTATCAATATTTTGTCATACTTAAAGTTTTTAAGTAAAAATAATTGTAAAAGGAAAAGTTTAGAAACTTTAACAGTTAAGTAAAACGCCCACAACTTGAGTTGCAACATTTGCCAAAATTTGTTTCGGTATGTTTGCAGATGATTTTATCAAGAATATTTGTACTTCTGCTAATAAAATAACTGTATTAGCTTTATCTGTAAAAATAATAACTATGGAAACCAAAACCATGTAAAATATGTACCGTATTTTTTAACGAATATCTGCGTTTTTTATACTTAAATCACCCTATCATGCGTAATTTTTATGAAATTTTCCTTTTACACATCTAAACCTATTATCTTCTAAAAATATTAATTATTATTTATAAACAATACCTCGTCAATACCTGAACACTAAGGACTTTCAGGTATTCATTATATTAGGTGCATAAAGCTGAAGAATCTCCCTTTTTTTAGGTGCCACCTTGCCCCTTGGCCGCTATCAAATCGGGTGGACCTCCGCTGCGCGCCTTCAGACTTTCTTTGTTATTTTGCTTGTAAATTTTCTGTCCTGTGCCACTACGATACTAGTTGACCAATCAAAAGTTCTTATTCTTTTTGCTGTTTGTTCAAGCTTAGTCTGGAACGTCCTACTAGCCCTCTTCCCCCCATTAAGAAACATTCTTAGGACGTATTCCATCCATTTTTCAAAGTGTAGAATTAAACCTTCTATTTTAAGTATCTATATTATGTGTTACTCCTGCCACTTCCTTAGGGCGAATCATTTTGGTTGCCTGTATTCTTCATCTTAGTAAGAATACATGCTTGGTGAACTTATTTTTTTAACGTCTCAATAGGTCATGAAGCCCAATGACTGAAGTGAAACACATTGAAAATACAAGCTTGAGTAAATCACATGGATTTATTGTGACCTCACCGGAAATCAAATTCAGAGTATGATCCAGTACCATGCTTGCTGAGTTACGAGGGTCGATTTTAATAAAATGGGTTATATACAGATTTAAAAACACTCACTATGTCTTTGCTTTGTATCTCGATGTACGTCAGTACGTGTGTATACGCGGTCGTGTGTGTTTGTGTGAGAATATACTAGTCACGGGATATGGTATGGAAGGACGCGACCATTTTGATTAGACGGCTTGCTCCGTAAAACATACGATCGCGGAAGAAACCAATTGGATTCATCTTCTTCTGAATTGGCGCCGGTATTTTATTGGCAATAACGGACCCTTATACTAAGGACAAATTCTACGTAAACAGATTTTGCTTTCGGCTCTAGAAATTCGTTTAAAGATTGTTATGGGGTGCAGAGCAAAATGACCATCTGATGCATGCTGAACTTTACCACCATATCTCCGAGCTTCGACGGTAAAGTTTCTTCGTGTACCTAAGACTGCATCCCCCTCCATACGCATGCCTTCAAACTACCTCAAGAAAATAACTTAGAATTCCTGGTAACATTCAACTTGAAGTTCTGCAGGTTATGATCCTGAGCCCTTATCTATTTTTCTGCTTCTTAATATGCACGAAATATACCTAATATATATATTAGGGTGTCCCAGGCTATAAGGGAGAAATTTTTTTTTTCGAATTTCAAAACGCATACCCTCCATTTTTTTTCATTTGACTCCAAAAACTTAAATATTAAATATTATTGAGATCGGATAACGATAACCCGTGCCGACTTGACGTCAAAGTTTAAGTTGATAAGTTAGCATGGAGCTATAGGGACATTGTAGAGTTCATTATTTATATTCAGTAAATAAAACACATTTATAATATTTATTATATATTTATAGTAAAAGACACATTAATCATTAAATTTCCTTTTCAAAGTTTGCTTTTTACAATCAGGATAAACGTTTCTGTGTTCTTGTACGCAACGTAATAAAAATTGCTTTTGCTCCTCTTCAACAGTGATTAAACCATGAAAGTCTTGCATTAATTTAACCACTCTTTTTGCCGTATCATTAACTGCTCTCAGTGTAAATAGCTTCCTTTTAGCTTGTTGGAACGAATCAACATTTGACCATAAATAATGGCTCTTCTTCAGAAATCTGTCATCAATTTTGATTCGATTACATAGGAACTTGCTTTTGACAGAGACGAAGTCATCGATGTTTTTCTCTGAAATTAAAACAGAAGGAACAGTTATCAATCGTATGGTTAACTATAGAAGAAAATCGAATCATATAAGACATACCAAAAAGTGGGCCACAAAGTACTTCTTTGGATGCAATGTAACGTTTATCGTGGGCTGATGGGTTTTCTAAGTTAGCTAAGGTTAGCTAAGTTAGCAACCATTTTTACTTTAGTTTCTTGGTCGACATCATCGTCAAATAAAGATAAAACAGACACTTCATCTGTCAAATACCATAAATGCTGGCAAAACTTCTGTAAAACTGCTTTGAAAATACTTTTATCTATTGTTTCGTAAGCTTTCATGGACTTCAAAAAGCATAAGTCCTGATAAGGTGCTTTTACTGCTAAAATGCATTGGAGCCAGAATTTGACGTAGGATGTCACGATAAACAGACAGACATCCAACAGAGCTGCCTTATCCTTGTTTGAAATTCTGAATTGGGAGCTTAGTAATGATATTTTTAACGAATAAATGGCTCTCGCCATCCACCGAGCTTGGTGCATAGCACCTGGAGGCCGAATCTTAAATTTCTTCTCTGTATCTCCACCGAGAAATATTATTGAAAGCTCAATTAATTCACGATAGTCATCTCTAGCTATTTCTTTAGTCAATTCAAATCGGTAGAATTCTAGCAGTTTATTAATTTCTGAAACATTTAACCAAGATAGCTTTTCTGTACAGATTTGTATTTTTTTGGCATCGACATTTTTCCAGTTTTCTCGGATCTTTTTAAACGGAATGTTTGGGCTTATAGTTACTTGGCTGATTTTCGCTTCAAACACACTTTTTAATACTAGTTCGTAGACGTGATGACGGCAAGCAAAAATAAGCATTTCTTTATCCAGTTTTTGTTCGAGAAGCACACATGCACCATTTATACGGCCTGTATTTGAAGCAGTAATATCACAACAGAGAATCTGCACTCTGTCCTCGAGATTCCAGTTGATAATGGCATTCCAAACTGCCTGTGCCTGTTCGCTTTCTCATGAGCTGTCCAATTTTGGCACAGCGATAAGTTTTTCAATATCATCATATGAAATAATTATCGGGAGGCGTTCTTCTTTAGATTTACGTGAATCTAGAGCCGGCAATAGTTTGCCATCCCAGTGGACAGTTACCGTATCCGGGATATTGTTTTGAAAATTAACTTTTATAGCTTTCGCCCGCTCTCTTCACATTTCTGTATAAATTCTACGGATTGAGGACTTGCTTATAGAAAAGTCATCCGTGTTATGCCCTAGTGCCTCAATAGTAGCTTCAATTATAAATACAGAATCTCTCACACTTAACTGAAATCTATCTAATGCGGCAACCAACTTCAGAGTTATGAAATTTTTCCGCATACAAGTTTTATCGGGCTGAGAGGAAGCACCACTTAGGCTGGGGCTATTTTCTTGTAAATCTATTATTTCAGAATCAGAAAAGGAGTTTTCTTGTGGTGGTTCATAAGATGATGTCGATGGAGCTAACGATGAAAAATATTTAGCACGTCGCTTTTCCTCCTCAATGTTTCTAAGGCGCGCATTCTCTTCTTTTTCTGTAAGTTTTTTGTCCACTCCGGCTAAGTGACCAGGCCGACCTGGTTCTCTTTGGCGCTCCAAGAAGATCCTATCTTCATTTATTTTAATTAGTTGAAACGCATCGGCATGAGTAATGTCAAACAAATTGTCTAAGTTGGAAAGAAACTCTTGTCGACGTTGTTCAAACACTTCTTGTGTTTTTTTCGCACTTTTTTGCAAATCTCTCCAAACTTGGTATAATGAAAATGGTTTCTTAACACAGTTAGGTAATGATTTAGTCGGTATACGTGCCTTTTCCCAGTAAATAATACACTCACGAATAGTAAGATTTGCACTTTCATTGACACTTAAATTCACTTCACGAATATTATAGAACAAAACTCCCAGTACTTGTCCATTAGAGGGAAGTTTCGAACCGGTAATTTGATGTTTTACGTCTCCTATTAAAAATATCTCCTTTTTAGAACTTCGTAACTCCACTGACATGTTGACTACCCAAAAGTAACGCTATTACTAATAAAATAAACAAGTAATAACAAGCAAGCAATGCGAGGATTTCCGTCGCGCCGACAGCACAGCACAGACACGTTTCACTGCAAGTCGGCACGGGTTGCCGTGATCCTAAGTACGCGAAACTTTATTTTTAAATATTTTGAGACCATTCAAACAAAATAAGAGGGTATGCATTAAAAAAATATCACTTTAATTTTTTTGGGACACCCTAATATATATATATTATATATATATATATTATATATTATATATATATATATATATATATATATATAATATTATAATTTATTTGTGTATCTTTAAATTAAAAATGTTGTTTAAAAAAATAACTCACTTCGATAAACCTGTGCTGAGATGAACAACTTACAATTTAATAATAACAAAATACTATAAATATACAATAAAATTCCATATAATTATAAAATTAATCAATTAAATGTAGATATCATCGAATACAAAATCAATTACGAAATTAAAAATAATATATATAAAAAAATGTATGCTTGCGTATATATCAAATAATAAAAAAAAAATACAGTTTAATGAGCAAAAAAATGAATTAAGAGCTGTTTTTGGCAGTAGCGTATTTGTGAAAATGCAGTTAATAATAATTTGTCTTCACGAAATGACAGTAATACTAGGGTGTCCACACTGACTACGACAAAATGGAAACCAAAGTCATTTAGATATCACTTTTATCATTTAGCAGAAGACTATTAACGATTTATTTTAAAGTGACAATATATTCGCAATCTTAAGAGGCCCCAGTACACGATTTTCGTTTTTGCTCTCGATTTTGCTAAATTTAACGTAAACTTATTAAATCATTTTGCAAAACTCATAGCTAAACAGGTTTTTAATCAATTTTTTTATAATAGATTCATTTACTTTTGAAGCATTTATTTATTTAACAAATATATTGTTATAACATCAAAAAAATTATAACCCCGAAAAACTATTTTAGTTTTCATGCAATAGAGTTATCTTTGGTACACTAATCTCGTATATTTTCAAATAAGGACCATATATTTTATTTACAAATTGATTGTATAAAGTTTGAAAAAGTAGTGGTGCTATTCAGACATTAATATTTTTCGACGAGTTGTTAAATATATCGTTTTAAAGAAGACAAAAATTAAACGTTTTTTTTACCTATATTGCACTTTCCATAAAACCATTAAAACATCGATTATTTTAATGAAATTGTACATGCGTACTAAGAAAATTTCACTGTCATTAATATAAAAATATTCAAAAAATTATACCTTATATTCAAGAAGTCGAACTAATTAAATCGTATAGTCACAATACGATTTAATTAATTCGAAGTTTACTTACGCTCGAAACGCATCTGCTCTACCTAGCGATAGTCAAAATTTCAGCGAAGATTCTAGTGACGTGAATTAGTGCGAACCTGTGTGAAATATTCTAGAAACAATAAGTGTAAATTAAATAACAGTGCTCCGATTAAATTAGTGTCCAGTGACTTTGTGTAATAATAACAAGTTTTTTTTAGTTGTTTCATTTGCCTCCCACAGCCATGATCCCGTGACCCTATATTTGATTTGATTGATTGACATAATATAATCATTTAGTGATCAAAGTAGGTACTCGTTTAGTGATCTACCGGTCAGGAGTCCTAGCATCGTTTCAGGAGACCATCAAGTTAGATCTATTTTTATAGCGTTAGCCTTTAAATTTATTTTAAAATAGAAAGAATGTTGGTTTGAAATGTTTTCCTCTAAAAAAAACAAAGTAAACAAATAACATGCAATGCTTACACGAGCTGACCAAAATTTAAGTATACCTACATGCAAATGTAATATTTTTCTAAGAATTGTGCCCAGCCACACTCAAGCATTAAGCACATAAAAAATATTTTTGTCCCAAAGTCAAATCGACACGCTACGTCATCAATCAAATTGTTGTTGACAAGCCAATGGCACTTGGGCAGTATTATTTTCATCATTGAAAAATAAAATGATTCGCTCAAGTGCCTAGAACTTACGAACAAATTCTTGAAACTTTATATAACACAATTCTCCATAGCGTTGCTCTCAATTTTGTTAGTCCTTCGTCCCTATTGAGTATTTCATAAAATTGATAAGTCGATCCGATTTCTTGCAACTTGTACTAAAATATGGGTCAGGCTACTTTACGCTTTTGTTATGGCCTCCGCTAGTTTATGGGATCCTCCGATCTCCAATAAAACGTATAGATAAAATACCATATGTTTTCTCTATGGTTTTACATAAATCAAAATCAAAGGACATAAAAGAGGAAAATCTCGTCCTGTCACAACCATTTATTTTAATATTTTTTCTTAAAAAATTTTTATCAAAAAAAAATTTGGAGATATTTTAACGATAGTCTGGAGCCGGCTCAGACGGCTCATACAAAACTCTAACCTAACTAAACTAAAGTAAGCTTCTACGTTATAATGTATATTCAAAGCGTAAATTAAGCAGCGTCTGTTACGTGTAGTCAAAGGCGAGAAAAAATAGACATTTTCAAAAAAAATTTTTGAACGGTTTAGTAATGTTTTTGTATATATAATACCAAAGTTTTACAGTATATTTCAAGTAACTATATCGAAAATTTCAATTATAATTGTTATTACTGGACCACAATAGCAGTTCAATTCTTGACTCTTATTTTGCAAATAGTGCCTTACGGTGTCCATCAGTACTTCTTAGTGGTTTATCTAAATTTAATGAATCAAAAAAAATAGTAGTTTAATGGTGACTTTTTTATTTCTTTAAAATTTAGCAAAATGGCGGTCTTTGAAAGCTTAGTTATGAATTTTGAGAGAAAAATTCACTCATTTATCAAAAACTCACTCACTCATATAAGAAAAAAAGTTTAAGTAAAAAAAAATCCTTCGATTAAGCACAAGTTTAGTGCTGAGAATATGATGTATAAATTTCATTAAAATCTGTTGAGTTGTTTTTTAATTATCGTGGTCACCGTTTTTGAAAACGTTTTTTTGAGAAAAACAAAATTAAAGTTTGATACATAAATAATTAATACAAATACAATTTATCAAATAACTTACGTAGAGTCATCTATTTCTGGTCCATATAATTCTTCAGCCGATGTGTTAGGCTCCAAGATGTCGATTTGTTTTTGTCTACGTCTCATTCTGCCTTCTCGAGTGACACATTTGCACGTTGGTCAGCAATCTTTATGCGCTCTATATCGAATTTTTCAGCATACTGGTGTGCATTATTTCCACAATTTAATCTTATTGCATTAGCAGTCATTAATATTCCTTGCCTACCTTCATGACGTCCCATTATAAATTTTTGAATGTGATTATAATACACGCACAAATGTCTATCGACTGCATGGTTTCACTGCCACTGAAATACTGACATTAAATAAAATTTCAGTTAGCGTAATGCGTCTTAAGTCTAAAAGTAGAACTATAAAATAAATTTCTTATACTATTCTTAGAATTACTCAGGTAAAAACCCCGTTCCGTAGCAGCCGCACGGGCAGTTAGCCAGGCCTTCTCCGCATGTCAGTACGGTTGGCAGTAGAGGGCCCTACAGTTATCGTTGGATATCTTTAAAACTAATAACCGAATTGAGTTGATATTTTCACACAAAATTTTTGAAATATTTTGCTTTAAGGAAACGCAAAAAAATAATCGATTTTTTGAAAATCCTGACTACACGTAACCCCTTAATATTGGTTGTGCTAAAGAAACATAAAAAGGAGTAAAAAATATTAAAAACGAATTGAGACCGTTATTTTCTAACCGTGACTTAAGCTTGCAATTTAGATGCGTATGGTTCGATGTTATATTTTCTTCATTCTCTTTATTGGGATGGAGGCATGGTCACTAAGCCAACAACTAAACCAATGTACGGGCTTATGAGATGTGGCTCTATAGATGCATATTGGAAGTTTCCTGGGTGGATACAGTGTCGAATATTTTTCCTGCGTACGTAAAAAGACCGAGAAGTGCTGCAAAGTACAGCGATAAGAAATCTTTAGTATCTCGGATAAACTGTGAGAGGAATAAAATATTTTCAGGGGTCATGGCTGCGGAAAAATACTGTAAATTAATAAGCGATTTATCAACTAATGATTAATGAATTATTCAATGTACAAAGTCACTAAACACGAATTTCGTAATATATTACTCGTTTATGAACACATTTTTATATCTCTCATTCAATTCTCGCACGTAGTGTTTATTGCATTTATTTATTTTACCACTTAGGTAAATACTCACCCGATTATTTTGTTCGATTTTTATCACTCATTAATTCGCGACTGGGCATACCTGGCCACCGCCCGCGACTCACTTTGCACTGATGAGCTGTCAAAACACGAGTGAATTCAGCTCTGATAGCGACACGGCTTTTATTGCAAACTTGTTGGTTTTCCGAACACTCTGGATGTTTCTAGTTTGTTCCCGTCGCTTTCTGGCCGTTTCTTGAATGTTTAGCTAATTCCAGAGTGTCCTAGTGTGTTTCACAATGTACTGAAAAGTCCTAAAGGTTTCGATGTTATTGTTGTTTTTTTTTTTTTGTATTTATTTTCTTTAAATTTTATAATATCTAGTCCCACAAAACGTCTAAAAAGACGTTTGTCTGTAGGTTCATTTTTACAATTGAAAGTTACACTATTACAAAATATTATTCACTATATAAACTTAAAAGATAAAAAAACGAAAACAATTAAGTACAAAAAACAACATAAAAGAAATTTTCAACACAAAGTTAATTATTTTAAGCAAATTAAGAAAAGAGAAATAAATAAAGAAAATAGCAAATTAAAAATACATATTGCAAAAATTAAGGAAAGAGAAAGAGAAATATATATATATATATATATATATATATATATATCACTAATTATAAATTGTCATTATTATAATAAGAAACTTGACATCATTTCAATATTAATATAGTTCATATATAACTTATGTCGTTTTCTATTAACTGCTTTTTAAGTTCTGACACTGATTTTGGAGTTTTTAGGCCTGAGGGAAAGGTACTTTGTATTTTGTTCAAGAACATTGGAACTCGATATTCAAGTGTCCTCAGACCATATTTGTTTGTTATTCTTGGTATTGTTTTTATTTGATTTGTAGCACATCTTGTGTTTCTGCCATGATCAACTACCTTTTTGTAAATTTCATTTTCGTGATTTTCTTTTATCAGCAGAAATAGAACTAGTCCAATAATTGGCAAAATATTTACGGATGAATAGTTTAGTTTAGTATTTTGTCTCTGTTCAAAAACCTGTGGATTTATTATTCTTTTTACGACAGCAGTTTGTAGATTTTGTATCGGCTTAATATTTGAATTGCTGGATAGGGCCCAAGATCTTTACCATATTTTAATGTTGATTCTACCAAAGAAAAATATATCACTTTTAAAACAGGCTTGTCATTGAAATATTACGAGGGATTCTGTATGTAAGCTTTTTGGCATTTTGTTACAATATAATCTAAATCATCAGAACTGATGACGCTGAATAAGACTTCAGCGAAACATCGAGTTTTGCTTCTCAGTGAAATACACTGTTCGTGTTAAGTATCCGTTTTATTTAACACATAAATATGTCCAACGACCGTATCAATAATCTTAACTCTTTAATGACGGTACCATGTTTCTAATTAATACCTTCAACACTCGCCACATATATTTTCTTAACTACGATTTCCTCACTCATACGTTCCATATGACCAAACTACCTCAGCAACTCTTTCTTTATTCTATTTACCACCCTACAAGCGGTAATAAATTCAATTAATGTATATTATAGATATCTCACAGAGACGAAACTGTATTAATTATGGGAAAGTAGGTATAGAAGTCATTTGGGTGTACATAGGACTTATGACCTATCTTTTTATGGTTGGCTTAAGTGATCACTTTACACAATTGTAACATTCGCCATTTCCACCCATGATAGAATATACCATGCTTATTCATTTTTTGGAAGTTGTATATATGTTCAAATTGCGTAGAAAGCTTTCATATATGAGTAATAAGCACTTTTCCATGCGGCCTGTACAAAGCCATTTTCATTCCCCTAAATCCCCACAGATGTCGCTAATGAGAAAATCTACATTGATTTTTTACGGAATTTTGAGAGCAATATACTTTATTGTGTGTAATGAAATTCATCCGAATACTTGTATTACACTAGGATACGCCAGGAAATATTATTTCCAATTTTTGTTAAATTCCTTTTTACCAGTATTTACAATTCAGAATATTTTGAGTTTGTTCAAATCTTTCAGAACAGTGCTGGATTTATGTCACAGAGACATTATTAATCAATTAATGTATATTATAGATATCTCACAGAGATAATGTCTCTGTGACATAAATCCAGCACTGTTCTGAAAGATTTGAACAAACTCAAAATATTCTGAATGGTAATAAATTCACTTATAATTTATCCATTCCTCATTCTATCGACCTAAGATTTCTCACCTCACACACAAGGACCCAAGTGATCGAATTTTCACGTATTCATTCCTTTCATTTCTTATTTGTCGATTCCAAGCTTTACTAAATTTACAATTCATTTTCTAATAAAAATTTATACGCGTATTTTACCTTTCAAATATTATAAATTATTAGAAATTGGGTATGATTCATTAAGAATGACGTAATAAATCACTTTAATATTTAAAATTATCTATAATACGTTTGTAAATCAAATAATTTTTCCTATACTGAGAGCAAAGTTTTTTCAAATTATAAAAATATCATTCAAAGTCAAATAAAGGTAGGTACATCATGTTTCAATAAAGTAAGAAAGTTTAATCCCATTCCGATCCCAATTACAATAATTTCGTTGTCTGTCCGTCCGTTCATCTATCCGTCCGTCTATCCATCGAACTTCGTGTAAAGTCCGTAACTGCTTTGTAGAATTTTTTTTTTTAGAAATAAATAAATATACTTGTTCTTTAGGAACTGACATGTAAAAGTACCGTCATTTTTAACGGGTAACAGCTATTTAATATTCATTCGAGTATATTATAAAGTACAGTGACAGCCTTTTGAAAAGATAATACTTAAATTAAGTGATAAAAAATCAATATCTTAATTAATCATTAAATTTACGACCCATCCAGCCCAGAGAGATATAAAATTTTATGTTCGTATTGTAAACTTATAGGTGGAAAATAAGGAAACTCGGTTAACGAATAAAAAGGTGCCATAAAAATAATTTAAGGCGTTTTGGTTATGCGTTCCAGTGACATAAAATGATATCGTGATCGAAGCCACACCAAAATGAGTGGTTTTTGTGCCAAAATCATACATATAAGATATTTAACAGCAGATGAAAAATAATTTCTTATTAATCAAAAATTACTAATTCATATAGAACAAAAACATTATGAAATGGTTTAGAACTAAAAATCTTTTTTTTTCCAAGCAACTGAATATTATTAACGAGCGTAACCAGTAAAAATATAATTTAAGGGTACCTAATAACCAAGAATTGCTTCAGATGTCTTTAGAAAAAAATTATGTTTCGTATAAATTATTAATTGAAAATAAGCGCTGACATAGGCGCGTAAAACAAAATAACAAAATAAATTATGATGAAAAAAAAAGATTTTTAAAACCTTATTAATATTTCACTAATAAAGATAGAAATTTAATACACTTAAGAAAAACCTTGGTTCAAAAACAATATAAGTACTCCTGACGATTGATTCATATATTGAAAAGGTGAAATTAAGGTTCTTGTATGTCTCTTATATTCACAATTCACATTTAGTTATTATTTAATTTTCAGATACACTCTTAAATGAAATACATGGATTTTAATGTTCTCATATACTTTTTAATTACATTTAGTTTAATTTTGAATTTACGGTGCGCAAACTTTCTGTACGCTGTTATCAGCGCGCAGTTGTCTTGCACGTAATTGTCTAATGGGACACCCTAAACAGAGTGATAATATTTTTTTTGAAAATCTCAGCGGTTTATGTATATTTTTGATAATAAGAAGCCCATTAGGATTATGTTACCATATTAAATAAATGTCATATTGGATAATGAATTACCATACGAAATACCATATTAAATAAATGTCATATTGAAAAATGTTATGTATATTAGATAAGCCAGGCAACTTTAATTAATTGAGCCTACAAAATTATTTATTTGAGTCTCCTAATGACTGTAGTATCCATTATTGTATGAATATTTAACAATTTCGTAATCATTTATGGTGACAAAGCCCTCCAAATTAACATACTAAATGGGTTCAATACCACCTCAATAAAAAAATTTAGTAGGTACTACACGAATATTATGTACGTACCTACTTCATCGCCCTCGTTAAATATTTTTGATGTAGATAATATTAAGATAGATTAATTTAGAGTTTTGATCGTTTTCCGATATTCTTTGACATGTTATAGCTAAATTTCAAAAAACTTCATTTATCAAGATAACTTAACTCAATTAACTTTTTATCATCATCATCATCATCTTCATCCTCTTTTTCTAGTCGGGTCGGGGGCCCAAAGATTCGACAAGGTGCTTTCGTATTCTCCTGTCTTGCGCTGCTTCCGCGTGAGTCAACCAGTCTAGGCCCATTCTGTTTTAATACACAATTTTTTATTGCATCTTCCAGCTTAATCTAGGGCGAGCCACCGGCCGTCTTCCATTCGGGGTTGTCAAAAAGGACAATAATAAAAAAGGTCAAAAGACAAAATTAATGAAAATGTTAAAAGAACAGAGTTATTTTGATTTTGGTGATTTTTTATTTTTTCTTGTATTATTATGTTGTATTGTTGATTTATATTTGAATTTTTAAGATTTACGTATTTTTCAAATTTCAAATTCAAATTCAAATTCAAATGTTTATTCAATGTTCAATGTTACAAATGTTTACAGTGTTTACAAAATTTAATGAAGCTTTTTTCATTGTTGTTGAGTGTCTTGGCAGCAAGTAAACACTAAATTGATTTGACGCCCTGCCTGCTACACTAGTAATTTACTGTATTATAGCAGACAGTGCTCTTCCAGTAGTATAATGTTCAAGAATATTTATTATTTATATAACATTTGTGAATAAATCTTATTGCCAATTAAAATTAAGTAATAGTAATAATTAAATGTTTACAATTTAATAATGGTGTTAATTAATTATATTATAGACAAAGGAAAAAAAATGATCTGAATAGGATATTAATAAAATAAAATAAAACAATTAAAAGTATTTAAAAAGATGACAGTAACAGTAAGACAGTAAGTGACAGTAAATGTTCTTGTAGGAATAGTATATTTTAAATTTAGTTTATATGATGGCTTTTAATAGGTTTTGGGCATGCTTCCTTCCCTTTTCATGCAGCCAGAGTTTCACTTTAGAAGAAAAATACGCGAGACTATGGCTACATGTTTTAAGTTTAGTGTTAAGAGTATTGAATGTTTTTGGTGCTTGGAAGAGGTGAAATCTTTGTGAAAAAGTTTTTTTGAATTTTGGTACAAGATAGTTGCAGTTCACCTGTGCCCTTGTTGAATGTGAGTGAGTTATTTGTTGGTGATCTTGTTTATGTCGGAAAAAATATTTTAAAGTGTTGAGTAAATATGTTTGATTGATGTCCAGGACGTGACATTCTCTGAAAAGTTCTTCTGAAGGAAAACGAAATGGCTTTATTTAATTCAAATGTACGGTTTCTGGTGTTTATTATTTAATAAATCAAGAATATTAAATATTAAGTGTATTTACAATTTTTGGTTCCCTTTGTATTTGCATACAGCTTCTTCAATATTCGTGGGAGAGGACCCAGATGCATTGAAAATCCAAGTATTAATAGTGCAAGACACAAGTGGTATTAATTTTACCACCAATAATTGGACATGTTTAAAGTTGCCTCTTTATTAAGTCCAAGTTTCGTGCAGATACCTGTAAAGTATCTGCCTAACACGACAGTGGGAGGCAAGAATTTTCGTACAAGGACTTAAGTTCCAAGAACTTGTTACTGACTTGTTAACTACGTCAGTACGCGGTGTTCGGAAACCACCCTTCCGGAAACCTCCCCTTCATTTGCATCGGTTGGACGTAAATCAAATGCTCTATTATTGGTTTGCTATAACTCATTAGTTAACCATCCAGAAAACAGTAAACTGTGCAGTCAAAACAAGTGAGTTAACACCATTTAAATAATATTAAGCGGTTACACCACCCTGGGAGTCTAAGATATAGGTAGAAATTCGGTGAATTTTTATAAGAAGATGATTAAGAATTTTTATTTATTTTTATTAAATTCTTATTTTACTAAAATAATGGGGAAAAAATGACCATGACATATCTGATTCCGTAGAGCTCCTCCAGTGTGATTGAAATACAACTTGATTGAAATACATAGTGATGTACTTATTTAGAAATTAAATACATATAATTAAATCAACGAAAAATATTAGGCTGATACTGGGATTCGAACCACGGATCTCCTCCTACCCGTGGCAGGTACGTTAACCAATTACGCTATAGATTTTTAAAAAATCCTTGAGAATTAATAATAATTTAGTATGTGCCGTTATTAGTTTCATTTAAAAAATAATAAATCACCTCCCTGTAAAAAATAACCGAATTTTTACCTAAATCTCAGGTTCGTAAGTCGTGTAAAAAATAGCACAAATGAAATTAATCCTAATTATTTTACTCAATATTAGCAAACGTATTTTCGATCTTTACGTGATTGACTTTTGGTGGGTATGTGTGATGAGTCTATGTGTTCAAGTGGAAGAATATGTCCACCCGTCCGGAGACAGATCCTTCGTGTCAGCACGTGACGCGTATTGTGTGAGAGCGTGTGTAATGTGTAAAATGTTTCAGCAGAGGCAAGCAGATAGAAGGTAGCAAGGTAGGTGAAAACAGTGTGTGAATTATACTCACAATTAACAGTATTTATTTATTAATACATATTTACAAAGCTGACGTTTAGTGCAGATAATAGTGCTTACGATGTCTACGGCTGTCGGCGAAAGAGCGGTTGTTCTTGCGGGCAACCGGGACCTAGTTAGACGCATCGAGCCTCTGATTGGTGGAAACGCCGCGGGCCTCGACCACCAGATATTAATAGTCTATGGTCTTATTTTAATGTATTGCTTGTTTACTCTATTTATACAAGATTTATTATAAAAAAAAACTGGATACTCTTTATGATATTTTATTTGACGGCTTCGTGGGGCTTGGAAGACCGCAGTCACAATAGAGCGCCATTCATCCCTTAACATGAATAAAGTGAAAGTAACATACAAGAATTTGAGCTGTCCAAGCAAAGAAAGTTCTAGAACAAAAATAGTTTTAGGAAGAAATAAGATGTTACGCCGCAATTGCGGAAATCTGTCTCCATCTTCTGACTGGACGGACCTCCGCTGCACGCCCAGATTTCTTCATCGTGTTCATTGTGTTTTATGTGTGTGGCATTTTATAGTTATTCTACTTGTTGAATATAAACTTATTATTTAAAACAATGTATATATTTATATAACAGTGCGAAAACAAATATAATAAAAGATTTATCTTCTAAAGTAGCCTATCACAAAGAAATTCATGATTACAATCGACGCAGAGTATTTTTTTTCTTTAAAAAACATCATAGTTGTCCAATATAACTCTTACCTACCTTTTGCTCTATCGTTTTTACTAGATAGTGAATGCTTCAGGTTTGCATAGATTTCTGCCATTCTGCGTAATATATTTATATATTCTATAGAATGAGAGAAAGTACCTTAAGGTATATACTAAATATGTCTCATACAGACGACGTCATTTTTTAGAGACAACTCACATATGGAATAAGGTGTGCAAAATTAAGATACATACAACATTCGAAAATTTGATAGATGTGATTGTCAATCATGTGTGGAATTGGTGAACGTTACATTGTGTAAGGTGAATATATAGGTCAGCCATACGATAGGTCGTAAACTCTATGAAGAGACTTCCATTCTTACTTCCCCGTAAAAAATGACCCCCTAGGGATAAAATCCAGTATTGTGTTCTTGAAAATTTTGAACATACTAAAAATATTTTGAATCTTAAGATTTTATAAAATAGGAAGGCTTGGGTGGTTAGATCTTGTGAAGAGAATGACCAAGCAGCAATTACCAATTGTCTTCCAGTATTACCTATTGTATCTAAAAAAGTCAGGTCTCAAATTTTTTTTTGTAGTTTTATGATGGATTGCTCCATTTACCGTTTAATTTATAAAGTGAGTACCTTATATGGAAGGGATGTCTTGTTTTGTGATTTAGTGCCGTCATCATTATATTTATTTTTTCGCAAAAATAAATATAATAATGACAAATATAATAATGAATTTTAAAACATACACGTATAAGAACGTTCAGAATCACAACATGTTAATCTGTAATTTGAAATACATTATAACAATAACAAAATAAATAAAATATGATAGACAAAAAAATATCAAAATAATGGAAAAAATTAATATATTTAAGTAAAGGAAATAATAGTGTAATTACATAATGAAATAAGAGACAATAATAAAAAAAGACATAATAAGATACCCGAGTGAAACAACATTTATATCTTGCGTTGCAAGGCAATAAATATTATATACTATTAGGTACATATGTATAAATACATCAACATGATCGCTAAGTTCATTTAAAAGTTGCATACTACCCATTATGGTATGCCTTTTCGTTACTCTCGTTTACATACCTTCTGCATCTAAGATCATAGATCATGACTTCGATTATGAAAATAGTTATTTGGTACGAATAATTAATAATTAATTTGCTGCTTTTCGCTGCTTTTTCCGCCTAAAAAAGCAGATAAAATCCAGACTGCTGTCCAGAAACACCACGATATTTGTGTGGAAAACGCTTACTAGGCCAGTGCTCACGTACGCAAGTGAGACGTGGGTACTAACTAAGAGGAATGAACGAGCACCGGACCACTTTTGAAAGGAAAATTTTGAGACGTATCTTTGGACCGATTCTAGAAAATGGACTTTGGCGCAGACGTTACAATAATGAGCTCTATACTCTATTTAAGGAGCTAAACGTCACAAAATTTATAAAACTGGGAAGGTTTTGGTGGCTGGGTCATGTGGAGAGAACGTCTGAGCATCAAGCACCAAAGTTCCTGCTGAACTCAAGGCCAATAGGGCAAAGGAGCTTAGGAAGGCCAAAATTAAGATGAAGTGACAACGTCCTCAAAGACATCTCTGCCTTGGAGCTTCGGAACTGGAGAGAGTTGGCACTAGACCGAGATGAGTGGAGGAAGATTATTGAGGAGGCCAAGACCCATCAAGGGTTGTAGTGCCAAGAGTGATGATGATAACGAATTAATAATTAATTAATTAGTAATACGTTATTCTCCTGTAGTTTTTGAGTCAATCGTGTTTCTTATGATTTTGATACCGCCTAATACTAGGCCTTCCTGTCTTCCAATTGAGACTGCGGCAATTGCATTCTCTCAGCAGTCCTTAACGCTGCATGATTGTAGGATTTCCTTTTGTTTTGCGCATATATAAATAAAGATAAAACTTATTTGGAAGCTGTTCAATCACGTCTATTTTTTTTTTTGGTATGGGCTTCAAACTGCCACTCGATATTCCAATTTTGATTGTGATATTGAAGGTTTGCTTGATGCCTTTCCCAAAATATTTCGAATAAATTTTTGATATATAATAATTTTTGAGATCATGACCCATTTGAAGTGTTGACGCTAATAGTGTTGACGACAACAATTATTTGATTACGAAGCATTACTTATAAAATTAATGTTCAAATACATTACTTGCGGTTATAACAATGAAATATAATCTTTAGAAGCTCTCACTTCGGTGAAATTTGATTCTATTGTACACATATGTAAATATATATCAACATGAGATTTCAAATATTGTATCAGAGGCGTAACAAATGCCAATTTAACAAAAATAAAAATGAATGATAAAATTATTAAGCCGGATTAAATTTTAATCTCAATATTTTACCAATTTTTCATATTTTTTTAATTTTTATTTATCTATATTATTAAAAATTTATGTATTAAAATTTCCATTACAGTTCTTAAACATTCTTTTTGGCAAGGAATTCATTGTTAATGTCAAGAACCCAAACAATTCATATGAAAAGAGTTATAAATAATCTGTGGATTTATTTAATTATTGTGTTAATTATTTAAATTGTTCTATAAAAACATATATGTTTTCTGGATCAGATTGTATTTATAGATGGATTCACTTTGCTGAAGAAAATCTAGGCAAACTTTTTGGCATGGTAACATGTATCATTGTCAAAACATTGATTTAAACAAACTTACGATTGACGTTGCCAGATGGTTGTTTTATTACGTCACTAGTGATTAATCTAGATAAATTATTTTATATTATCAGATATTTAATATGGATTATGGTACAAGATTTTTTATTGTCAAACTATTTACAACGTTGCTTATTAAAATAAATGTTTTGGAGCGGTATCTCTTAGCCTCTACTATTACAAGAAACGTTTTATTTATTTGAATTCATAGAGGTGAAAATGTTTATACTATTAAAGAATTTGTTGCTAATATTATATTAGGACCATATACCTATATATGAATAACTAATAGAGCATTGGCAGATATTTAATTTTGTCACAACAATAAGCTTAAGACTCTACACAATTTTTCTCTACGCCAGTGCTTAAGGTCCTTAAAATTATATACGCAGAATAGATCCACAGATTATATTCTCCAATTAATTAATTGAGAAGACATATTATGATACGTTAGTGCTTTGTGGTATGTACCATAAAGTACACAACACACCTTAGCTGCCATGTTTATCTTTGATATTGTGTTACAGTCAAAACATATTATAATACTAATAATCATCATGGATATTTCATATAATCGAAGATACACATATGTTTACGAATTTTATTAAATTGATAAAATAATCGTTGTCTTATCGCCACTTTATTTTAGAGTTGGTACCGATCGGGTTTTGCTACGACCGTAGCTCCACCATGGTATATCAATACTACATTTTAATACTAAACAAAACTTATATACTAATCACAAAATAATTTGACAAAACAGAGTACCAACATGACAGGCGCAGAGGGGAGGGGGGAGTATTGTTGCCTATGGGGAACATATGTATATTTAAAATGGGGCTAAAATATAAATATAATTGATTATTTATGATTTAATCATTCATGTGGAGATCTGTAATTGGCCATCTATATTGTATCATGTTTTCTATGCTTTTTTTTGTGCTGTTGGTCTTCCATAAACATTAAATAAATAAATAAATAAATAAATAAATAAATAAATATACTAATAAAGATTCAATTAAAATTCGTCGAATTTTGTCGGCCAAATAAATAATTAATTAGTTAATTGATTATGAATTAAAATCATACATAATCAGTGAAATTTATTTTAAACAGGCAACGTACCTTGAAATTAAAAAAAAACTTGGCTAATTAAATTATTTATACTTTCAGAAGCTCAACAGGAGACAAAAGAGGCCAGGAAATTGAAAGGAAAATCCCAAAAAAAAACAGAGGACATCACAGCAACATTAGTATTTATTTTATGTGGGGTGTAAAAGCAAAGGCAAGCAATATCCAAAAATATTTTTAAAAATTTGAATGCGATTACCGAATATTAAAAAATTTTTTTAAGCTAATTTTCTCCTATATTCGTTATAGAAAAAATATTACCATTTGAAATTCTCATTTTGAATTCTTTCCACACGTCGCGCTCGCGAGATAAGTTTTATTCCCTGAAACGTGGGTTCAACTTTTTAAAAAATGCCCATTTTATGTACATAAGCTTTCACGGTAGTTCTTCAATAATTTGTTACGACTATTCTTTCTTGTATCGGTCTATAACTTTATTTGGACTGATCTAACTTGTGTCAGTTCTTCAATGTGATCATATACATACATGAATGCAATCAGCTGTTCACAAAATTTATTGTTTTAACTGACTCATTTTTCTCTGTTTTTCCCATATCCGAAATTAACTCTTAACATCAAAAAGTTCATTGATAAGGGTCATATTATTTATACTGTATATCAGATACAAATCTCAAATAATTAATAACAGTTATTGTGTAATAGTTTAAAACAATTTTGTTTTTTTTTCAGTACCGATAAATCGGCATTTATTGAATTAAAGACACGAAATGGCTTGATTCATACAAATATAATGCATATTTATTTATTTATTTACATATATACGGCTCTAAAATCTTTTATTTTATAATTTGTACAAAATTGATAAATAATAGACACTAGAAATAATATTATATAAATTATTTTGAAACATAATCAAGAACAATATAAATGTAAAAAAAAGGAGATAATAAAACAATAACGGTAATTTGATAACATTACAAATATAAATAATAATTATACGCAATATATATGAATGAAATTTAATTTAAAAATAGTCATTTTTTTATAATAGCCGATTCAATAAGCAATGTAATAAATTATACAAGAATAAATAAAACAATAAATATTGATGCAATGAAAAACAACAATGTTGAAGTTTTACGTAGAGCAAATACAAACAGACAGTTACTCAACGTACGTACGGCGAAAAGTATTCCATCCTTCAGTTCGTTATGAAGAGGAAGATTGAGGATCACAGAGGGGTCGGAAGGAGGTGGCATTCCTGGCTTCGAAACATCCGTGAGTGGACCGGGATAAGAAGCGTGGAAGAGCTGTTCCGCACTGCCCTGGACAGGCAAACTTTCTCTCAGATGATCGCCGACGTCGGGGGGACCCGACAGGGCACATGAAGAAGAAGAATGAAAAACAATATAGAGTAAAAATATTTTTTAGAAATAATAATTATGTGGAAAAATGTTAGAAAAATTTTCGTCTCAATCAAGGGTTGTTATAACTACTACAAAGTCATAACAACCTATTGATGTAACGTTAAATTACTTTTTGAAATTATAATACGTTTATTTATAAAATGTTTTACTAAAATAAAACACGCATATATAACCATTACCATGAATACATGTAGGCAAACTTGCAACATAATGTTTATTTAGTTTTAATATTGTTTAAATTTTGATATGTGCAGGTACAAGAATTATTAAGAATTAAGTAGGTACTCTAGAAAAGTTTTCTTGTTTGAGTATGAGTAATCCTAGAATTCACATTTTCAAGTTACTGCTACTGAATGTAAAATGGTTTGTGTTTAAGTTTAAAGTGTAGGTATCATATTATAATATGATATATTACCGCTTGCATGTAACATGAAAGATCTACAATCAAGTTGTAAATGCACGTGAGAACTTTGGATTGAAGCTCAATGCAAACGATACAAATCATTTGCTCATCACATAAAGACAATACCTATGTATCGAAGATCTGTATATTGCACGAAATTTAAAGACTGTTTTCATGGGTTGCAGTAAAACCGACAGATAGGATCCATCTGTTGAGATATATTGTCATATTAAAATAGATCGTTCGACATTTCTGCGCATCAAAAGCGGTTATAAGTTTAGCTAAAGCATAGAATGCAAATAGTCCGATGTTACGAGTTATCTGTACTATTCTTAGCGGTGATAAACGTTTACTAGGTAACTTGAAGCATTTGAAAAGTGAATTTTCAGATGATTGCTAAAAATTAGTTTAATAAACAGAATATTGGAAAAATTGTATGAGCGATAAGGAAGTAACAAAAATCCAAAAACTGCAATATTTCTAACGATTCGTAATTCTCATAATTCAAGGTAAGATTTCTGCACACCATAGATCTGGAAGATGCCGAACCTTATGGTTGAAGATTTTACTACAAAGCTCTTGACAGATAAAGATGTTTATGGTCCTCCGTCCATCTGTAATAAAAAAATTTTAGCACACAGGATACGCAAGACTTTGGATACCGCTCGAGAAAAAAATAAATTATTAATTATATATACTAACAAGGGCGAGTCAAAAATGATCTACAATTTTCGTTCCGCACTTTTTAAGTTTGTCGTGGATGGACAGAACCATGACTACCTCATCTATGGTAACTTATCTATTCTCTCTAAAATTGTCTCTCAAGCTTGCTGAATCTTTTCTTCAGTAGTGGAGGCTGGAGAGCGTCTTCGAGAGGGACTCTCTTAAGGCCGCTTTTAAACATCTCAATCCACAAAAAAACACTTTTACTGATAATGCACTGTCTCCGTATTGTGATAAACGTCTATAACGAATCTCAGCCTCTTTCTAACGCTCCGACCAAAAAATTTGGACCACCTGTTCGTTGTATCTCCTTGATGCAAACTATTAATGGAGTGGACATGTTTACACTGTAATAACCGGAAGGAATATAACGCGATCGATATCAAATATCGCATACGTGACAGAAGTTGTACCAACTCCTTGAAAGAGTGCATTTGTGCTGAGACAAAATTTTTATGTTGTTTGTGTAGGTATATAATATATCCTATATCTATTCTTCTTTTCTAAAATAAAAAAATACTTATATAAAGAAGTAAAATTTATGAGTTTG
Organism: Agrypnia vestita; assembly: GCA_016648135.1. Taxonomy (NCBI): domain Eukaryota; kingdom Metazoa; phylum Arthropoda; class Insecta; order Trichoptera; family Phryganeidae; genus Agrypnia; species Agrypnia vestita. The sequence goes on from JADDOH010002325.1 coordinate 95,479, forward strand.
TAAGTTTTGATGTAGGAGGTAATCTCCGTAACTACTCATCCGAGTTCAAAAATTCTTTCACCAATATTTAGAATGAAATTTTAGAATAGTTATCGGCTATATATTATCCCGTTAAAACAAAAGGGCTTTTCGTGGTGACCTATTTTACAACTCAAGTCGACAAAAAAAACGGCCGAGAGATACACTTTTAACAAATGCTGCCTTAACGGTGAGAAATATCTAAATACTTTCTAGTTAGAAGTAGTATGACGGCATATATCTATATGTTAAGGTTTAAACACAAATTGATGAAATATGTATAGAATATATTTTTAAAATTATTTTTTATTTTTCTGGAGTAATTTAAGTACGTAGTGTTAAGTTATTATCAAAATAAATTTGCTTATAGTCAGGGAAATTTGATGTAAATAAAAATTGACACTCATACAACATTAATTGAACAAGTATTTTAGATTATATTGATTTTTCACTGATACTCTTATAGTCTCAAACTGAATTCCACGCGCGCAAAGATCCGGGTACAGCTAATTATAATAAAAGTAAAAAGTTGCAAGACAAATCGTATTAAAGATGGTTTCCGTGTGTACAACATGCATAAATAATTTTAATCGTCTAAATGGAAATTATTTTGTTTGTCAAATGTTTCGTTAGATTAAATTACTTGTGAATATGTCGTGTAATTACATAAAAGTATGGGTTTACAATAATTTAATACAAATTAACTATAAAAACAATATTCAGTCACATTTAATGTACAAAAGAAACGATTAACTCACTGTAGAATGAAGATAAATGTGTATTTTAATAAATATTTACATATGTAACTTTAAAATATAATAGTTTCGGGTAGTTAAATAATACTCGAAACTACAGTGTACAAAGTCGTTTTAACATTTTATTTCGTATTGGAATTTTTCCAACAAAATAAAAATGATTATACAATACAAACTTTATTACTTTTCTCGGAAATCTTTTCAATTATCTTTCCCCTAAAAACTTTTTTTTCCTCAGAAAGGTTTTAAATTATAGAAAGGCAGGAAACGTGCTTCTAATATTATCAGGTCGCTGTGTGTACAGGAATATGTAATACAAATTATTACGGGAAGAAAAAAGGGAGCTTAAAATATTTACTGAGCGGAAAACATACAAATGATGTTTTAATGAAAACATTTTTATTTAGACCTTTTGAAAAGCGTACCTGTTAAATATTCCTCTCTGAGAAAATATTAAAATGAAACTTTCAGTCGAGTCACTTTGTAACGACAAATTTTTCAGTAAGTGGTTTCGCGTGCAGATAAAAATCTCGCTGTTTTATTTCATCAAAACCACAGCGAATCAAAACAGCCTTCTTTTCCATATGTTACACGCAGTAGTTGGAATGAAAGCCTCCATGTGCGCATACAATAAGGCTTGCATTCCCTTAAAAGACTGGTCTTTGTGTAGTTAAGTTATTTTTTATAACCATTCATGCTTTTTGCATTTTGCTTTGTCGTAAGTATTAAGCATGCAAAGCGTATTCAAGCAATAAATAAAACTTTATGGCCAATGGTAAAATTACTGCAAGAAATTTTTTTTTAACTACTGGCATTGTTTTGTTAAAAATCTTCTCCTTTTTCTACTTCTCAAAGGATATTTTCATGTCAAATCAGTTCCCTCTATTGACCCCGCTTCTGGGCTAGGACTTGTACTTCTTGGCATTTTACACTACTTCATCTCATAATTTTTATCTCAACTAAAAAAATAAATTATTTTCTCACCTAACTCTCAATATATTACTATGAACTAACAAAATCTAAACTAAATAAAAAAAAAAGTTTTTTATTTAGTTTAGATTTCAATGTGTCCCTCTAAATCTTCTACAATTATTCAATTACATAATTAATTAAAGGATCAGTTATTGCGCGTCTGCCCTTATGAAGATACGAGAGTATTGAAACATTTGACGCTTAAAATATTAATTATAGTTTGTATAAGTTTTTTTATTATTAAAAATGTAGGTACAATCACAAAAATAACGCTACAAATATCACAAATGTGTTTTGTCTGAGGATTTCAACAAAAACTTACGCCTCTACCTATATTCAAAACCAATTTTTTTACTCCTTTTCTTTTAACTCGTAGTGTCTGCGGTTTGTTGTCTGCCGGAAAAACTTTGGATCGATGTTTAACCCTTTTTCTATGATCCAATCGAGCTGAAACTTTGCAAGCAAACTTGTAGCGACGATAAAAATGATCTTACAAATTTTCGTTTAAAAAAATAATAATTATAGTATAATTTTGGATTTTACGAAATTTTAATGGTTTTTTCAAATTGGAATCAATACAAATGAGTAATGACCCCGACGCGTGCAGTAGGCACGAAACCTGATTCAATAAAAAATGGAGTATAATAAAAACTTGGTTTTACTGGGTTAATTTTTTTTTTCTTTTCGAATGATTCAAACACTTGTCACTTACCGTTGGTTTATATTTTTCACACAAGTGCTATCTTCTATGTAGAGTAGGTACACGTCTCACAAGACTTTTCTCACTTATATTTATTCTTACACTGTAATGCTAATTATTCATTGTGTAAGGTTGTTTCGTTATTATTTTATTATTATTTTCCTTATAAATTTTCAGCGTCTGCTGTTTTGATATATTATAGTACCTGAGTACTGAAAGTTATTTACGTGTTCAGGAGTTTAGCTGTTGAATTCCACCAGTTAGTTTGAAAAGTTATATTTGTCTTCATTGTAACTGGTATTTTTGTTTTACTATTTTACTAAGTGATATAATATTGCGATAATTTTTTTGCCATTTTTTGTAGAATTGATTCTCGTAGAATAAATTTTTCCCCATTAAATTTAACCCTTTTCTTATTTTTTAAGAATCTTTTCTTTTTTTCTTCGTTATTAAAGTTATGAATTACAAATTAATCTCTTATATTAACAGCGGGCTGTGTATCATAATTCAGGTTTAATAAAAACGAGCTTTAAAGTTTTGTCTTTATTATTTTTTTTCACAATATTACAAACTTTTTTCAGTCACTGTAAAAAATTTATTACATCGACTCAAATGATATGCGTTATTTATTTTTAACATTAAAAAAATAACTTCAACAAAAAGAGCAAAATGATTTTGTGGTGAAATTATTAATAAACTTAATAAAAATATGCTTTGTTTTCACCACTTTATATTGAAATATCAACATGTTACAGGGCTAGTGGTCTCTTTGTCAGGATACAATATAAACTAACAAATTAAAATCAAAAATCGAAGTACGGACACTAAAAATATTATATGGGAATTGGATAAATAATGATGTAATACCATGCAAAAAAATTTAAAAGATAACTATTTTTAAAAGTAACTGGTTATTTATAATTGACCGTTGGCCCTGAAGTATGTTGATATTTTCAATACATAAGTGTTGAAAACAAAGTATATTTTTATTAATTATATTAAAAAAGTACTTCATTAAATAATTACATTAAAATAAACGCATGAAATATGAACCGGACAGTGACAAAAATGCTTTCAAATTTAATAAATTATAAACAGGAGTTGTTTCACCACCATAGGTTAAGTTATCGATAAAAAGTTTAACGTTCGTAGTTTAAAATGTTTCAAGGCTTTCACGGCCGCTACGAAACTTCAGTTTTCTCGGGTGTTCTGGCGTGTACATATATGACCTGTTCGACCAAGTTTCGAATCATATTACAGAATTCGTCGTGATATCTAGATAATGGTCTTTGCAATGGGTCTGCATCTAGCCTAGAACCTAAATTTACTTCTCCCATACGGAGCTAAAATAAAAATGGGCGTCCCAAAGCTGTTAACTCATTGACTTTTTAGACTTTTAAGTTAGATAAATATAAATCATTTAAATGCATATAATATGAAAATATACATAAATTATTGTAGTGTAAAAGTGATAAAAATGGGTAATAAATAACCATAACACATATGCATTAAATATTAGGTCCTTACATATGAAATTGACGTTTTACCGTACTGGCAAATTTGATCTCAAATATCTTCTCTTTGGTTAGGAATTCCAAATCCAAATTTTTACAGCTATTTACTCATGTATTTGTGTTTTGAAAATTATAATTCATTTGTTTTTTCCTCAATTGTTTTTTTCTTTGCGAGACTCAGTTTACAAAATGAAAAACTTGAAATATCGCGTTATTTACGAGTACGAGTTCCACCGTGGCACCAGTGCTGCAGAAACGGCTCGAAGGATTAATGATGTGTATGGCTACGGTGCCGCAAAAGAAAACACAGTGCGTTTTTGGTTCCAACGTTTTCGTTCTGGAAATTTCGACCTGCAGAACAAGCCCCGTGGACGGCCGGAGACCAAAGTTTATAATGAAGAATTGAAGGCTATTGTGGAAGCGGAATCCATCGCAAACCACATCCGAGTTAGCTACAGGCTGCGGTGTTAGTGATAAAACTGTTTTAATCCACTTGAAGCAAATTGGTAATGTGAAAAAGCTTGAAAGGTGGGTACCTCACGAATTGAGTGAAGCAAATCAACAAACGCGAGTTACTTGTGAGCGTTTGGTGGACTAGTGCTGGTGTCGTTCACTACATCTTTCTTAAATCTGGCCAGACGATTACGGCAGATGTCTATTGTCAGAAACTGCAAACCATGATGGAAAAGCTAGCTGCTAAACAACCGAGGCTGGTTAATCGCTCTAGGCCACTGCTGCTTCATGACAACGCTAGACCACACACTGCACAACAGACGGCTACCAAATTAGAGGAGCTTCATTGGAATGTCTAAGACATCCACCGTACTCTCCGGACCTTGCCCCAACAGATTACCATTTTTTTCGAAATTTGGATAACTTCTTGCAAAGGAAAAAATTCAACTCCGATGGGGCAGTCCAAACCGCCTTCAAAGATTTTATTGATTCCCTTCCGAATGGTTTTTTTAGTAAAGGGATCGATGAACTACCTATGAGATGGCAAAAGTGCATAGATAGCAATGGTACATACTTTGATTAAATAAATATATTATAATAAAAAAAAATCGACTTTATGTTCCTCCCATACTAAACGTCAATTTCATATGTAAGGACCTAATATTAAAGATAAATATTTTACACACAGACTAATTTTTAAAAGGAATCAAAAATCAAATATTCTCATTAATTAGATTCCAATGATTACTTCAAAAGGACTTCATCGAAAATGAAAAACCCTTTTTGTGAACTTTTTTTAATGTCATTTTATGATGCCATATAGGTAACTAATAATACTGTTGACGTATGCCTACAGTATTTATCCCATCGCACTACCCTCGTCCACGGAGCTTCATCTGAAGCCCTAAACTGGATCAGCGTGTCGAGGTCCCTTTGTAACCCTCCAACCGGGAGACGAAGACAGGAGATAGTCTTTTAAGGTAAAGGGAATATGGTAGCTTTAAAGAAAGGTTAAAGAACCTTGATTTATCAAGAACATCAAAATATATACGTATTTTAATATTAAAACCAACGTTCATCTTTTATGCACTCAAATAGCACTCAAAATACGAAATGAAATGAGTAATCATCGTTTGAAATTCAATAAATAATGATTTGAAAATTATTCCGCGCACAATGATACCGAGTCATTGTGAACAGATTTTGATCCTTAATTTTCACATTCAACCAGGTACTTAATTTTAATAAATATTAACATCTGTGGAAGTTTATGGTTATTATGTACATTGTTTTTATTTTTTTAATTTAAAAATACAATCACCATCTATGGTTGACAAATATTTATTTTAACTTAACTAATGATGATCCCTCTGTGAACTAAATTCGGTAAATGTGTTTCTAAAAAGTCACTGCACCACAAACAAAATACGGATTAATGTTATTTTCACTAATTCTTTCAAAAGCTTCACTCGCCTCTGGTAATACCTTGCACGCCATTCTCTATCACACATAGACTCGTCAGTGCGGCCGTTATACAAGTACAAACTTGATTTCTTAATCCTTCTGGTATATACTGGTGTATTCAACCGGCTTCTAAGCTTTCATAAAATGTCCAAAGTGTTCGGAGACCATGAATTTTGTTTAGGTTTTCTCGATTTAAGAATTCTGTTATAATATAATATCATAACGGCAACAGTTAAGTATCAACAAAAACTAAGGATATACGGAATAAACAAACGAAACGAGCTTATGTCTTACCTCCTAGTGAGTCTAGATTAAAAGTAATACCTGGTGGATACAACGCGTATAACACGAACTCAATATTAATAAAAACATCGTAACGATTGACTTTAATGCTTGCTTACTCTTTACACAGGTGCACATTTTTCCTTGACTATCCTATTACTTTGAAGTTCATTTCTTTGATAAATCAGATTCATTTAATTTTTTTTCTTATAATAATATTTGTTTTCATTATTCATACATTCTGATTTTATACAGAAGATTAGAGATTTTTTTACCATTACTCAAACAAGACCTTTATTCTAATGTACAAAAAACAAATTAAATAATAAATTTTCAAAGCAAGAAAACACTTTGTGGCTTGTATGATATAATTTATAATAAAGCCATATTATATTGTCCTGATGAAGGTTGAGACCAGTCAAAACAGTTGAGGAATGGTTTAAAACTAAGTATTTCATTTTATGTTTAAATTTTAATAAATTGAATAATTAAGACAATACAAGCATAACTAAGCTACAATTTAATTATTTTTCAGTGTGCCAAAAAAGTGTATTCTGATATAAAATTGTTATAGGTACCTATATATTATATATATTTTCATTTAATCCTTTAGCCAAGATTATGGAGACGAAAAGAGGTCAAAGTATAACCAAAATATTAAAAAAAATTCTTTATTAATTTTTCACATAAAAACAGCATAAACTACTCGTATGAAAAGGCGTCGGTGATTTTAATTAATGTATTGAATTTTTTCTCACGGTTTCTGGCATCAACAACTAAGTTTTGCATTATTAACCTGTATATTTTTGTATACACAAAATACCCACGTTTTCTAGGATATTTTATGAAAATGGGCGTATTTTTATTACGATGTATCACGAAAAAGTAAATGTTCGTTTATGCAGTAATAAAAATAAATTTTATTAAATTTCAGTGTTACAATATAGTGTAAGCTCAGTGGTTAATGATAAACAAACATCTCACTTTAGTTAGCGACATGCTTTAAGTACATTTTATAGATTTTAAAAATGTGATTAGAATATTTACATAACTGAAAAAATGCCAATATACTTTCGAAGCAAGCAATTGATAGTAAAAAATTATTTCTTTGCCTTATTTTTGTATATCTAGGCCTGAATAAAAAAATTTAATCAGGATGGATACATTTAAATCGGCTGAAAATTTAGAAACAACAATTATTGACTTATAAATTTGTATAAGATTATATCATGATGACATAGTGAAAACAAAATTTTATAATAAATACCAAATATTTTAAAAATTTCGTGATTAAATTTGTGGGTACCCACTGTATTTAACTTTTTAATAATTAACTTTAAAAAATTATTATTAAATTTCACACTATAATCGAAACTAAAATGTTTCGATGCTTACAAAAACTAGAGCTAAACAGCATGGTCTTTGGAAGTTCATATGGGGCGATAATATGGAGAAAACCTTGAAAATCATCTTTCTCAATTACTGTTTTTCTAATTAATTAATCTTATCTTGGCTAGTAAAGAAGAAACAAGGACTGCAAAATAATAGTATGAGAATTATTTTGAGAAAAAATATGTATACTTGGATCTGTGAATTATTTGATAAAAATATTATAAAATAAAAAAAAATAAAAAATAAAAAAAAATTTAAAAAAAAAAATTAAAAAAATCGAAAATATAAAATCGATTTTAAAAATAATAGACGGACTAATAGAGAAAGACATGGATTCCTATAAACTGCAATCTACTATTATAATGGAATTTAAAATAACCTAAAGGAACTAAACAATGTGAATCTATTCCATTAACAACTGAAAAAACTTTTGTTGGGGAGGAGATTAACTGTTCAACAAATTGATGTGTCAATAGTTAATATGTGCATTTAATTTTTCTTCTATACTGTTTCCTTGTGCCAGTATACAATTGCTGTCGGGGGACTTGCTATTTAATTTTTTAATATTGTTGTTTGTTTTAATGTGCTAATCACTTTATAAACGTATTGTTGTATTTTTCAATGATATTTTATCATTTTGATGTTTATCTATATTAATTAATTAATAAAAAAATTATAATTATAAAAAATAAAATATGTTTTACTTACGACTTTATAAGAAATAAATACGCACATCAACATGAAAATGGACGTAATATAAGATGAAGAAATAAAATAAGGGTCTCATTCAAAAAGAAAGCAAAATGAGGAAAATTATTTAAATTTAATACTAAACAAAGTAAATGTGTGTTGTATAAGTTATAGGTTTTAAAAGAGAAACTTTTGTGTCTTAAAAGAACATTTTTAACTATTCCAAATAAATAGAAATGATAAGATGGTTGCTGAGGGGATGCAGGGTAATTAACACTTCCGTTTTGTGTTTCACTTTTTCACTGATTAAAAAATAATAAAATATATTTTTATATTTCATTGGTCTTCTTACATTATTTGATACCAGAATTGAAGTTGAATTTTAAAAAATCTTTCAAGTCTCCACCGACATATTTTTGAAGACGTACAAATTCATGAGCATCGTAATTAATGTTATTTTTAAATTGTAAGTAAATATCAGAAAATATTTAACTGCAAACGCGTTAATTAGTGTTGTTTGTGTGCTTGTTAAGGGCGTGAAGTGTTTAGGGTAAGAAAGTTCTAAGTCAAATTTTGCACCTTTCTCAGAAAAATAAATTTAAAATGTACAGTCTTGAAAGTCTTGTTTATTGAATTAAGGTATTTTTTTAAATTAAAAGTATGTTGGCGAACGCTAACACCTAATTTTAAAGACATAAAAGGCCTTGTTTAAGTACGCAATACCTTTCTCATGTGTTTTATAAAATGACTAGCAATTTCACCCGGCTTCACCCATAATATTATTTGCTGTATATTTCAATTCATTAATTAATTTCAGTTTTTCAATTTAAAAAAAACCAACTGAAATAAATTATAATAAACTGTAAATTCTTCATTCCATTCTACGCAAATAATTTATTCTGTTACTCAGTTGATTTCAAAACTAATCATTCCAATTTTTTTGAATAAAAAATTCCAAATATGTAAAAGAAATTTATCTTACTTTTTGACAGTAAGTCAGATATGGCGTTAGGGGTTGAAAATAGCGTTAACCTAGAAATTTTAGACAGAATGAGCTGCGCAAATATTATTTCAAGAGTCTATCCAGCTGTTCAGATTCTTCGGTTTGAAATTAAGAAAGACACCAAAAAAGTTTGAGTTTGACACACTGCAAAAAAATAAGGCGCATTTATAATTTAAACGATTATTTTTTGCGAATGATATGTAGCGCGTTTTAAGCTTGGTCCATTAAATAACGTAAAAGGACCCCTAAAATATTTCAAAACTGAATTAAAACCCATAAACTGACTTAGAACATCCTTACCCTGGACCCTTTATATCAAATATTCATTTCATCATTTACAAACACGCCTACGTAAAGATCGATATTTCCCATGATGTATTTCAATGTCGGAGTAAACAAAATATGATACTAAACAGTGGTGAATATATTGGAAATGTTATCCTCGCTAAAACCATGATAAATGATCGAGAACAAATAATACACTTTGTGAAAAGAATGGAATTTGCTTATTCATCAATCAATCTTTTCATAAGTAGTGTAATAAAATATAAAAACAACGCTTCTCTGTGGGAGTTTTTTTTTAAGAATTTATGAATAAACTAAACAAAAATACATTAATTTATTAAGATAAATTTTAGAAATCTTACAGATACGAAGCTCTTCATAGGGGAAATATGTATGGAAGTCTTTATAGTATGGACACAGGGCCAATGACCTGTATGAATTTGCTCAAATGATCACTTTATACATTATAAATAGTACAAAAATACAAAAATGTAAGACATTAGATTAAGTAAATAAGATATATACAAGGAAACACAATATCTCAGATTAATAAAATTAGAAGTTAAAATAAAATAAATCAATAAATAATTTAAAAGGGAAATGAACAATAAGTAAGACACTTCAAAATAAATAAATCAAAATAATTCATAGGGAACAGAAAGTAAATAAAAATTTAGTCCAACTTCAAATTTCTTACAATTTCTAAATTTTCAAAATTATTTATTTTATTATGTTACCTTGACACATGATGATGAAATGGAGAAGTTTAATAGTATCTACATTAATGAAAATAATTATTGTTTTTCATGATGGGGTTTGTAGAGGTAATCAAATGAATAATTTTGAAAGTTATGGATAAAAAAATGTGAATTCGGATATAACTACGCTAACATAACAATACAACTCTTAGTAATTCTTCTCTTTTCCACTCAAACTTCCAACTGCAACCGCCTTTATACTAGTAACTGCAGCATTATTTGTATTTCCGCCTAGTCCATGTTAAAATTAAAATTTGAAAGTAGTTAAATACTTAATAAATTAAGTAGTCAAAGAGAAAATCCTGTTACTCTCAAACTTAAGTAGTATATATCAATTTATAATTCAACTCACATAGAGGTTACATAGTTTACGTATTTCACATAATTTAACGATCTTCATGAAACATGTCCACAATGTAAATGCCAAATCCATCAATTATATAAATTAATTACATTACGTTTATATTAGAGGATATTTATGTTTCCATTATTGTAAGATTTGTTTTAAAAAAATCGACCATCTAATAACACATCCATCCCTTAAGTTTTATTGAACCAGGAAAAACTAAATACAGCTAGCAAACAATTCGCGATATATTCAAATGCAATGATGCTTAAAATATAATGTAGCAAATTTGGTTTGACCTGGTGAGCCAAATGGTGTGTGATTTTCCACTAATTTAAATAAACCGTAACCCCACTGAATTAAATATGGACAATGCAAGCTATATTCGAGAGAGCTCATTGCTATTTCCATATTCATAGCCTTGAATATGAGCCACACCATGAAAACTTCAGTGAAGTTAAATACCAAACGTGTAATCGGCTGGACTGAGGTTGGTACCATCCGTGTTAAACTTTTACCACCACCTCTTTGTAATTTTCTGAACTTGGGGGTAAAGATTAACCCTTAAAGCTTCAGCATTTTAATTCAGCATTAAAAGTTGTATGTTAAGGTTAAGCCCAAGATAGATCACGACAAGAAAAAGAGAAATTTAAATAAAAATTAAAAAATCATTGTACACCTCATAGATGGACATAAACATGGACAATAAGAGCATGCGAAGAGAGGAAACTTAAGGGGTTACGTGTAGTCAGGATTTTTAAAAATCGATTTTTTTTTGTATTTTCTTAAAGCAAAATGTTTCAAAAATATTTTGTAAAAATATCAACTCGATCCGGTTATTAGTTTTAAAGATATCCAACGATAACTGTAGGGCCCTCTGCTGCCGCCCGTACTGACATGCGGACGGTACTAGAGCCGGCCGGGCTGACGAACGGGGCAACTGCTACGGAACGCGGTTTTTACCTGAATAATATACCAAATTTATTTTATACTTCTACTTTTAGACATAAAACCCATTAAGCCAACTGAGATTTGATTTAGTGTTAGTATTTCAGTGGCAGTGAAACCCAGCAGTCGATAAGTAGTTGTGCGTGTATTATAATCAATTTCAAAAATTTATAATGGGACGTCATGAAGGTATGCAAGGAATATTAATGACTGCCAATGCAATAATATTAAATTTTGAACCTAATGCTCACCGGTATGCTGAAAAAGTCGATATAGAGCGCATAAAGATTGCTGACCAACGTGCAAATGAGGTCACTCGAGAAGGCAAAATGAGACGTAGATAAAAAAAATCGACATCTTGGAGGCTTACACATCGGCAAAAGATGTATAATATGTACCAAAAATAGACGATTCTACGTAAGTAATTTTTTAAATCGTATTTGTATTAATTATTTATGCATAAAACTTTAAACGCGTTTTTCTCAAAATAACGTTTTCAAAAACGGTGTCCACGATATTTTAAAAACTACTCGACAGATTTAAATGAAATGTAAACATCATATTTTAGGCATTAAAAAGTTGTGCTTAATCGAAGGATTTTTTTTACTTTATTTTTTTTTTTTATAAATAATAAATGAGTGATTTTTTCCCTCAAAATTCATAATTAAGCTTTCAAAGACCGCCATTTTTCCAAATTTGAAAAAAAATAAAAAAGCTTCAATTAAGCACAAGATAAACTAATGAACTATTGATTTCTTTTTGTTTCATTAAATTTAGATAAACCACTAAGAAGCACCGATGGACACCGCAAGGCACTATTTGCAAAACAGGGGTCAAGAATCGAGATTCTATCGTGGTCCAGTATTAATAATTTTATTTGAAATTTTCGGTATAGTTACTTAAAGTATAGCATAAAACGTTGGAATTATGTATTGAATCAAAATATTAAACAACCGTTCAAAAAATTTTTTTGAAAATGTCTATTTTTTTGCGCCTCTGACTACACGTAACCCCTTAACGCAATTAAAATTTGTATCGGAGACGCACGCAATTAATACCTTTACTTCGCTAAAACTGTAGAGGTGGCCTCCACTCTTTCTCTCTATCTCTCTGACTGCAGTTTGTATAGTCATGCTGACATTATCAATGAACGAAAAATCGTCGAAAACAACAACAAATCAGAACCCCGTGGGTCATAATTTTCATAGCAGTAATAATCAATGTTCAACTCGTCTTGAAAGAAAACACATTTGCATAAATGGTGCCTTTTTATTCCTATGTTTGGAAAATATTATTTTGATCTTCTCAAACTTTTAAGCCGACCTTTAAAACATAATAAAACATGAACTATTAGAAGTCATTGTTAGGGAATTATTGAAGATAAACATCTCAGACTAAATTAATCAAGAAATGCTTCTCTGATTTGTTATTCATTTTAATGGAATCAATATTCAATAAATAAATATTTATCTAGCATAAAATTATATTGCAGAGAGCTAGTTAGCTAGAGAGATATTGAATAAATTGTTTTCAATCAGAAAATCAGGGTTGGAGTTCAGAGAGATTTTCAAAATAAATCTTTTGTCTGGTCACAAACGAAAAGTGTTCAATCAATGCATACCTTCAGTGCTTATTTATGGCTGCGAAACATAATCTCTAAACAAAAGAGAGATCATAACATAGTTCAGAATGGATTCGTTCATTCACTCGCATTTTGTTTTAGGTTCGGAGTCGGTGCACATGAACGGGTTAACTTTAAAATTGAGGCTTTACAATGCTCCATCAACCTCAAGCATTTCCGCTGGGTTTTTGATCAGATATTGTTCGCTTGTAGCTACTGAGCTAGGTACAAAATCCTCTGCTGGGTCCCAGACCAGAAGCACAGTGAGTTTGTCAGAAGTTGTCAGTTACTGAAGGCTAAATAAAGGCTCGGAGTCAGAATAAGTGTCGAAAGCGAAACGTGCTAAAACATAAATATTTCAAAATTTATATTTGGTAGATTCCCACATAAGGATTGCAAACGGAAATGCTGCTATCTCTAAGCATAATTTAACTCGTATTTCTGGAGTATTTGTAGAACAGAAAACGTTCTTCATAAGTTAGTTGTGGCGTCATTTCTGGACACACTTAAATCAATTTACTAAGGTAATATATCTGAACTAGAATAATCTTTTTTAAATGGAATTATGATGAAATAAAAATATATTTAAGTTTCAAGGTCCAAGAACTTTGTGAATGCAAAGGGGCACAGAAAGATTTATGTTGTGCACCGCACGAAGAAATAGGAAAAGATACGCAAGATTTAGCATATTAAACGTCAAGAACTAGTACATTAAAATAGCAACAAGCACATTTCTCGAAAGACGGACAGCTTGACGAAAGCAGTCACCTAAAGGTACCCCAAGTAAATCCAGAGCCTGAAAAACCTCCCTTAAACCTTCTCATCAAATTCATCAATTTCTGCGGGGCAATGAATGAACAGGTTTTTACCTAGTGTGGCAGTTATTAGTAACTTGTATTAACAAATGTATAAAAACAATAAAATAAACAAATGAATAAAAATTAATTTACAAAGTAATAGAAACAGTAAGAAAAGTCTTTGTTCAGCTCTGGATATAAAACATCTCTTAATTATAATGATGTTGAATGAATCTGTGCTCAGTTTAGGTTTTTATGTGTAAGAATCGTTTATTATAAGTATTAAAATAAATTGAATGATCAACTGTGTATAAAAAATAAACCAATGAGGATCATACTTAAATTCACATTGACCAACTAAATTACCTACGGTAAAAAAATAGGGAGCATCTAGAAAAACTTTTTTTTATCATACCGCTCTGGGCTTCCCAAAGATCTTACAAACAATATTGCTGTAGACTGATTTTTCAAACTTTCGACCCTCTATAAAAGGTTAAGTTTTCGGTGGATAAATAGATTCCTCAGATTAATTCTCTAAGATAACTATTTCCATACCCAATTAAATTAAATTCATCACATAATCAGTTAGTGTAATTAACTACAAAATCATTCTGGGGTTCTTAAATAAAATATTATGTGATTAAAACTGTATTCCAATTCTAAGAAATAAATTATCTTTCATAATGTATTTATCTATAAGATACTGAACGATAAATTCACGAAAAAAAGGGAAATTTACCAATAGGAAAAAAAAATGCAAACGTACAACGATAGTGTTTAAAATTTTTTAGATTAACAATGTACTAAATTGTCAAAATTAATGATTCATGATTCATTTTACAAATAAGTTGTAGCACCTTTAAAATTTTATTGAAAACAATATTAAACTCATTTATAACAGATTTTCATAAACTCATTTATAAATCATATTTTAGATTTGTATTATATATCAAATGCATTTCAAATGCCTTTGTAACAGTTACCTGTAAAATTATCTCATACGTGAATATTCCTGACCTAATTTTCTCTATTACTAAAATCCATTTAATCCAGTAGTTTCCTCCGAGTTACCTTATACATTCATTTAACTCTCTGCTCGAGTTATTTTAAACATGACTTCCGTATTTACACATATTCAGCCTTAAATATTTTATACATATATATAAATAGCACCTTTGAATTAAATTAAGAAGACAAGTCAATTAATTCTCATTTACTCAAACGCCTCAATAAAGCGCCTTACGTCTTTCTAACATTCTGTCCTCGCAATTATATATAGTTTGTTAATTAATTTTATAAGTGAATCGGGAAGCAAAAAATGATATTTTTTGGCTAAATTTGACAAATACTAAAAAACAAAATAAAATAATTGAAATACTTCTTCTTCTTCTTACGTAATTTCCTTTCAACGGACGTCGGTTATTATGTTGACTATCATCATCTTATTTCCCATGGAACAACTCTAGTAGACTGGCCAAACAACTGACTCAGACTTTTTAGCCATCACGTTCTCCTTCTTCCAGGGCCCCGATTCCCGGCAATCTTTTCCAGCATTTTGAGTTGCATGATCTCCTACTTCTTTAGGTGTCTCATCGCATGTCCGAGATACTGAAGATATTTTCAGATTTTTTGTGTTTTAATTACTTATTTTTCATTTCATATGAACCATAATATCTTCACTAGTATACTACTTTGTCTATCCAGCTTATTTTAAATATTCTTCTGTAGATCCACATCTTGAATGCTTCAAGTCACTTAATCGATTCTTCAGTAAGCGTTCGTGCTTCTATTATGTAAAAGAATATCAATAACACGCAGCATCTGACCATTCGCATTCGTTATCCAAGGTTAAGATGATTTTTCATTCGAACAAAGATTGCACAAGCTTTCTCAATGCGGCATTTGATTTCAATAGAAGGACTCCATATTTCATTTACATTGCAGTTCAAGTGTACAATACTTCGTATCCTCTCTAATTTCGTTCTAGCAACAAAAATACTGTTAACTTGTTAACTGCTTTGTTATGTTTAATAACGATCAGGTATTTTGTTTTAGATGTATTAAGTCTTACGAAAAATTCTCACATGCATTAACTATTTGGTTCATCAGAAGTTAGTGCTAGAAGAACCGTTCATCAACATAACGCAGATTGTTCTGAATCTTTCCATACCTTTTTTTCTTCATTATTCCTCTGTAGGTACAAAATAATATTATTAAATGCTTTACTTGTTTGTTTTCTGAAATAAAATTAAAATCTTGTATGCCGGAATATTGTTCAGTTATCGATCTTAGCTACATATATGTATATCGTCTATTTTTATTCAAGTCCTCACTGAAACTCAGGGCTCCCATAAAATAGCTCCGAGATGCAGTCTTTTCATTTTCCCACACGTAATTTCCACTTTCCATGGCTCGATATGTGAATGCTTGTAGTTGTTATACAAAGCCGGGACCGGAAACGAATCGTATAATTCAAATATACTTTACATCACTTATGTGAGTTTAGAGATTGACAAGGCTTAAAGACATGTTTTATGTGAGATGTAAAGTATTTGTAAAGTTCTGTTGTATTTTTAACGCATTTACATCAATGCTTTTATGTCGATTGAATTTGCTCTTGAATTTGTCAACATGTGAAATTTTGTTCACTTTTTACGCGTTTAAATTTACAGAGCCCAATTATTAACAGTTATCCAGGGGCAGACTACTGCCTGAGCTGATTGTTTTGTAGGTATTTGTGAATATATATTTTTTAAATCATACTTAGATATCCAGAAGTTCTTCAGCCCAGCTGTATTCTTACATATCAAAAGGAATTTAGCTATCGCGTTCTCGTGATTTTTCTAAACGTCGCAAACGTTGCAACGTTGTTTGTGCAGTACTCCTCTATGCAGACATTAATTTGTCATCATCATCATAATCACCTTCATTACCACTGCATATTCAGAAAGAAAATCGACGTCAAAATCAATATTTTATTCAGATTTAATGCAATTTACAAGTATTAGTGAATGACTTGTGATGTCGGTGAATGTATTTTATTTTTGAATAGATATGTGCAGCATCAATTCTAAGTGAATTAACTAAGCTAAGTTATTAATTATAAATAATCTAAATTAAAATTCTCGGTACATTAACACATATACCTACAATTAACTAAGCTAAACGATTGTGTTTCAAAAATACGATAAACTAGTTATAAATGGTCAGAAATAACGTACTTTTTTATGTTTGAAGTTTAGTTTTTCATTAGTGAGGAGTTTTAATTTTAGTTACCTTATTTAAAAAAATATATATATTCGTGTCGTGGCTGCGGGAGGAATTAATAAAAGCGCTGGAATTTAATAACGGATTTATTAATTATTTATTTAATGTACAAAGTCACTTGACGCTATTTAACATTACGTTTTTATTTAAATTACACTATATCGTAATTTATCACTCGTAAATAGACACTTTATTATCGCTTTAACTCTTTATTCAATTTCGCACGTAGTTTTTGCTCTGGTTTATTTCGCTACGTAAGTGAGAACTACACTAGAATATTCGCTCGTTATCATACGGTTAGCTACCCTGGCCTCCGCATCCCGCGGCTGCCTTCGCTTTATTCTGCTGTCAAGCGCGCTAAAACAACAACTCGCGCGCGGCTTAGCCGTATTTATATCCGTGTATCGAGGTACTTTGTACTTTCTGGCTTTTTCGAGTGTTAAGGAGACGATTCTCGTGGCTTCTAGATTCTTGTAGACGTTTTTTGAAAGCCGTAGAACATTGTACACCGTTCTCGATTATTCGATAGTGTTGTGACAATTTCAAACAACTGTCACTTGACAGGGGTGCGCTATTCTTTTTAGCCCATGTTACAATATGTGTATAATTTTTGTTTTTGAAATTTTATATTCTTTAGTTTTTCTTTAATGACAATATTTTTGGTAAATGTGAAAGTAAAAGTTTTCTCTAAAAATTTACTTTGATGCAAAATTTTGTGATGTTGAGAATTGTAGATATAAAACTTTAAAAGATATAAAACTTTAAAATCAAATGAAATACATTTAAATTGTGGCAGTTTTATTTTAACACTTTTTAATTATTTATAGAATATAGGCAGAAAATTATTTATGGAATATAGGCTATACAATAACCAATACTGCGATTTTTGTATTTATTTATTTTTGAAATTGAAATGAAATTTAAAGTTCTGTACATATAAAAAAAATACCCTATACATTTCAGCAGCAAAGTAAAGCTCTGAAAATAGCGCCATCTGCCATAGCGTCATGGTAGCGTTACGACGCACATTGTTCAATAGAAAATTATGTTGTTTAAATTTAGAGTAGAACTCGACAATACAATAGACCAACAACCACGCCTCAATCTTTGAATCTAAGATTACAATTTTAATCCAACCAAATATGATCACATTTTATGATACAATAATTTATTTCAGACATAACACAAACATAATTTATTTCAGATGTAGAATCAATCACTATTTCGCAGAGTGCATTTTGCATTAACATTTTGCACGTAACAGCTGCGGAAAATAAAGTAAAATAAAAACGTTTAACTATAAAACTTCTAAAATTGCATATTTTTGCATCGGATGTAAATAAATGCTTTAGAGGAGTATAAAGAATTTCTGTGAGAGAGGAAATAAAAATAAATTTCACGCAGCGGAAGCTTTAAATGGGCCCATCAAATCCGTCCAAATTGTCAATAAAATTCAGGAATCGTGGATCATATCGGTCTTTACCGTTAAGGCCGATATGAGAGTTTTCATTCAATGTTTTATTGGTTTTGTAAAAAGAGTAATTTTCGCATGGTTGATTCCGAACTCAGCGCTTAAAAACAAAAAAGCCCTTTGTTTCCGATGTTTCCGATATTGCTTTGATTTTTTAGTTTTTCAGAACAACCTAAAAATATAGTCTAATGTTCATATTTCAATAATATGTAGGCTTCCACACTAGTATTTTATTTAATGAAAAATACACTCATGTATATTTAATTTTTTTTTCAACAAATAACAAACTTTGTATACATTATAGATGTCTCACAGAGACGAAACTCGTTTATCGAAACGCATTTTCTTGGGAAAGTAGGTATATAAGTCTTTGGGTGTGGCTTGCGACCTATCGTACGGCTGGCTTAAGTGATAACTTTACACTATGCAACGTTCACCATTTCCACCCATGATATAATAATACCATGTCTACTAATTTTTGTAAGTTGTATATATTTCAATTACACGCCACGTTTCACATATGAGTTGCAACAATCCTCAGCGCGGCCGGCACCAAAGCTTTTTCATTCCTCTTAAATGACCACAGATGTCGTTAATGAGACATCTATCTATATTCGATTTTTGGATTTTATAACGTCGGCCGATTTCATTACCACTTTCTTCATCTTCGTAAGGACGCTCAAAAATTTAAATGGGTCATTCAAAATATATTTAATAATAGGTTATGAGTCAATATCAATAGGTTAAAGGAATTTTTGAATTTTGATGATATTAAATTATCTATCCTAGTGCTTCCGTCATTTAAATGTAATTAATGTAGTTTATTCAAAATTTATTTTCCAAAATTAATGATTACGGCTAACCACAAAATAACAGGCAATCAATATAGTAATTAAGCTAGATTATTTCATCAGTTATTTCATAAGAAGTAGCACTTTTTTTAAAACGATCTTAATTAAGATTTTCATTGATCCAGCATGTTTAAATGACTTTTATTTGTGATTTTATTTATGACAAAAAACGGCTGTCAATGATGAAAATCCGGTGAATTAAGGAAATAAACATTTTTACGGCGTTTAGCATGTACGATATAAAATGGATGATAAAAATAATTATGTGGCGAAGTGCGATCATTTTGATGATTCACGGAACAACTCAGTCGAGTAACACTTATACCAGTCCTATTTATAAACAACATATTTTACTTAATGAAATTATATATAATTTATACCTACTATCTATAGACAAAATATTCAACTTAATGTAATCAAATTATAGATTTAATAAACCAGTGAAAAAAAAATTTTAATTCAAACTAAATTGAACTTTGTAATGCATACACGTTTAGTTAATTTAACACGACAATAACAATAGTTTCGAGAGGAGTAGTCCCTCTCATAATCAGGTGTAATTTATAACTAACCTAAATATACAAATTATTTAAATATTTGCGTAGAGTAACGGGTCACGGAGCAGAAGGGGTAATTTTTTGTGTGGTCTTTAAGGGGAAGATGCTGAGCAGCGGAGACTTTTGTAAGAATGTGATAATCTTTATGAGTTTTTTTTATTTACTTATGTACTCGCTATTTTACGTTGGCGCCATCTTTAGATTATAGAATTACCGGTATTCTAAAATTCCTTCTAAAGGTTCCACCAGGCGTGGCCGGGTTGTAGTTGACAGCCCGCGGCGTCGGTAATGAGAGGGTTCATTACAATGGCGCGTTCTTCCTCTGATAAAAGTAGAAAAAGTTCCTGAAAAGCTTTTAGCGTTCATTGAAATAGCTTTCCCTGCACCGCGGGGCGTGTAGTTTTAAATCACCCGCTGAAACCTTTGTTAACCGAGACCTCGGGTAACATTACCTATGTAATGAATGTGAAGTTATTTCTGAATCTATCCCCCAGTTTTGTATGTTGACTCTTCCGTGCCTTACCCGGTTTACAAGGTAGATTCGGATATGAAACAGAAGTAATACACGTTTAAGTTGGTTGTATAAAACACACAACATTAAATACAGATAACCTTTCCCATACGGTGCTAAAATAAAATCACGCCTCCCGGTGTTGTAAACTCATGTACTCGACTGATAAAAATGAATATTCTACATTCACTACTTATATTAATCATTAGTAAAACAGATATAGTCTAAAATAATAATAAATACACGCATTCGAGGATTTTAGAGCACTCTACATGTTTCACAATAAACTG
Source organism: Agrypnia vestita (assembly GCA_016648135.1). Lineage (NCBI taxonomy): Eukaryota > Metazoa > Arthropoda > Insecta > Trichoptera > Phryganeidae > Agrypnia > Agrypnia vestita. Next base: position 116,424 of record JADDOH010002325.1, read on the forward strand.
GAGATCACTAATTTGGAGAGGTTGGTAGATCATTTTCAAAACAACGAAATTGGTATCATTTAAAAAAAGAGTAACCCAATAAATTCGTGCCCAATGATATTAATCAATAAAAAATACTTCATTAAGTGTTTAATTTGCCTCTCACGGCCATAATACCGCGACAGTACTAATTCTGATAATACTACTTACATGTATGTCATCTAGAATATGTACAGTAAATAAATTTCTAAGTCAATAAGTTGTTTGTAACATCTTTTTTTTGTGTGAAGTGTGAGTACCTACGAAAACGGTGCTATATGAATAATCCAATTATTATTATTATTTATTCGAGAAAAATTGTTTTAACCCCAGTTTTCACTTCATATTATTAACATACGTATTACGTTTAGATTTTTCATAAAATTGAAAATCATCTGTGCGCTGAAACCTTGAATTGAGTAAAGCAGCAGGTTTCACACTACACGGACTAATTCATCTCGCTGAAATGTGTAAACCCATGAAGGTTTCGATTAATGTCAAATGTCAAACCACAAACTTGTTAACACTGAGAAATAAAACACATTGTATACGTCAATAGACGACGTAATCTATAACTTCAAATGCTAGATTTATATAAAAACACGTACACGCTTTTCTGTTGTTAAAAGCAATCTGTCACTTTGACATTTCAAATGATCCCACGTGGACTTACTGTCTCCAAAGCCAGGTAGTTTTGACGCAATAACCTAACCTTAAGCGTTTTTACTAAATTTTAAAATTTCTTTGACAAACAAATGAAAAGTAAATAAAGGGTGTCATTTTTGAAGGCATTGTACGATACTTAGACCTTTTTTCGGTACATTGTGGATTATTTCTTTTTTAATATTTCAAAATAAATTTAAATATCTGTAAGATAAAGATATTTTAATTCCAAATATAAAGTTCGAAAATAAGTAACAACACACTCATAATATACATTTCTCTCTTTATATTTTATATCAAATCTCACTTTTATAACGATAATATTAGTAAAAGAAAGAATTCCAATCACAAGTGAAAATTAATTGTGTATCAACATTTTACTTAACAACCTATTATTATTGATAAATTCCTCATCAACGATTTGAATGTTTAGTAATGTTTACTTATTCCTCTTAATCTTTATAATATTGAGCAACAAATTTAAATTAAACACTTTTAATAGTTTATATATTTATATAATTTATACTGTATTATTTGTTTGTAAAATTACTAAACCCTTTAAATATCAAACAGTGGTTTGCTTCTAAAAGATGACTGAAATATTTAGAATTGTTATGTTTCTCTTTCAGAATAGTGGTCCTTCAATTTTACCTTTTTTTTAAGAATTTTGTCAAAATTTATACAAGTTTTACCTATAAAAAAATTATTGCAACCATTTCAAATTTATTAATAAAACTAAAAATATAATTATTTTCCTTGTTATAAAATATATAGGTCTTTTATTTATCATTTGTATAGAGAGCTGGTTGTATACAATTTGGGATTTTTTTATATATTGGATTATATTATTTAAAAATACGATTTAATTAAAATATGTATTTTATTTTTATTTTTTTATTTTACGCTTCAACAGGCCAAAAAGCCCAATTACAAAAGCGAATCACATCAAAAAACACCCAGGCTTGAGTAAATCACATAGATTAATTGTGACCTCACCGGGAATCGAACCCGTAACCCTCGGTGTGAGAAGCCAGTATCATGCCCACTAGGCTACGGCTATTTATTATATAATAAATTTTATATCTCTTATACTTTTCAAAATCAGCTATTAAAATTAAAAAAATATTATAAATATTTGTTATGTGTAATAATGGAAATATTGGCCCTTAAACTTGTTGATTATTAAATAAATAGTGGTTTTATAGAAAGTGTTTTGCTATTTAAGACAAATAATTATTAAGTATCCGATTCAATAAAATGGAAGAATTTTCCCCTCCATATATTTTCAATGTTATTATCATCCCCATTGAACAAGGAAAATGGAAAGGTCTCTAAAATTGTAATGCTTATATTACAGCCAACCATGAAGTAATGTTTACAGGTGTACAGAACTCCCCGTTCGGACCATCACTATCCCATCATCAGATTCAGTCCATCACGCGCCACTACAACGTCCCTTATCTGGGTTTCCTAATGTCCAGGATCTTCGGAAGTAGTCCCTGGGCGACACGTCAGCTCATTTAAATGGACTACGGAGCCATTGGCGCTGATGATGAGAGAATCCCGATACAATCAGATCCATGGGGTATAGTTTGATTTGGTAGGATTGCCACGACAGTGCGGAAACCTGTCCCGGGAGACGGAAAAAGATTCCGAAATCGCAAAACTCCTTAAGTTCGTTTAAAATGTGTAATTTCACTAAAGTAAGGTTGTGTTCGTAAGTGGGTAATTCAAATTCATCGTGTTCGAAACAAATTTCATTAAAAAGCTACTTTCGATTTTATTGCATTAATATATTAGCTAGGCACTTTGTTTTGCGTACGTTTGAAGAATACTTTAATATAAAATAAATCTTTAGATCTTTGAAAAGTTTAATTAATCATTATTTTATATTAATATTAAACGAAAAATATTAAACTAAGGTGAATTTTAGACTATCAGCTTTAAATTATAATCGTTAATGTAAAAGCTGAAATTGAATAGTGATGTGCCTTGTATTTCATCATTGAAAATTTAATAAAGTTATATATCAAATATAAATAATTTTAAAAGAAAAATTAAATAGTATAGTAATAGTTTTATTATATTAAATTAAATAGAGCTTGTAAATAAAATAACAAAACAGAACAGGAACATTAATTTTAACAATGATTTATACGTTTTCATTTTTCTGATAACAGTACAAGAATACATTATTTCAAAATATTTCAGGTTATATATTAGGTCCTTCAATATGAAATTGGCGTTTAGTATGGGAGGAACATAAAGCCGATTTTTTTTTTATTATAATATATTTATTTAATCAAAGTATTGTACCATTGCTATCTATGCACTTTTGCCATCTCATAGGTAGTTCACCGATCCCTTTACTAAAAAAACCATTCGGACGGGAATCAATAAAATCTTTGAAGGCGGTTTGGACTGCCCCATCGGAGTTGAATTTTTTCGTTTGCAAGAAGTTATCCAAATTTAAAAAAAAATGGTAATCTGTTGGGGCAAGGTCCGGAGAGTACGGTGGATGTCTTAGACATTCCAATTGAAGCTCCTCTAATTTGGTAGCCGTCTGTTGTGCAGTGTGTGTGGTCTAGCGTTATCATGAAGCAGCAGTGGCCTAGAGCGATTAGCCTCGGTTGTTTAGCAGCTAGCTTTTCCATCATGGTTTGCAGTTGCTGACAATAGACATCTGCCGTAATCGTCTGGCCAGATTTAAGAAAGCTGTAGTGAACGACACCAGCACTAGTCTACCAAACGCTCACAAGTAACTTTTTTGGAGTCAATTTTCGCTTGGCGCATGGTTTGGCTGGTTCGGCAGGGTTCAGCCATTGCGATGAGCGCTTCCGATTATCGTACAAGATCCACTTTTCATCACAGGTAATGATTCGATTTAAAATCCCTTCATTATTGTGCCGGTTGAGTAATGCAACGCAGCAGTCAACGCGCGTTTGTTGATTTGCTTCACTCAATTCGTGAGGTACCCACCTTTCAAGCTTTTTCACCTTACCAATTTGCTTCAAGTGGATTAAAACAGTTTTATCACTAACACCGCAGCCTCATTCATTTCATTTTGTAAACTGAGTGACGCAAAGAAAAAAACAATTGAGTAAAAAACAAATGAATTATAATTTTCAAAACACAAATACATGAGTAAATAGCTGTATAAATTTGGATTTGGAATTCCTAACCAAAGAGAAGATATTTGAGATCAAATTTGCCAGTACGGTAAAACGTCAATTTCATATGTAAGGACCTAATATTAAGGTAAATTGAATAAAAATATGTTATCAAGCTCTAGATATTTTAAATTTATTTTTATGAAATTTATTAGAAAAAGTGTGGAGTACCTACCTAATACTTGGACCACTTGCCCAGACTGCATTTTTATTCAAAGCAAGATTAATAATTAGTGTGACGTTCAATCTTCTCTGCTGCACTACCCACTGCAGAGAAACAGCGCGATGGTTAGTTAGTTAAAATTAATTTTAAAAATATGTGTTTTTTATGAAACTTTCTTAACGTTACAATGCAAATATTGGTATGACAACCACCATAAAGATTTCGAATAGGTACTGGGGCGTAACTATGCACAAGAAGGAAAGTAAAGAACTTAAACAGGTAAGGTACAGAACAAAAAATAACATATGTACATAATATATAAAAATAACATAAAATTATTATGTATATAAATCAATAATTCCTTACGTGTTTACGAGTATACTACTAGCGTTACTAACTTGACGTAGGACCGCAAACGTATTCGTCGGTCACTATCCGCCGAGTAACTATCCACCGGTTAACCAATCGCCACGCACCGGTCGGTTAATTGATAACTGGCGGATTGCTAATCAATATATATATACATATATATATTATATATTCTATATATATAATATATATATATAATATTAATATAATTAATATAAAGAAACCCGTGTTTCCTTACCCGCCAAGTTTTCTCCACAACCACCCACTGGTGGCTATGGTGGCGGATAGCTCTTGGTGTCACATCTAAAATATGCGAGTTTGGTGGGGGTGGCTGTGCTTAAGTGGGAGTGGGTGACGAAAGTGTGCTTCCTAGCACATTGTTTTGTTATGGGAAGGCCGCAAATGCTTCAGATTGTTTCAAAATAGGCGCGCCGACTGTGTCGGTGAGTCTAGGAAGTTCCGGAAAAACCTGCTAAGAAAGTTCTAAAAGGAGAAGGTTCTAGAAAATTCCCGAAAGTTCTATAAGGTTCTAAACTAAATGGCGGAATGTGTCTGTGTGTCTAAAAGGTTCCTGTACATTCAATAAATTTGTTGAAAGTTCTGGAAGGAGAACGTTCTAGAAAGTTCGCGAAAGTTCTATGACGGTCCAAACAGTGTACTAAAAATCTACGCGTGCGAAGCCGCTCGGGCACAGATAGTCGGAGGATAAATTAGCAGGTCTAAATTTAAATAAATTAAAAAATTAAATGAACCAAGAGTACGAGTGAAAATTATTCTGCGTCGCAACATTTAATTAATATCCAAACACATAGTATAAAATGCTCAGCGACGCAAGATATGAATGAAGTTATTATGTATGTTATTACGGGTATCTAATTATGTTTTTCTTTTATTGTGTCTTATCGAAAATTATTTTTATTAAATTATTACTTTACTACGTTATTATATTTGTTTCATTATGCTATTATTCATAACTGCTTCATTATCTTCAGTTTTTCTATTCTATTGCTACTGTTATTGTATTTTTTGTTCTTATTGTTTATACTTTTCTAATTTGTTTCTATGTGAAATATATTAGGAAACAAGTAAAAACGTTTGATTCTTATAACTTATGCTCTTATTCATATATATCATTAACTTGTGTCTGTTAAATTTTTGAATGAATTTATAAAAAAATTAAAATTGGCAGATTAACCGACTTGATAAATGTGTAACCGGATATGTCATACTCATTATATCGATTAACTAACCGATGGCTTATAACGGGTAAGTAACTACCGGTTGCTAGTTTATTTTTTCTGCAAGACACCTCCAAAAAATCCTGTTCCGCGATATTTCCGCGACTCCCACTGCTAAGATAAGGATTTCTCACTGGGGCGCGGACCTCCTGGGGTGACCCCAGAACTGTTTTTCCACTGGGACCGCTCACAGGATTCGCCTTGGTTAACTTTTCTCTTGCAACTGAAGTACGTGATAAGCTCACTTGGTCCTATCTAGGGTTTTGCTCAGTTGGATCGGGTCAGAAGGATCATATAATATATGTGGAATAATAAACCGCATTAACACCCAACTCCTCATTCATATTCGTGTAATTATGTATTCATCTTGCTTTACTTGGTAAGAAGAGAAAGGTTTTGTGAGTAATCGAATGAAATTTATGTATAGAATTATAATCTTTGTTGTCCTCTTCTTCTTCTTCTTCCTCAGACATATCTCCACTGCATGATGTAGGCCTCTTCTAGCGTTCTCCAGATTATAATTTTTTGTTATTGTTGACTTTGCTATTTATTGTTAAACACAATCTTTATAACCCTTATTAATTCGAACCGCTAATTAGATGTCGTAACCACTACACCAGTGTTGGGGAACCTGTAGTGCGCGTACCGTAGATGGCACGTCAACGATCTAATGATTCATTATTTTACGAAATTAATTTTGTAAATGTAGCTCAAGACATAAAACGTTGACTGATAAATCCACTTGTTGGTGCGTATAACCAAAAGTGGTGACATTTTAACCAGGTAAAAATAACATAAATCATTTGATATCGAACGAACGCACAGTTGAAAAAAATCTCATTTATAAATAACTGATATGGGTTTTCTATTGGTAACGAGTCCATTTTTATGAATTTTTTAAAATTTTTAATTTACTTAAATTCCGAAAAATACTTTTTTTTCATTCAAAAATGCTCAGAAGGGTGAATGAAGAATGACTTAGTAAACCAACTATAGAAAAGTCAATGAACCCATTCTATCTCATCAGACCGTTGTGTTAAAGGATGACGCGGTCCTCGCATCATGTTTCACAGTAGAAAACTAATTAATTAATTAATTAATTGTAGTTTTTTACGTAAAAGAAAGCTCGGCACGTCAGACAGTAGATAAATAATTTTTGAGAATTTTTGGCACACTCACGTTAAAAGGTTTACCATCGCTACACTAAACTTCAATAGACAAATCAAATCAAAGTTAAAATAATTATAGTCAAATAAAATCCAGAATATTCTTAGGTTTTCACGGCCTCTCAGAATCTTCTGGTTTGTGTCTTCTGGGGTATTATGCCGTGTCAAGACATTAGCCCTTATGATGGACCCTGCAATAGGATTCGAAACTTCGGCCAGAAAGGTCGTAAAAACATGGCATAATACCTCAGAAGACACAAACCAGAAAATAAAATCAAAGTCATAATAATTATGCAAGTTATATTTATGCGAACCAGAATCAAATGAGGCATAGGTATGGTAAAAATTTGTTTATCGAGACTTAATAAAAAATGATGTCTCTAGTATAATCCATTCAAATATATTAAAAACTAGCTTACCGTTAGGGTAGCGTTCCTAAAAAACGCATCGCCCAACCATTTTTTCAATGACTTTAGTTATAAAATAAGTCACCACGAAAAGCCTTTATATTTTAACGAAATAATATATAGCCTTTGTCCACTTTGAATGTCTATTCTAAATATTGGTGAAAGAATTTTTGAAATCGGATAAGTAGTTTCGGAAATCACCTCCTACATCCAAACATACAAACTTTACCACTTTATATATATGTAAAGATTCCAATTCAGAACATACATACATAAGTACAACTTTCAAAAATTTGATAATGTGTGGATGTTTTCATCATGAAACTGGTGAATATTGCATTGTGTAGAGTGATCACTTAAGAATAGATCATATAGGTTTTGAGCCATGTAAGATCGTAAAATGTCTTCCATAAACATTTTTCATATTTCATATTCTCTGTGAGACTTCTATAATTTATCTTAATTAAATAATCATTCCTCTGTGGACAAATCCAATAATTGTGTTCTCATACAATGTACAAATAAAAATAATGTTATAAATTATTAATTTTAGGATTTAAAAATACATTCCCAAAAATAAATTAAGTAATTACCACCGTTATAATATAATTTATTTTAACTTGCGCTCGTGAAAGCGAATATCACGTACTAATTTGTTAAAATTAAAAATAATACGTATAACGAAATGAAAAATATTGCGAATCACCAACCGACAAAAATACTAATGAAGGTCTGCTTTTATTCACATTTCATAACTTTAATTATGTATTTAATCTTGTCATTATTCATACAGCCTATAGTGTAGGCTGGTGTTGTACAAATTAGGATGCTATCATATTCCTCTGAATTTATTAACATTTTTCAAGCCCTTTTTTCGTTCAAAAACCGCTGTTGATATTATTTTAATGCTAGAATATTTCGCTACAAGTGAATATAAGCGGGATGAAGTCTTTAAATTGCTTTCATGTTTTTAATTAATAAAGTATTTTTAATTACGAGTTGATGGAATTACGAAGGGCGTAAGGGTTAATATTTCTCGCCTAAAAAATTACAAAAGAACAATATTTATTAACCGAGAGAATTTTTTTTGTGAATAATTATTTTAAGTGCTTCTAATTACTCGCAGCTGTAAATAAAAAGTATGTTAAGCTAAAATTATTTTTATATTAAGTTAACTGTTTCACAAAACGATTTTAAGTGTTAGGTAGTACCTCTGTATGAACCAAAATAAGATTTTTAAAACACTATTGACTATGGTCAGTGAGTCAACTCTTGCCGATGCATGCCGAGCAAGTTCTGCTTTGCCTAGTACCAGTGATTAGCTGAATGTGATGTTTTTGTGTATGTACACATATAATATGTGTATGTACGTAATAAATATTCTGTTAAGTATTCTGTGTGAATCAAAACATTTTTGTCATCAAAAAATTTTTTTGAATAAACTCGGAGAAGTATAACTATAAGTATTACAAATTTAAAAAAAATATAAAAAATTTGGACAGTATAACAATAAAAATACATTCCACAAAATATAAAATTATTATTCATTTTGCGTTTTACGCTGCAAGTATTTTAAAGAGAAAATTTTTCATTTTAAATCGATTAATTTGTATTAACAATACAAATTAATCGATGGTAGATGATGAGAATGGATGGAACAGAAAAAAGTGATGTTATAGAGTGACGTTGAATAAAGAGACTAAACAGCTAATTTCACAAGTTTGGTAATAGTTCTCTTATACTCGTGGAAACTGTCATGGAATATGTCAATGAGGACGTTATGGTTATTTTATATTTTGTTGTATGACCTCAATATTCTAGATAAAGAATTAAAGTGAGCCATATTGTTATAAGAGTTAAAAGAGCAAATGTATTATATGTCCTAAGTCAGGAACATTCAAAATTTCTATACAAAATTCTGAATCAATATTGCCATGTATTATATTATATAGGTATATTAACTCCGAAATTAGTCTTCTATTTTCCAATTTGTGTATATGAAAATATTATTAATCAGATTATTAAAATAAATAAATAAGACTTAAAATATGTTCCGTGATTTTTCAGAGATGTCCGGCTATAATGTAAATATTCGATCGAAGTTACTTTCATGATATAACGCATAACTTGTCTTTTGTCAAAGGTTATATCGAATAAATTATGTTCGATATAACCAAAGACAAGCAAGTTTAACAAAAACAGGCCAGAAATATTAAAAAAAATGTAAATTTTGATGTCGATTATCTCCGTAGCTTTGATAGTTCATCCAAAATGAAAGATATATTTTCTATTCTAAATTAAATAAAGACCGAAGTTTTTTCTCCTAGCTACGAGACACCCTGTAGGTATTGTATTGTGTATTTTATGTTATGGACCCGCAATTCTTCCATTTCGGATGAACACGAAACGGTTCCCATGATTGGATGAGTTAAAATGATTGGCAAAATGGACCAACCGAAGCAACTAACGGCCTCGTAAAGATTACAGAACAAATGAAAGCGAAGTCAAGCGGTAATATAATGAAAGATAATACACACACAATGGAGAGATAAATTAGATAAAAAGGAACGTCTAAGTGTGATTAGATAAGACTTACTCGAATGACGGATAACGAGTTCACACGACGACTTGAGGGAAAATTGGTGAAAATGGATTCCAACTTGAATACACGTACACATAGAGGGGGTCAAAAAATGTATGCACACTTTAATGGTTGAGTACTATGTGGTTCGAAATGAGGGACATTCTTAACATTTAAAATATATGGTTAGTCACACACACACACAAGCTGTGAGAACAGAGCTATCTAGACTAGCGTAGCGTATTGATAACGTTAGTGATGGACATTATTAAAAATTATGCTGTTTTTTCTTCTTATACCTCATTATTATTTGAACCATCTGGTATCATTTGTAACGGACATTGCTACATTGAGAATAATATGAACATTTTTTTACATTATCATTGCATCCAAATAACAATCCTTTACTTTCGCCGGAATATACTTTTTATTTCGTCTCCATGTACCGACGGTTGCCATATTCCAAGATAAAATAATATGTTGTGCTTTGGCATATTACATTGGACATTTTCCGTGACTTCCTTTGGGAAGTCATGAAAAAATGTCCAATGTAATATTACGTCCACAACCTTTGAGCGGCCAATTATTTCACGTAGTAACATAACGGTTAAAGAAGCAAAATGTCAGTGTTTTCATTTTGTGACAATTTTGAAATCTTACTTATTATGAAAACAGGAAATTGCGGACGTATATTCGAAATTTCTGGGGATGATTCATATAAGTAAAGAAAGTTAAATATTCGAATTAAACCAAAAAAAGTCTACATGTACACTGAATGTACAGAACTGGAATGCGCGTTTCAATTTTAGCACAGTATGAAGAAAAGAAAGGATAAAATTACGGTTTTGTCCATCACTGTTTTTTTTTTTCCGAAAAGTGGGTTTTAAATAATCTCAAGTAGTTGATAACTATGTAAATTATAAATATGATTAACATTATAATCACATTTGTGACAACAGTTTGATTAACAATGAGTACTTTACTATTTTACCAAAGTAGAATAAACGGAGTTCATAATATAGGTACATTGTATTCATCGTATTAAAAAATCATACATTCTCCGCAACTGAAGCGATGTAGAAGTACATTGACCACAAAAGAGTGAGACAAGCGTACTTCATTTCCGGAACTGTCAGCTACAACAAAGAACATAGCCAGATGGAAGTGCAATACGGACAAGAACATTGTTTTAAGTAAGGCGGGAAGAGATGCGAAAGAAATATATTGAATTATTGTGCTAATTATATTTTCAAGTCATTTTCCACACTCATATTCTTCTTTTTCGTTTTGCCTTTAATCGTGATCGCGTAACTATGACCTAATATTACGGATATGAAGGCATAAATGATATCTTATTCTTTTTGTTCAGCTTTCATTTGCTGGATATTGGCCTCTTCCACACCTTTCCATTATGTAGGATGTGTATTTTTGAATGTGTGGTTATTTTCTATAATACCATAGCTTTAGCCGCATGAAAAAGATGTTCTGCAGTCATGATCTCAACTTTGGATTACACGAATAAATGCGAATGGTCAGATGCTACGTGTTTTCGGTATCATTTTATGGAATGGAAGCATGAACGCTTACCGAAGGCTTGAGGAATTCAAGAAGTGGATCTACAGAAGAATACTCAAAATAAGCTAGATGGACAGAGTTACGAATGAAGATGTTAACAAAGTCCTCATGGCCAACATGATGGTCAATGCAATTCAATCGCTAATTTTACAGCCAGTGTACATATGCTTAAATTAATATACCAGGAATGCAAAATATCAACTATTCACGTATCATCACATCGCCTCCTTGAGGGTAGGCAGATAGGATAGAGCGCCACTCTTCTGTCCTGACGTACAACACTAACCCTCTACATCTTGGCATGCAATTGTTGAGACTATCTTCCAGTATCTGATTAATATGGTCATGTCACGTCTTCCACAGTCGTTCCTCTCTTTCTGGCGCCATTAACACTTGCGTTATATATATTTCTTACCATTCTTTCCATATTCATTCGCTCAACATCTGAGTGACTTTTTTCTAACTATATTAATTATGCTAAGGTCAGCTTTACATTCATGCTTAATATCTTCATTCTTTACTCTAGCATAAATGGATTTGCCACGTATTTGTAATTTAAAAAATTTAAAAAATATTTTTTTCGGTATCAAAGCAATTTTTTGCGAATATTATTCATTGACATAGCAGACACTTTGTGATGCAACATAATAATTTAAAAATAAATTGGACTTTGTATTACACATGCGTCATGTTATATTAAAAAAACTTCATATTTAGTTACAAGAGGAGCAGTCCGAACATTTTAACCACCGAAAATAATTATTGGTGCCAATATATTGTGTGCAGGTCCAATTTTTGGAAAAATTACAAAGCGTTTCCCTACGCATATGAAACCCGCGTTTTACACAAATAATAAAATTCTACTCAACTCAAAGGATAAAATTAATATATTTATAAAAAGCGGAATATATGAAATAACTAACCAGCACTGGAATTAAAAAACCTTGTTGATGCTTATTTTTTAAACAATTTTTCGGAATTTCTTATCAAATTATCGAAAAAATCACTGTCAGAAGCTAAAACTTCTCCACCCAGGAAAGGAATAATTATAAACAACTTGGAAACTGCAGAAATATCATCACTTTGCTTACTCATTGTATATATTCCCGTTAATGACTAATAAACCTCCTCCCCTTCTATGCCCCGCCTCTACAAGAATCATCTTAATAGATTTATATAGTCAGTTACTATTAATATAATAATTATTAGAATAGTTATTAATAGAATCGTTACTTATTGGTTTTTAAGTTCACCTGATGACGAGACGGACTGCTTCTCTCGAAACTAAAATAGTGATTTTTCATATAATTCGACGTGTGTATAATGTAAAGTTAAATTTATTTGAAATAACATTTTTTGTGTTATTTATTCAAAGAATTTACTGTGAATCTTTGTATTTTCAGTCTTTTTGAGTGTACCTTTATTTATTTAAAAATGTTTTTGTCTGTGTATTTTTCAATTTCCCAATATTTGCATGATTTTATAGTTACACCGAATTGTTACTATATGTTTTTGATAAAATGCTTATAAATATAGTAACACGGATTCAAGAACAGTTATCATTTTTGAAACTGAACCTAATCATGCACAGTCATGTTTTTCGTCAAGTTTTGCTTTTGAATTTCTAGTTACCAACGGTCCAAAGACATGGGCCAGTGATGAAACTGATTGACATGGGACATTCAATAAGCTTGTTGTTACAGTAGTATTGTACTCTATTTTGACGTTTCGATTGTGTCTGACAACATTCTTTCCCAATTTAGTTTCGTTATTCTGAATAAGTACAAATTTGAGTTCGAAATGACATTTTCTGATTAAATGTGATATTTATGAAAACAACATTGAATATGTATTTTCCGAAAACCAATTACTGGATTTCGTCCGTAGACGAATTATAATTAATAAAAAAAAATATTTCTAGAATGTTCCAAATATTCTACATTCACGTTTATTATATTTTATAAGATTTTTTTTAAGAAAAAACACGAGTACGCTTCCATTCCGGAGCGGGCGTGCTATTACATCATAATTTTTACTTTCATATTTTTCTCCCTATATTTATTTTATTAATCTTCCACACACATTCTTCTTCTTCTTTATTATTAAATCAACAGTGTATCTGCCACTAGACTAAGTTGCACGCGTCACCGTGCAATGGATACGCTGGTTATTAATTAAGTTAGGTAATTAATAATTAACATATCAATAATTATTTATTCGGTTAATTATGCATATTTAACTGAATTAGAAGTAATTAATTAATCATTCCACTACAGGTGGAATAAGTGATGGTAACATTATATAAAGTGGTTACTTAAGTAAAATCATAAGCACTAGGCCACCCTATAAACATATTTTCCATATAAAAAGCTTCCCCACATAACTCATATACTCTGTGGGACTTCTACGACTGATTTAATTTGATTTTTTTTTTGTTTGCAGCTGTGAAAATTGTTGATTTGACTTTATTTATAGTTGATTCATAAGTAAACGATTAAGAAAAAAACTTACTTACATTCATACCATTTCCTTGCAAAGGTAGGCAGAAGACATAGTTCGCCACATTTTCTGTCCTGACACACAACTCTTGCCTCATTCATCTTCTTACAGCTACACATGCATGCTCGTTGATTGTTGAGGCTTTTAACAGAATCATCTTACAGTTACTAGCACACCTAATATTCCACATATTTCGTACAAACCTCTATTTCCAGTACCATCAACACGTCATATATTCTCCTCTTTCGTTCGTTCAACATTACCTAATCACCTTATCGAAAGTTTTAGAAAACAATTCTCTACATCTTTTCATGATTAGTTCATTCTTTACTCTATTTTACCATTGTATGCACTAGCCATAAGGCCGAAGTAATCTATTTCCTTTTATAGAGTTTACCAGCGCCCGCTGTATGTTGATTTGTGTAAGAGGGATGATGTATCAAATGTGGTGTAGTAATAAGGATATTCATACTTACTTTGTTACACTCTTTATTCATACTGTTATTACAATTATTTCAATCCTTTACATTTTAAAACGTCGGGTTACAATACAAAATATATAAATTTATGACAGAGTATCAAAAACGTGGTTCACTAAATCGGGGTGGGCGATGGAATGAATTTTGATCCGCAACACTTGAACGTGGTGTTCACGTTCAAGTGTTGCCAGGTCGTGAAGTCCGGTATGCATTTATAAATGAATTTGACACATGCTTAATTGATTAAATACACAAAACTATTTAATCAATATTAAAGTTTGTCTAACTCGTCATTAGCGACAAACCATAGCGAAAAGCAGTGTAGCCATCGCGTTGTAAACCGAGAGACAGATATCGGGTGAGTACCTACCTACAGGCTAGCGAGTAGTATTTCTAGTTTGAGCGTCAGTGATTTAAATTACGTGCGAAATTGAACAGAATACTCAGGAAAGTAATCGATGCGATAAAAACAGCGTAATAAAAAGTGTTCTTCGGACATCCTATGACTTTTTGGTAAAATTATTAAAAAATTTAAATTGTTTTAGTATTTCAAGAGGATAGCCACGCCCCATGAAAATATTTAGAGCCAATAGATATATATTACTAGTTAAAAAGACAACAGTTTAATTTACACTTAAAAATTTATCAATAATTGAAAAATTTCATTCTTGTGTAACCTTAAACGCAATCCAGACAAGTTAATTTTTTCACTGTTAAATCGCTCATATATATCATTGATAGATTAGGCAGATAATTTGTGGTGCAACATTATAATTATATTAGGTCCTTACATATGAAATTGACGTTTAGTATGGGAGGAACATAAAGCCGATTTTTTTTAATTATAATATATTTATTTAATTAAAGTATGTACCATTGCTATCTATGCACTTTTGCCATCTCATAGGTAGTTCATCGATCTCTTTACTAAAAAAACCATTCGGACGGGAATCAATAAAATCTTTGAAGGCGGTTTGGACTGCCCCATCGGAGTTGAATTTTTTCCTTTGCAAGAAGTTATCCAAATTTCGAAAAAAATGGTAATCTGTTGGGGCAAGGTCCGGAGAGTACGGTGGATGTCTTAGACATTCCAATTGAAGCTCCTCTAATTTGGTAGCCGTCTGTTGTGCAGTGTGTGGTCTAGCGTTATCATGAAGCAGCAGTGGCCTAGAGCGATTACCAGCCTCGGTTGTTTAGCAGCTAGCTTTTCCATCATGGTTTGCAGTTGCTGACAATAGACATCTGCCGTAATCGTCTGGCCAGATTTAAGAAAGCTGTAGTGAACGACACCAGCACTAGTCCACCCAACGCTCACAAGTAACTGTTTTGGAGTCAATTTTCGCTTGGGGCATGGTTTGGCTGGTTCGGCAGGGTTCAGCCATTGCGATGAGCGCTTCCGATTATCGTACAGGATCCACTTTTCATCACAGGTAATGATTCGATTTAAATCCCTTCATTATTGTGCCGGTTGAGTAATGCAACGCAGCAGTCAACGCGCGTTTATTGATTTGCTTCACTCAATTCGTGAGGTACCCACCTTTCAAGCTTTTTCACCTTACCAATTTGCTTCAAGTGGATTAAAACAGTTTATCACTAACACCGCAGCCTGCAGCTAACTCGGATGTGGTTTGCGATGGATCCGCTTCCACATAGCCTTCAATTCTTCATTATCAACTTTGGTCTCCGGCCGTCCACGGGGCTTGTTCTGCAGGTCGAAATTTCCAGAACGAAAACGTTGGAACCAAAAGCGCACTGTGTTTTCTTTTGCGGCACCGTCGCCATACACATCATTAATCCTTCGAGCCGTTTCTGCAGCACTGGTGCCACGGTGGAACTCGTACTCGTAAATAACGCGATATTTCAAGTTTTTCATTTTGTAAACTGAGTGACGCAAAGAAAAAAACAATTGAGGAAAAAACAAATGAATTATAATTTTCAAAACACAAATACATGAGTAAATAGCTGTATAAATTTGGATTTGCAATTCCTAACCAAAGAGAAGATATTTGAGATCAAATTTGCCAGTACGGCAAAACGTCAATTTCATATGTAAGGACCTAATATTTACTTTGTAATACACACACAATTTGAGTTATTAAATTACTACTATAGTTTCGAGAGGAGCAGTCCCTCTCATCATCAGGTATAGATAATAAGAAGTTATTATCTATTCCTGAGGATGAAAGGAACTGCTTCTCTCGAAACTTTAGTAGTAATTTAATAAATCATATTGTGTGTGTGTATTCCAAATTAAAGAAAAACATATTTTTAGCTTATCGATATATATTTTAAAATTTTGAGGGTAAGATCCAGTCACTGCCTTATTTATTCTTCCAATACCAATTTATAACCAACCCAGTGTACATCTGCACATATGTATATGTTCCGACGCGTAATAAGGAATGGCGCAAGTCATGCATCACCTTTGTATTCCAGCTATCAGGCTGCCGCGATATTTTCTGTAAGGTGTAAAATGTCACTTCTAAAGCTTTTTCTCGCAATTGAAAGCTTTGCCAGGCAAACGTGGACTGGAAATGTTTCCAATTTACTGTATATACACACAGGCTGCATAAAGTGTATGTGTTATCGCTCTTATCGGTTTTCCAGTCTCGTCGTCACGTTTCGGGTGCGTTCAAGCGATGTTACTTCATTGAAAATTAAAATGAGTTTGTACTGTCGTAAAAAAATACGTCATTTTCCCATAGACAATATATAGCTTTTTCCTACAACAGATTTTTCTATTCTTACAAATACAGATGCAACGAACACGAATCGAATATTCGTATTCGCCGAATATCATCACGAATATTAAAAACAAACTATTTATAACTGAACTCAATGCAAATTACGGTTTAGCTGTGCATCGTGTATCCGAACATATCTACGCACTACGCACTCTATTATGGGGGACTCCTCTAACATTGAATGAATGGATTTGTTGACTTCTCAAGTTGTCAATCACAGCATAACATGAGTTCTTTCATCTAGTTTCGTTAGGTTATTAATAAGTTTAGGTAGTCATTTCATGTAGTTTTTGTTTTGTAATACGTATTGTTCGTTTCATTTTATTTCCGTTGTGCGTAAAAGTGTTAACTCTTATTAAATAATTTCAAATTAAATCTAATAACATGACCACTCGTAAGCGTGAAAAAAGTGATATGTGTTTTCGACCGCTGTGAATTTACAAACAAACGGATAAAAGAAATTTTTTAACAGCTGAGAAGTTACAAATGTTGTGCTTTTTTAAGAAAAATTAGCCGGTGGTAAATTTTAATTATTAAATCTCTTAGTAAAAAAAGGACAGTGTTGTATTATTGAATATACCTTGTTGAATTATTCGTATTCGTATTCGTGAAAGTAGTATTCATTGCATCACTAGTTACAAGCTTATCTCCAATAATAATAATTTCGAATTTCCATCGGTTGCTTCCTATCTAATAGCCGATCTCATTCCATTTTTAAAAGTATTATTATTTCATATGTAACTGTATTCAAATAAAATGAAAATATTGACTTACTTTTTAACTAAAATACTTTGGATAAGATTTTTTAATATTTAGATATTTTTAATATTTCAGGTTCATGAAAGTCAAAAATTATTGGTTCATCTATTACTTTATGGCATACGTATATGTCATTGTAATTAACTATTAATCAATTTATATTATTCTTCATGGAACTGTCATTGACGCTACCAGATGGCACAAATAATGATGAGGTGTATAAAATGAGGTACAAAAAAATGTGTAATTCTCTACAAAATAATGTCCGTCACTGACGCTTTCAGATGGTTATAATAATTATGAGATGTAAAAAATGTGATATAAGAAACAAAAAAAAAACATGATTCTCTATTAAATAATGTCGATCACGAACGTTATCAAGACGCTACGTTAATAGCTCTGTTCTCACAGTCTTATCTGGCGACTAAAATATATAATAAAAGTACGTCATTTTTGACGGTTTATAGCTAGTTTATTGTAATTATGTACCTGTATTCAGAACTAAATTTTATTTTTTTTATTAATAATTTTTTTTTTTTTTTAAAAATAGAGATGCGAGCACGGAATACGTGTCACATCAATATTCTTACTATTTTCAAACTAAGCTAAACGCTTGTGCTATGAAAATAGGACTAACTTGCTAGTCTGGGCTGAGATTCGAACCCGCGATTATTACAACTACATTTTTTTTACAAAAAAGATAGAGACAGATACCATAGTATACCCAGAACAGTAGTTTATCTCCGGCCTGTCGGCGAGTTATTAGCCTACTCTTGCATTGACGCTAGGGTTGTAACTTTATTTTTACTCCCTTTCTTTTAACTCGTAGAGTCTGAGATTCCGACGCATAAGGTAGACACGAAACCCAAAAATTTCTGTAATTAGTGTACCTAATTTCTGCACTTAAATTGCACATAAACTAGTGTGTAGGAGAGGAGTATCATTACATTTTTAATAGGCATATTATATTTTATTCTAGAGAATTTTATATTAAAATGTACACACAAATAATTAATAAGTAGGTGGCTTACATATATAATAAAATAAAAATTTAATTAACTCTGAAGATATTTTTTAACGTTTTTCTTAAATGTCTCATAATTTTTTCAATCCTCATTTCAATTAGCAATTCGTTAAACCATTTCACACCTCTAAATGTGTAGTGATGCTGAGCAAGTGTGGTATGTATCACAGGGATATGTAATTTACCAAGTGTTATATTTCTTCTACTTGACACTTTTTGGGCAAGCTCGTTATTACCGTGAAAACTTGTATAAAGTTGAAGAATGCAATTTTCTTTGTAAATACTTTGTAATGTGGGGACTTTTGATTTACTAAAAAGGTCTATTATCAGATAATCATAAAGATTTTTAAGAATGATCATTATAATCAATTTCTGGACAACTTCTAAAGACTTATTAAGCGAAATTTTTATCTGGTATCCGATATACGGTAATTGTAAATGTTTAAAGACTCAAATAATATAATATTTAAATCTTAAAATGATGCCAGTAAATACTGACAATTTATTTTGCATCTTTTATCCCACAGGCTACAATGAGTTTTCTAGCTTCTCATGTTTCTCCCCTAGGTAAATAACAGTTTTATAAAATTAACCAAATCTCAAACATCCTTTCCTGTGTAATAACCTTCTCGCGAGTTCTTCGCAGATATAATTACATTTTCAGAAAACATTTTTCATATTTAAATTCACATTTTATTTCTTTCGTTATTTGAAGTAATTCAGAGCTCGAGTAAGAGCACGCGCAAAAGGCCACATAGCTGGATGTGCGCGGGCTGGAGGCCTCGAAACCGGCCGAGAACGAGTGTGTAAATGGTAGTGATGGGTCCGCTCTGTACTCACTACTACAATGTAGTACTACACTACATTGAAGTGCACACTTCGCACATTTTGATGTGTAGTGCATACTACAAACTACAAACACCAAAGTTATTGAAAGTATAAACTTCAAATAGTACACTTCATTTCAAAGCGAACACTACAAAGTACATATACTTCAAAGTTATCGAAAGTATGAGAAACACATTTTAAATAGTGTATTTTTTACGTGAAATTTTTGGAAAGTTGATGTAGATATATGAAGAATTTTCTGGAATCTGTAACAACCCCCCCCCCCATGGTTTGAAAAATTTTGGGAGTTATGAAAAAATTTTTGGGAAGTTGATGTAGCTAAACGGAGAAATCTCTGGAAACTGTAACAACCCCCCCCCCATTGTTTGAAAATTTTTTGGAATCGAACGAAGGAATGTGTCTGGCGACCTTTTTTTTTTTTTTTAGGTCGCCAAATGTTACGTCATTTATTTAAATATTTTTGTCGTTGACCTTTTTTTTTTTTTTTTAGCTCGCTAAATTTTTATTTGGGAAAAAAATACTTCATTTCATTTAAAAATTAATTTACTTCATTTCATTACTTCACTTCATTATTATTACAATTACTTCATTTCATTACTTCACTTCATTAATACTACAATTACTTCATTACATTACTTCACTTCATTAATACTACAATTACTTCATTTCATTACTTCACTTCATTAATACTACAATTACTTCATTTCATTACTTCACTTCATTAATACTACAATTACTTCATTACTTCACTTCATTTACTTCACTTCATTTCGTAGTACTACAATTGTAGTGTACACTTTGTAGTCTTCAAACTGGTGAACGTGTGTGTGTTGTAGTCTTCATTTTGAAATGAAGTTTTTCCCTTCGCTAGTAAATGGTGCTCTCGCCTTGTCTCGCCCGCTCTCGCCTCGCCTCAACGCCTCTCGGCCGAGTGTCGGTATTTCACGCCCGAATCGAAGAGCCCCATAACCTCCAAATAAACATCCACCATCTTCGTCTCCTCCGTGGTCTAGTAATTTTCTGCTCATAATTTACACACTCGCTGATAGCCTCTCGCCTGTTCTCGTCTGAAGCCCATGGTAAAAGGTTCCTGGCGAGAGCTTGCCATTTACACACTCGCCGTAGCCTCTCGCGTGTCCTCGCCTAAGGTCCTAAAAATGAAATTACAAAAACAATATTAATGAGGCGCAGGCTCCCGACTGTGACACGCAATCAGCGCTCGACTCTAGCAACATACTAAGGTCGCCTCACCAAATAACATGCCTTGACATTTTTATATTATTATTTTTTATAATTTATAAAAAAAATGGTTTTCTATTCATAAATTTTCAGCTTCAAAATCATGCAATTATTATGTTTCATGTTTTTTCACGCGTGTACGTCTAGTATGTGTTAAAGATAAATAAACTAATTTGATCTTATATTACTAATTAAGTAATTTTAAAAATTAACATTAAATTGGGCCTTCATTAAAATCTAGCATTTGAGGTCGTCAACATTTCATGTTACGTTCCAACGTGTTGATAAAACACGTAACAGATTCGCTAACCGGAACGGGGATGATGTTATAAATATACTCGGACACTCTACTTTAAACATACTTGTACCCCATAAAGTCTTACTTTCACATTTGTTACCCATACGATATAAGTGTTTATGTTTGGCCGACACTTCCATTTCGCTCCTCCGTCGAGTAGTCCGTCGCATCATTTCAAATATTTACCACATATATTGCGAAAGGGATTCGGGCGAAGAAGACTCGAGGAGTTTCTGATATCTTTTTAAAAAGAAAAGGGATGAGGATTGTCACTATAAGTAGGCACATAAAATGGATAAGGCTTAAGTGTTTTTCGATAGTTGAAAGGGTTGACAGAATATTCATTGTACTATGTACACACAGATTCTGGAATACACTCTCAACGATACTATTGCCTCTTCAAAATATATTGTATCGTATTTTAAATGTTTTATAACGCACACGCATATCGTATTCAGGACAATCCTATTTGATTGGCCATTAAATTCTAATCTATTGCTCTATAAAAAAGTAAACTTGTTTGGATGTAACCTTATATGTACATATACACATGTATATTATTATTGCCCAAGATCTGTATCAAGTAATGCTCTAGTTCTCCATTGCCAGCTTAAAAAAAAAAACATTTTTTTACGAAACGAGGTACACAGATTCTTTGAAAATACATTTTCATATAATTTATTGTGCAGTAATATTATATATACATTATTTAACAAAGAAGTCAATTTAAAGTGAGAAACATCGAAAAAACTTTCTTACATCAATTTTATTTTTTCTGGCAATTATAATTCTGATGTTTTATTTTTAGATTACACTGTTAACGGTTGAAAATGTGTCAAAGTCAAAATCTGTATCAAGTTTTTTTACGAAACGAGGTATACAAATTATTTTATAATACATTTTGGTATAATTTAATGTGCAGAAATATTAAATATACATTATTTAACAATCAAGTGAGGTTAAGGTGAGAAACATCGAAAAAAAAATTTCTGACCTCAATTTTATTTTTTCAGGCAATTATAATTTTGACGTTTAATTTTTAGATTACGCTGTTAACGGTTGGAAATGTGTCAAAGTCAAAAGTAATAATGGCGACGGATCATCCTTATTATGATTGCTTCTAAAATGCAGTACGCAGTGCGTGGTTTTGCCATTACCAGTTTCAAAAAATAATTAAATAGTATGAAAAGCAACTGACAATGGGCGATAGCTAATCGCGGCCACTCAGCCGCGCAGCGGCCAGTATAGCTAACAGCTGATTGCCAAAACCAATGGCGCTTAGCGGGCATGTTTTATTGTATTTGTTGTTTATTATTTTTTATTTTTAATAATTAATTAAACAAACCAAAAAATATAGTATTTCTTTTTAAACATACTGTTTAATTTAATTGTTCAATTGTAATTGAATGCGAACAAGGAATACCAACCCTAAGTAAATGGAACTAATGATCTAGGAAGAAGAAAAAGTTTTATTATTTTTTAAATTTTATTTTAATTTTTTTCTCCTGCTATAAAATATCACTATATATTTGATACTTGACTTCAAGATCGTTCATTATTTTGTTTCCTTTTAGAGTTTGTCTCGTTCATAGGATGAAGACTCCTAGTTGTCTTATGTTTGTACATTTCTATGATATGGGTGTTGGTGATTCTGTCCTTCAACGTCTACCTTGTGATGTTTCTAAGGGTTTTCATTTCAAAGCTTCTTAGCATTCTCTTTGTTTTAGATGTATATTGTTTTCTTTCATACGTCATTATACGAAGAGCTTACGCTTTCTATTTTATACATATTTTTTCTTATTTTATTTAACTGCCGTGTGTATACTATAAATAATAAAGATCATAATAATAATAATTTTCGTTGCGGGATCGTGACTCTGGGAGGCAAATGAAACCCTGGAAATTATTATATTTAAAATTGTATAAATTAATTTAATTCACTGGACCCGAATTTAATGGGAATTTGTAGTTCGCACTAATTATCACTAGAATACTCGCTGCAATTTTTGTCTATCGCCTGGTCTTTCCGCTCAGTTTCACACGTAAGTACCCAATCTGGGCATGTTTCTGATAAATTCACTTTTCTGTAGTCGCTTCTACGTCGCTTTATCAAACAACTCTGCCCTCGAGCGCGATTTATCATCGCTTTTATACACAAATGATGGTTCGCGAAATTTCGACCAGTTTCTCAATTTTTAAAATAAATATGGTTTCTTCGATATTGATTCTGAATTCATGTGGACTGTTCGAGATATTTTGATAATGTGTGGTTACCTTTGTTTTTAGACTCTCGTGAGAATACTTTATAAATCGTGCAAAAATAAACCCACAAATCTTTAGTTTAATACTCTGTAACTCTGTAGATTGAAATCTGATCTACTTACGGTCTGGCAGTATTATCTCTTTCTTGGACATTCAGTCGCCTTGAAATTTTGAAAAATTAATTCTTTCTTACATCTATGATAAGTTTTCTGTGTTAATCGTATGTATTAACGGTTCAAGTCAGTGTGAATTTTTCCTTAAGGAGATTTGAATGAACTATTTATTAGTCGGTACATTTATTAAGTCCATCAATAAATGTAAGATATTATTGAATTTATCTTAACTAACTAACTAACTAACTAACCATCACGCCGTTTCCCCGCAGGGATAGGCAGAGAGGATTGAACGCCACACTCTTCTATCCTGACACACCACTTTTGCTTCGGCCACATTCATACATCTTCTTATACAAGTTCTACGGTTGTTGCGGCTTTTAACGGGGCCATTGAATTTATCTTAATCTAATTTATCATAATAAGAAGAAATAATTTGTAAGAAAATAATAAAATTATTAAATTTCAAAGATTTATTTGTGAAAATTTCTACAAGCACTGGGATTCAATTAGTTTACTTCAAATTTGCATATAATAAATATTGTAGACAATTTTGCTACCATTACCGAGTACTAGGAATATGTCTATTTAAAGCTTCCACCTTGTGAAAGTTAGACACGTTTCGAATTTCATTTCAGTACCACGGTTTGCTAGAGTAGTTTTGTGATGTATATCAAGTTCTGATTCGTTTTCATATTACATAAGATTTATTGCATAACTTCATAAGTATTGAATTTTCATGCCCTCGAAGTGACTGAGAATTTAATATGTTTCGATTTATTCCAGGACTGAAGCCTTTATTTCGTGACACTCCTGTTAAATTCAAATCAGTATTTACTATAGAAATAATAGTATTTTAAAGATTAAAAATTTCTAATGGGATTTTTTTTCTTACAAAAATTAACAATGAAGTATTACATGCTATTTAATAAAATATGAATTTATTTATTTTATTAATAATATAATTTTAAATTCATCTTGTAAATAATATTCCAAAAAAATGCTTTAATCTTATATTTTTAAAGATTAGCAGAGTACCACCCCTTCACCGCAACACATTTGCTTGGGGTAACTTTTTAAATTTTTAGTACACAAATAATCCTGAAGCAGGGAACATTGTTCTCGAAACATGTAGATTGTTTAATCTAATAAAGTGGTGAAAACAAAGTGATTTGTGTTTTAATTTAATAATAATGTCACCACAAAGTTCAAGCCTTCATACAGAAGAAAAAATATTCTTCGAATAGTCAATTAGCAGAGTGTCACATGACAGACACACATTTCTCTACTCTTTTATTATTTTTGACACGACATTATTATCAAAACACATTTAATATATTTAAGAAAATAATAAATACCTGCAACATACTGAAAGGGCAGTAGTAAAGCCGCAAAATTTTAACTCACAACAATTAATTTTTCAACATTTCATCCAATCGCAGATACATAGATCAAAAAAAAATCGCAATGTTATAATAATTTAATCAAAACAGCGCACGCCTTTTTTTTAAGGAACTGAAATTTTATACTGAAATTATAAATTTGTTGTATTGAGAATATTTTTTTTATTGTTATTTCTCAAGTTGGTTTATATTACACATGTATATAAATTAATATTCTAATTTTTACAGTATACTTAGCAATATATATTTAATAAACAGCACTCTATATTAAGAAATAAGTACATATTATTACCACTGAATTCCCTTAATCTATAATACAATAATACTCTTACAATATATGTATAACATAAAAGCAAAGGCAGCAATATCCAAAAAAAATTGAAAGCAGTCATCGAGGATTAATAATTTATAATGCACCTACTGAATTTGAGATTTTATGGAAAAAAAGCCTTTGAATTTATATCAAACATGATTTTGACAGGAATAGTTACATTAAATCTAGAATTCAGTACATTTAAAATTAATAATCGTCATATTCAAAATATTTTTTGATTTCTTTGGATATTGCTTTCATGTAATGATATGTGTTTTTTTTTTATGTTACTATGGATCCCTGAATAAAATAAAATAAATAAAAATCAAATATACAATCTTTAAGATACATCATACAATCATACCTAAATAAATTATCATCAAAAATTCTACCGAATTGCCGGGCATTCTAGACAGACCTGGGTATTACACATAGGTAATACCTGAAATGTATTTGTTCAGTTAGAATTTTATCCTACGTAAAATTTTTGCACATTTTTATTATTGTAGAGATATTTTAAAAGTAATTTGTGATAAAACTACTGCATGACATAGTATTATATTTTAATCTTTTTACAAAACTTTAACATGTAAGTACTTTAATCAAGTAAAAGTTTATAGTTGTGTATTCTTTAAACCACATGGCTAGAATTTTTCTCAGTACCACGTCGCAGACATGAGGAGTTGTGGCATGGTCGCAGGATCTGGAACATGGCCAGATCTTTCAACCAAGTCAATCAGGAACTTCTGTTTACCAGCTGGTGGCAAACAAGAGTTGCTGAAAGTTTTTTGAAACTCTATTGCTACTAGAAAATAATAAACTTGTCTATGATTTAAAAGAGAAAAGCGTTTTCATTCATTTTCTTTATTTTTCGTTTAATCACAACAATACAATTTATTTCTGTAATAAAATAATTGTAGCCCAGACCCAAGGACGATTAATTTAAATTCTGTATAATCATTTTGAATGCCCTTTTCAACTTATTGGATATTAAGCCTTGATCTAGGTTATATGTACAGTTTCATACCTCCACTTAGATGTACACATGACTTAAAATACTTAATCTTGCCTAAGTATTTTCAACGCCATAATCCCCCAAAAATCGGTTCGCATTTATCTCAAAAAGGTGCATCGTTAAATTTATGAGAATATCTACCAATAAATTAGTACGTTAACATACCAAATTAAATGATCACTTTTATAGAACCATTATCTCCGAACCTTGATCTCACTTTACTACGGTAATTTTGACTTTATACATTTATTTACAAACCGCCGTTGTACCTAATTATTATACTTTTGTATTTGAACAGTCTTGTAATCAAACGATGATTGTCAATTAAACTAAACTTATCATCTAGGAAGTTAAATTCAGGAATATTCTCATCCACAAAAACCTTTTACATAACTATAAAGGTAAACATTAGGTCTTAAAACCTCTAACAATGTAAATCATATCTAAAGTTTACATATTTAAACTCCGTGAATCGCAATTATATGCACGTGTTATTAATAAAGCAATTTATTTTAACTAGCTGATTTTAAATTGACATAATTCCTGATACATAAATAGAAGATAAAACCATATCTTACTTATCCAAATATCGACACACTATTTCCCATTTGCTAAATATTTTTTTACCCGCACTGCACTCACACCTACTTTTATTAAAAAAAAAAAATTCTTTACTTGCATTTAATTCCTTTTCATCATCCAAAACCATAAAGAATACCATAGACTATGAAATAAAATATAGTGACATTATATCACTTTCTGTTGCCTGCTATCCATCGAGCTGGACTCGACCACGAGAATTCAATTTGAAATGTAAAAATAATTACTAAAATAAAGGAATATTTAATATTTTACTGCGATAAAATATTTATAATATTATCATCCCTGCTCCAGCTTTACAACTTTATAATGGCGCAGAGTGTTCACACGCTCACGCCAATTTTTGTTCAAATGTCATGTTCAAATATCACTTGCGCAGTAAACAAGCGTCGGAAACAATTCGACGCCAAACAACAAAACTGTTGAACAATTTCAGGCCAGCTATACCACTGTCTGCACTGCTACAGACATGTCGGGCGGATCGTAAACTCCATACAAAAATACGTAAACTTTACATACACATAAAGATTTCCCGCTGTTGCGAGAATAAAACGCTTGAAACAAAATCGAAAAATGAATTTCCACTTCTCGAACTATAAAGTTTTCATACCTTCGAAACAATAGTAACTTGAGTGCCATTCATAAATTGAAGAACTTTATAATAAGGCGGACTGGGCGCTCCTACCCGACATCAAATTGAAGTTAACAATACCTGCCTGGGTTTTGTAAATTGAAGAATTTTTGAAGTTTATTCAAATGTTTATTTGGAAAAAGTTGGATATCTGTTTCGTGTTTTAATAAGGATATAATTTATTGTGGAATTGAATGTTTTATATAACTCAACAAATATAAAAACCACATATATATTTTTATTATTACCATCTTCATTATCAATATTACCTATACGTTTTTTATCCATTGCTTGATGTATGATTTTTCAAGTGTTTCCCATTTTTCAAGCAGTTTTGTTTTTTTTTTCATCAAGAAAAGGATACAAAACTATTTTGGATCCTTTTCTTGATGAAAAAAAAAATTATATTTTTCATTTTGATATTTTGACATATATAAAACACCCTGATAGTGGAAATGTTTTTCCGAAACATGAAGGTGTAATTAAAGAATAAGTAGATTAAAAGAAATAATAAAATTAATTTTTAAGTTTGTTTTGTTACAAAATTAAATACACTGTTATGCTATGAATTAAAAAAAAAAAGAAATAAAAGTATAATTATGTGGCATGCTACAATGCTTATTATGAATTTGGTTTTAAGTATGCAAATCGCACCTCAAGAGAAAGAATATTTGATTGCAAGACTGTTTTTGCGGAAGTTCAAAAAAAAATGTTTTTGCACTCGATTAGTTCTACTAAATTCCTAGAGATCATATTTATTTGCAGTATCAAAGCGAATGCAGCAATATCCAAAAAAATAAAATAAATGTTTTGAATGCATTAATCGAGGATTACTAATTTAAAATGTACTGAATTTAAGATTTTAAGCATCAATCCTTTCCAAAATCATATTTCCTATAAATTTATAGGCTAAGTTTCCTATAAAATCTCGAATTCGGTTAATTACAAAATAGCAATCTTCGATGACTGCATGCAATTTTTTTTTGGAGATCGCTGCCTTTCCTTTTATACTCCACATATTGTGTGTGGGGTATAAAAGGAAAGGCTTTATTTTACAATAAAAAGTATTGCATTTGAATTTTATATATTTTGTTTTAAAATTGAATGCAAATATGCCTTTTCAAATGTGATAGTTGTTATAAGAAATTAAAAAAATAATGATGATATTTTTTCACGTTGATATTCAAAAGTGTCACTTTTAGTTCTTACAGCACTATCTGAATTACGAAACAAAATAATATTTTGACAAAATGCAGATTTTAGAAGTGATACAGTCTTACACTAGTGTGATATATTATATATTTGAGGGACTTTTTTTCTATAAAAGAAGATATATAAAAATACATAAAAATAAGATATCTGACTCAGTAATTAAATAAAGCAGATACAGAGCAGTAAGCAAATAAACAGGAAAAATTCCATTATACATATTTATTTGCAACGAAAATTCAAAATAATATCTGAAAATTAGATTATTTTGTTAACAGTATTCATTGATACTTGTATGTACTCGTATATATTATTACCATGTGTTTGTTGATATAATGTTGTGTACTTTATAGGAACAGCCTACCTGCTTCGCGTTATGACATATCATAGTTAATTGAGCATTAATCATACCTTCTCCATATTTCAGTGGATAACACAGACCAATTTCCTGAACAATGATTAATAGCTTGAGGATAGTTTAATTACCATTTCCTTGAAGCGCCCAGACTATTTCAACCTTCCAATTAAGTATTGTTATGCAAACACGTGTGCATAGTTTATAATTTGTTGATGGATGTAAGGTAATAGATATTACAATGCTATTTACAGATATTATACCATTTTTTGTCTAAAAAAAACCCACTATATACCAGGTAACTTCCACAGTTCAGCTTTATAATAGTTGAGACACTATTTACACAGGATGTAATATTTAACGTTCTTGACCCGAGACAATTATAGCTTAAAACCATACTTATAAAATTCCACAAGGACAAGGTAAATTTTAATCGTACACAACAAACACGGGTTACAAGGCTGGCAAATATAATTAATTTCGAGGTACCTAAAAGGAAAACGTCTTTTGGGCAAAGACAATTTAATATCACTGCCCCGCTTGTTTTTAACAAGTTACATAATGAAACTAAAGAAATTACTCTACAAAAAACTTATAAACATCATATCACTAAGTTTATAAAAATATCAGGTAGAAGGTATGCTGAAGAAGTGATCCGCCCTTGACCTCTGAATTGGCAAAAACTGATTTATATAATTTAAAGTATACTATAATATAATATATTTTTTTAACTACTTAAATTCTTGTCTTAATTTTGTATGTGTATTTTCTTTTCTTTTCTCTTAGAAATTCTTATCTTGATTTTGTATGTATATTTTTTCTTTTTATTTTCTTTCAGATTTAGATTCATTAATTGTCATTTTTTATTACTACATAAATACCATATGAGAATAACTGCCAGAGAACAGGTTTTTACCAAGTGTGGCATTTATTACTATCTTGTATTAACTAATGTAAATGTAAATACAAAAAAATACAAATAAATACAAAAATAAAAACAAAAAACAATAAATAAAATAAAATGAAAAAAAATGAAATAATAATAGAGATAGTTCGTAATACATTACAGGTAGTTTCCTTCTTAAATTATAACTCGAAATGTTACAATGTCCTTATATTAAAAGTTATGGAGATAAGCTTCTTCACTGTTTGCATTTTTTAAAATATTTCTGGCATATTTTTAGTAAAATGATGGACTTATTTAAATAAATAATAATAATTAAAATAAGTTATAAAGAGAATCAAAAGTATTTAAATAAAATATTAAAACTTTGCGAAAAACATCTTGTTAAAATTTCTGCAAGGTTTTAATCATTAAATTAATATAACATTTTAGAAATATTTAAAAAATATATTTTAAAGAAATATTTTAAACATATTTGGGTCATTATTTAGAGAGAATTTTACATGTAAAATATTGCGGATTAATTTTGTTACACTCTTTAATAATTGCAATTCGTTGATGCTAGTGATTTAACATTTTTTAGTTTTGTATATAAACTCTCATGTTTATCGATTCTTCCTTGACCTTGGATCTCCATTAATCATCACTCCTCGATAGCCACCCTTGTTTTCCTCCCCATTGCATCTGAGATAACATTGTCATGATATTTGTCTCCATTTTAAAAATAAATTTATAAATTAATATTGTAACGAGTTTTTTCAAAGTAACAGTGTCAACTGAATCGCGAAACCCGTCTAATTAGTGGTAGATACTCGTAATATTTATTCAGATCTTTAGCAGAGCAAGATAAACTGGGAAAGTTGTGGCTGGAACCTTATCACGCCGAGCTGGGTAGTTATTCCTGGAAGGCGTTCAGCAGGTAACTACTGCTGCCGGATTTTGGAAGTTTTTCCACGGGATTAACCTCCCAAAGTTCACTGGAAAGTCGGGAAACTCACTTTAATTATTAAAATGCAAGGCCGTATATATTTATATACAATACTGAATGTGTGTCTGTCTGTCTCTCCATCCCTGTGTCATAAGTTGATCATTGTTCGACAATCTGATGTGGACGTATTAAACATTCAGGGGTTCTTTCGTTTTGTGAAAAATATTAAATATATATTTTGTACAATTATTTAATTAACTTAGTTCATTTCATTTTCAAGACTAAAATCAGATCACATAAAATAAAGAACTGATAAAAAAATATTAAATTAATTTTTGACTACAATTTTTGATTTATATATTAAATATTCGTTATACAGAGGGTCGTTAAATTCGCGTGGCGATCTTCTCACTGACGTGAACCATTAAAGCACCACCGACTGTCGCTGTCGTGAGGGGGAGGAATCACTTGAAGTTAACAGGCCGAGACGTGAATTTTGTCAGACGAGGGAGGTCGGGAATCTCCCAAGAGTGATTAGAAGTCCCGGGAGTGATTAGAAGTCACAAACTGGTGGCGCTGGTGGAATAAATCGATCGTGAACTCACGGGGAAGGTGAAATAATTTCAGGGTGATATTTTATGATTTTGCTTCCATGTGTAGGAATGCTAGTCTTAACGAGTTTTGTGGGGTACGTCAGGGCACATCTCTTGGAAGTAAACGAAGTTTCATCTGCTTCTTGGTGACGCTAGAGGATGTTCCCGCTTCTGCTGTTTTAATTGGATTACTTATTTTTGGTGAGAGTGTGTGGGATGTGGAAATTGTATGAAGATCATAGAATGAAAGAGATAGTTTGCACGAAGGTATTTTTAGTTCTCACCGGATAGAAACTACGACAGAATGCAAAGAAAGGATAGACAAGGAACATGAGAAAAAATTCTGGGCGTGCGGCGGAAGACATGACTCATTCCATCACGGCGTGGCCCGTTATCTCTCTTTAGAACTTTTTTTTTTATTCTCAGTCATCGCCTTTCACACATTCTGGAATAATTTTTTTCCTGGCGTTGATGAATCGGCAGTTTTTGTAGAGAAACATAAAAAATGTCGATTTTCGTGGAATGCGTATGGTGCAAAACCGCTATACCGCATTGCGTGGGTTAACGAATGGCATCGTTTTGTTTTTTGAATGCCAGCAGTGAAAGGTTTTCTCTTTGCATGACATAATATATAAATAATCCATACAAAACATGTGTTTTCTTAAATTTTTAAAAAATATTTCTAATCTGTATTTTAATCATATAATACAGTATCCAACATTATTGTTCCTCGTCATAACTTATGCGGTATTTCGTTTTTGGCTAGTGAAGATGAAATATTAAAATTACTAACACTTCAAAATAAAACTATGAAAAATGAGATATATCTGCAGAATTAAACGGAAAAAATCGAGACAGATCAACGTCAACGCGAACATCATACAAGAGGAAGAAGTACAATGAGAACATTTTCAAAGAAATCCTAAGAGAAATAACACAGAAACAAAAATATCAAAATTTTAAATAAATCTTGAAAATATATATTGTGTAAGTAAAGTAGTAGTAGTATATAAATATAAATAGTAAAAGTAAAGTAGTTTAAAATTGAAAATTTGTTTTTAAATAAGAGCATATGTGTGTATTTACATACGTATATGAACTTTTTTAAGATTTAATTGTCAAAAGTAAAGTGATCACGTAAGCGAGCTCATATATGAACTATCCTATAAAAAGTCTTCCATACAGGTTTCTCACATAAATAGCTTCGTATCTGTGAGACTTCTATGATTTATCTTAATTGATGATAAATTTAAATTAAAAATAGAATTGTAGCTGTAGGAAGAAGGGTATCTTGAAGGTGTAGTAGTCATGATGCTCGCCTAGTGATCTGTTGGTCGGTTCGAGCCCGATTAAATTTTTATGTGCTTAGCTCATTTTGAAAAATATTGATGTGACATAAATTTTCTGTTCGCATCTCTATTTTTTTTTAATAAAATTTTGAAGAAATTTTAGTGGTTCAAGTAAAAACGTAAAAAAAAATATTTCATAACACGCTTTGAATTTTGATTATTCTGATGTGTTTTTTGTAACAATTCTTTTGAACAGTGATTAGCAAATTGAATTGAAAAGCAAACGCTAAGCAGCAAGGAATACATTTTTTCAAACGAAAAATTTTCATTTTAATTTATTTATTGTTTCTGATTTCTCAATCAAGTATATTCTATCAAAGTTAATTTCCTTAATTATCATAAAATATTTTACATTTTGCCTTAATGACACAATAAGGCTATTAATCAGGGCTGTGCTAACTAGTAAAATATAATCTGTAATCTAGGTTTTAAATAATGTTTATACAATACTTAGAAATAGCTTTCATTTACAATTTTGCAGAAATTCGTGAAAATTAATTCAACAAAAAGTACCTAATACAATCACTAATGGCTTAGAATGTTAACACAGTCTTTACCTATCTATAGCTAATACAATCACTAATGGCTTAGAATGTTAACACAGTCTTTACCTAACAAAACATTTCAGTGTTTATTTTCGGTTGGGGGTTAGACAAAATTCACAAAACGCAATTGGTTTGCTAAATAAACTGAACACTCACGGGCTAAATTAATTAAACCTCACAAAAAGGTGAGAATGAATATCTCACTCAATTATTTTAATAATGCTTACAGAAATGAATTTTTTACTAATGTAAAGAAAACTGTTTATGGAACGTATTTATATGCCGCTCTGCAATAGAGACGAGCAATGCATGCAAACTGCTAACGATAATATATTGCTCAAAGAGACAATGCGGCATTTTACAATGGTTGTTAAAATAAGCTTATTTCTCAAAAGGAGTTGGAACAAAGCTTCATTACGTTTGTACGTAAAAATAGAAAAAAACACATTTTTTACAAATTCTTTAACAACTGGATTATATTTTGAATTTCACATATTACAAGCGTTAATGTGCCACTAACTTGGGTAACTTAAACACAGTCTAAATTGTGATGAGAATTTTGAGACCTAATTGCACTTAAAACAAACAATAATTAAACGAAAAAAATATTTTAAGGGAATATTATTAATTTAAGCATTTTTGCAATATCGACTATTAGTTCTAGTACGGGACCAAAAGACAGTACCTATAATTAGTTTTACCTGATGATTTTTTTAAATGCTGTGATATGCGTAGATACATCCCGACATCTAACGACGTCGACGCGTAACACATCTTAAAAATAGCACCGTTAATTATAACACTGTTATAAATTGTTAGCGCACATTTGATTGTAACCTTAATTGAATAAATCAGTTGTTTTCATGTAAGTATGTATTTTCTTCGTTCATGACGTCACTATTTTACCCTCCCCTCCTTACTCCTCATTGTAAATGTTATGGGTACAAAAACAAAAGCAGTAATATCTTACTGAAACGTTTCTGAGATAAATAGGAAAAACCTGTCATTGCTCAAAGAAACTTCTCTGGAATCTATTAAACCTACGACTTATTGAAAATATTTTTTTAAAAACAATTGCCACCTTAGTATTTTTCTTTTGTATACGTGTTTAAATAAATATTTAACTTTTAAAAATTGATATTCCTGTGCTTGTGGCCGAATAGTGAACATTGCTGCTTTTGCTATTGACGTAATTAAACAATGGTGTTTTAGTTTAAAGCAGCCATTTTATCACGTGACACATCTCTAGATTTTGTGGTTCTTTTAAAGGGTGTAAAATAATAAAATTCAGCAAGTAGAGCCTTTTCGTGGTCTGATAAAAGAATCTTTTTTACAATGTGACCAATGCTTAAAAACGTGCTCGGATTAAACGCTTTAGATTTTCCTGAATTTAATTGTTGTCGTGAAAGCCTACAACGGCTAAGCAAGGAAAATAATCAGGATTATAGTAATTATTTTTAATATTAAATATAATTGCACAATTTACATAGCTAATCATAAACCAGCAGGAAAAAGTCGTTTGGAAGAATTTTAGATGTACCAAGTGGTTGAGTAAGATAAGAAAATTAAACGGGACAAATTTGAAAAGAAACTCTGTAGACAAATTTGTAAGGAAGCTAAAATTCTTTGCAGTGAAACGTAAATTTTCTAAATAATATCAATTATTAATGTAATATATTGCCCATTTTTCTTAACTTCACCGGATTAATAATAAAAAATATAATTTTAAAGCGAAATAACTCAACGATGCTCTTTATATGAGAAACATATATGGAGTCTTTTGTACAATGCTCCAGGGCTTACAAACTGTATGAGCTGACTTAAGTAAACACTCTGCACGATTTGCAACGTGCACTGTGTAGAGTGATAACTTAAGCTAGCTCATACAGGTTGTAGGCCCTGGATCATCGTATAAAAGACTTCTATACATGTTTCTCGTATAAATAGCTTCGTCTCTGCAAGATTTCTATAATTTATCTTGATTACATAATAATCGCGCAGTGGATAAATTCAGTAGTTGTGTTCTCAGAACATACATATAAAAATATTAATGAAATAACTCAAATTTAAAAGTTTATAATATTTCACTGCAATCAATCGCGGAGACCGTGTGAGTAATATATAAGGTCTTAAACCAATAGTTTTAGATATACTACAGAATATTAATATAATTATTAAAATTAATAGAATAATATTTTTTTGTAACGGCGAAAAAATTCCAGCAAAAATTACAGAACAAACCGAAAAGGATTCAGAGCTGCCTGGAATACATTAAATCAATTCGAGAAGAATCTGGAAACGCTCTGAAAAGTAGAGATATTTAGTGAACATTCAAGAATAGAAGCGCAAATATCAAAAGCTCGCAAGTACATAAGACGCCATGGGTATTTTTTCTGTTTTGACAGAACTGCTTTGAAAGCGACATCGGCATGAGTAAATATTTATTAAGTGACTGTCGACCGAGTACTAAACTAAAGAATTCTTGTGTATTTTTTTAAAATTATGTGTTATGAAGAGTTTTATTTGATTCACATCAAATGCACTAAAAATATTTCAGTCATCGCTAGAAATGTCTCCAGTGTTGTGGAGGAGCGATCTCAACTTTATTTGATCTCAAAAGTCTTTCTTCTGACAGTCGTACGTCACCGCGGGGCAGTGATGTCAAGAACTCTATTCAGCGAATGTATATAAAATGCTTTAGAACCATGACAGACATTATTTGGATTGCAGTGTGCTTGCATTTTACTCATGATATGATTATAAACTTGAAATTCTAAAGAAAAATAGATAAGACACGTACCACCGTATTCTTAGGCTATTGTAACATCGTTATCATATCCAATACTTTCATGTACTGTATGTTTTCATATACGGATCTACTTATCTATTTATCTAGAAAAAAGAAAAAAATTTCGTGTCGGTACTCATGTACGCGCGGTGAGTTTTAATTTAAAACTAAAATGATCAAATTAAACAAAAGTGACGCTTGAAGTACTGAGTTTTAAAAATCTACACTGATCATTGTCGATTATTTAATGGAGTTTCATTAAAACGAATTAAAACTCATGCTTAAAGCAATGTATATTTATAAGTAAATATGTTTTTTTTATATATATATTTTAGTATTTAATTCAAATATTTCAAATAGTTGGGCAAACAAAAACATTTCTAAGCGATCGAAACATTCGTGAGCTCATATAAACAGAATCTGACAGTTGACAAGAATTCTATATGAGGTCATGAGATCTGTTATCGCGTCGCTAAGAGATATTTAAATACTTTCTATAGAATGGATATAGGACTTAAAAATTTCGCGATGACATATATGTATATGTTAAGGTTAATACACAAATTAACAAAATATGACTAAAAATCTGCGCGTGCAAAGCCGCGAGCACACCTAGTTATAAATAAGCTTTAAATTATTATGGTAAGGACACTCGCCTCGTGATCCAAAGGTCACGGGTTCGAACCTCACTCCAGACAAGCAAGTTATTCTATTTTCATAGCACAAGCACTTAGCTTAGTTTGAAAATAGTAAGAATATTGATGTGACACGTATTCCGTGTTCGCATCTTTATTTAAAAAAAATTATTGAACCACGAAGTGACTCCGAAATAATTCAGTGACACGTTTTTGTAGCGTAGCCCGTGCAGCTAGTTATAAATAAACTTTAAATTCTTGTGGTTAGAATACTCGCCTCATGATCCAAAGGTCGCGGGTTCGTTCCTTTTCATAGCACAAGCGCTTTGTTTAGTTTGAAAATAGCAATAATATTGATGTGACACGTATTCCGTGTTTTCTTAAAAAAAAAAAATTTGAACCACGAAGAAACTCCGAAATAATTCAGTGACAAGTTTTTATACCCCGTGATTAAAAAATCTTTGATATAAACGTACTGTTTATTTTTTTATAACACACAAAATATTATTAAAAATTACGCTGTTAATCATTTATATCGTACGACCACTCGCAGTACGGCCAATCCCCATCGACTTAGTCGTCCAACGCTCGCAACTCGGAAAATATAATTTGCTAGTTAGGCAGTTGTGCGGGCTCCGCACCGCAGGCTGCGCGGGCCGAATGATTCCCAGATTAGTGCGCGGAGCGGCCGCCGCAGCGCTACGCTATACGCGGTCACGTGATCATATCTCACGGCGCAAATTAACTTTCCATCGTGCTTTATGCCATCGGAGGTGGTCACATGCGATACGGCGCTGTACATCACCGCCCTGACGTTCAATTTATTTATTTAATTATTTATATGCGCGCACGGTGCCAACATTGAAAAAAATATTAAAAAAGAAACATCTTTACAGTTTAAATACTATTAAGAAAAAGTACACATGAAAGCAATCAAAATAAAAATCAAAAATAAAATTAAAACATTTAAAAATAACAAAAATCAATAATTATAACTAAAATAAAAATGAAAGGGTTAACAAAATGATGGATATGAAGAGTACAAAATGAAAATGATGAGAAAATTATTAGATTTTATTATAAAATACAGTGCATGTTTCTTTTTTGAAAAGCCAAGCTGTCGTCTATGTTCTTTGCCAAATCTGTATAGTCTATCTAGGCAGTGACTATTGAGGTGAGTATTTCGCGAAAACGGCGCTATACAAATTATCCAATTATTATTATTATTATTATTATGAGTGTGCTAGGTAGTTTGTCCGCGTATTATCCTAATAAAATATACCCTTTGAACGCGTTGACAATAGAATTCTAAGATAAAATTCATGTCAATTTGAGACTTGATAATTCTATACAAAAATAGTATATCAATTTTCTTCTATAAAACAAACTAAGGATTTTACCAAGTCTTCTAAGGTGAAAATCACTAGTTCAATATACCAAGTATCTTTTGAAACAACTTAATGGACGCAACACTGCGTGCCCGGATGTGCAGTGATATGCATTTGATAGATGTAGATATTGGAGACTGATATCTCCAATATCTACATCTATCACATAGTTAATTTGGTTTTCGTTATAAGGCTCAATAAACTGGAAAATTTTGGAAATTGCAACTACTGTGTTTGGAAAGCTTCTATAAGTCCAAAATAAAACGCGGTTGCAAACAGTTGTTGTTTTTACAGAGCGAAACCACAGGTAAACGAGCGAAAGAGCGAATCAGTGGACCAGCGAAATAAAATAACAGAGTACCTACCTGCGTTTGAGGTGTTCTAGTAGTGCAATACAAACGTCGGGCAAAAGTGTTCCATATACAACAGAAAAACTCTCGAGTGATGATTAGTGCGAATTACGGAAAAGGGTAATTTCGGGTCCAGTGACTTTTTGTAATCAATAAAATTATACAAATTTATTAATCAATTAGAAAATCAGAATTTTGTTCTGAAATTGCAGCTTCACAATAATAATGTGTTTTCTTTAATAAAATTAAAATTGATTTCGAAATTTTCATTTAACTTCCAGTTTCGCGAACCCGTTTCTGATATAAGCATTTAAAATATCA
Organism: Agrypnia vestita; assembly: GCA_016648135.1. NCBI lineage: Eukaryota > Metazoa > Arthropoda > Insecta > Trichoptera > Phryganeidae > Agrypnia > Agrypnia vestita. The sequence goes on from JADDOH010002325.1 coordinate 155,367, forward strand.
CAGGTACCTATAAATATGATTTTATATATATATTATTTAATTATGACATTTAATTGAATGTATTATCTAAAGTGCTTCCAGATATAAATTCCTCTTAATTTCATACTTAAGTTAGGAGGTAAGTCTATTCATTCTAATTCTATTCTATTCTTAAATTCTCATATTCAAGTATCAAAACGTAAGTTTAACCTTTACGCTTAATAAAATATCTTGTCACCATGGTAAGTATTTGGTATGAAGGATTAAGCTATTTAGATTACACGTGTTGTCAATTTTTTACCATGTAACAACTTACTTTTATATTTACCATGTTTTAAAAATTGTCATTACTCCCTTTCTATTAACTCGTAGCATCTGCTTGATTGCTTTTCGGCGTGTCTGCTTGTCTGCCAAAAAAACTTTGGATCGATTTTTAACCCTTTTCCCGTGATCCAATCGAGCTGAAACTTTGCAGGTAGACTCGTGGCGACGATAAAAAAGATCTAACAAATTTTCTTAATTATTGTATAATTAAATAATTATAGTATAATTTTGGATTTTTCGAAATTTTAACGATTTATATATTAAATTCATGAACACATTCATAGTTGTGAAGTTGTAATTTTTCAGAACAAAGTTCTGTGAAGTTTTTAAAACCAAATTAATTAATCATTAGAAAGACATACAGAAAAATCAAATCCACGAAAAAATATTTTGGCTACTACCGGGATTTGAACCCGGATCACCTTCTTTCCGGGGCTGGTGCTCTAATCACTAAGCTATAGGAGCCTTGTAGATTTCCGTGAATATATCGACCTTATACGTAATTCTCATTTTTTTTAATTGATTAATATTTTTTTGTCCATAGAGCAATCCACTTTTTTTTATAAGATAGTTCAAATTACTTTGTAATACTACAACTAGATGGAAACCAGAATTAAACAATTAATTCATTTTATTTGGACGCATTTGATACAACCGATTTTAAATTAAAGAACACATTCATATTTGTGAGGTTGAAATTTTTCAGAACAAAGTTCTGTGAAGTTTTTAAAGCCAAATTAATTAATCAATTAGAAAGACATACAGAAAAATCCACGAAAAAATATTTTGGCTACTACCGAGATTCGCACCGAATTATAAATTGTTTAATTTTCGAGCCCGACGCGTGCAGTAGGCACGAAACCTTTTTCAATTAGAAACGGAGTATAATAAAAACCTGTTTTTTATGGGTTCGTTTTTTTCCTTGTTACGTGTTCGTATTATAATATAATAATTTACTCTCACCTATTTGTATTCTGTGAATTGCGTATTTCGGTAGAAACATTTTAGCGTATGGTACGTTTATTTCGAAACAAAACAAAAAATCAAAACCCAAGATTAATTGTGACTTCACATTGACATTCAATTCAATATATTATTTTTTTCAATAACACATCCAACGCCTTTTCGTCATTCGGGAAAATTAAATATTTCATTTCCGCTCGTGTAGCGTGGTGGCTGTTTTATTTTTAAAGTATCAAGAAGTGGTGTCTTCTAAGGCTGGAGCGCTGAAGGCTTTTATGATCAGCGAAATGTGTTTATAATCCGACGCACATACACACGATCCGACGAGCGATTTCGCAGGAAACGACGCAGGAAACGGCTAATATCTTCAACGTAAAGCGCCTGCAAGGACGACTTGACAGAATATGACGCCATCATCGCAAGGATTCGTCTCTGGCGTAGATTTTGGATAACAAATTTATACGACGTGAAAAAACAAAGTATATTTGAAAAAAAAATCAATTCGAGAAATTCAGATTATCTTTTATGCGTACGTCAAATTTAGGCCTTTTAAAAATGTTAAGATATACTAGCTGTGCCCGCGCGGCTTCGCACGCGTAGATTTTTAGTACACTATTTGGATCGTCACAGAACTTTTGCGAACCTTCTAGAAATTTCTCCTTCCAGAACTTTCAAGAAATTTATCGAATGTACAGGAATCTTCTAGACACACCGACCACTCAGCTTAGAACATTACAAAACTTTCGGGAATTTTCTAGAACCTTCTCCTTCCAGAATTTTCTAGAGTAGGTGTTTCTGGAACCTTCTAGACTCACCGACACAGTCAGCGCGCCTATTTTGAAACAATCTAAAGCATTTGCGGCCTTCCCATAACAAAACAATTCGCCAGAAAGCACATTTTCGTCACCCACTCCCACCCACGCACAGCCGCCCCCACCAAACTCGCATATTTTCGATGTGACACCAAGGGCTATCCACCACCATAACCGCCGGTGGGTGGTTTTGGCTGGTTGTGGAGAAAACTTGGCGGATAGGGAAACACGGGTTTCTTTTTATATATTTATATTGATTTACACGCACCTACATTGTCAAAAATATTTTTAGTAATAAAGCTAACGAGGCAAATATTTTCATTTTTTATTTTTAATCTCTTTATCGACAGCGCAAAATGTTGGGAGCATAGACTGCCAAAATATTGTAACGAGATGCTGTAAATTAGATTAATTGCACGCTGTCGGGGCCTCTCGAAGTTTGTCACTCGGTTATACTGATAACAGCACTATAGAACACTCTAAAGTCATCTTGAATGCTCCTCAGGTCTCTCGAGGCACCTGGGCGGTTGTTGTAGTCTCTCAAAGGATTTAGAAGGTGCTACCTGTGTAAAAACTGGAGCGCGCATGGCAGAGCGAGTCAGTCATTTAAGACGTCATTCAAGACGTTTAACCAACGCGATATTAGTGACCAGTATATATTACAGCGATAATGAATGAAGAATTTTCTAGGAAGTGATCAAAGGGACAGAAACAGCGTCAATTAGTGCTTATTAAAAAACAGTGTAATAATAAGTGTGTGAAATATTCTGGAAACATTTATTGACTTAAGATTGATTCAAAAACGGTACTCCATATTTAACTCGTGTCCAGTGACTTTTTGCGTAATAAATAAAAGTTAAATTGTTGAAAGGTTTTTCATTTGCCTTCCAAAGCCACGTTCCGTGAAAATATAGGTACAGACGTGGTCTTACGCATATTTCTTGGTACATGATCTGGTTCCACGGCTAGTTCGAATACGTTTGACTTACTATGACCTTGTAAATTTTGAAAGAATTATGAAAAGTTCAAATAAAATTCTTTTACAAGTTATGTATGTTTTGTATGTATATTTTACTATATATCTACTATATGTATGTTTTGTATCTACACACTATTGTAAACTATGCCTGTCTCAACACAGATATTTCTAGTGAGACAGGCACAGTCCAAACAAAATTTTATATTTAAATTAAATAAAAATAAACAATTTTTTTTTATTTATTACACAAATACGTTTTGACATGTTTGGAAGTTTAAAAATTAAATTATATATACAAAAAAAAAACAACTTTAGCATAAAAATACGCTTACTATGGGGAAATTATGCAAGAATAAATTTTTTAAACGCATTGTAAATGTGAATTAAATATACCCAAGGGGTGACATCCTTTCGCTGTGTCCGCCTAAAGAAGGGGTTAAGTTTATCTCCGTGCAATTTTATACTGTGTGGTTGAGAGTTTTTTTTTAAAATAGCGTTTATTCTTCTTAAACATATTTTACGAAAATATAAGACCTTAAACATATTTTATTTTTGTATAAATAAGTTTAATATGGGAGCGTCATCAAACTATCAATAAGAGGATTTTAATTAATTAATTATGACTAAATGAATAACAAAGAATGTTCTATTTTTTGTTTATCCTGCGCCTCGGACACAGAGAAGATGTTTTGTTTGGACGCCACCCCATCGGAGAGGCATCCACAAAAAACCGGTGAGCAGAGCCACTTTATCATCAAAAAATTCACTAACATAGGTGGCGAAAGTGTATGGCCGATATGGGAGCTATTGCTCATAGAAAATCCCTGGGGGTATGACGGGTCCCTCTTCTCTTGTGAAGTCAGTCATTTGTGACAACCTTCCTTTGCTTTGTGATATGTTGATGTTAGTTTATTATTTCAGTGCCTTTATTACGCTTGTTTAATTTCGTTATGAGAACATGTTTCTAGCCTGATGAAAACTTATATATCAGGAAATTTGTATGCCTAGATATACAGTTGGAATTCAAAGGCCTTCAAACCTCTTCTATCCTGGCTCATCCAGTATCTAGCGTCTTTTTACGAAGGCGCCAGGATCTTCTGTCTTGGGTATGTTACAAAATATATGGGAATATATTGTGCCGTCAGCTCCCTCTCAATATCAGACCATCATATTGCTGGAGGTTTGCCTCTGCCTCTAGATTAAGTTGGGATGTTGAGTGCTCTTCTGACTGAATAGTCTTCATCTCTACGCATGACGTGACATTTTATTCTACTTCTTTCTATCTTTTTTTATCTTTTCTATCTTCTTTCTTTGAACAACCCTCTGATATACTTATTGAACCTTATAACTAAAAGCACTAAATTGTGAATAAATAAATGTAATATTACCTGTTCGTGTAATGTGTTCGTGGTGGACCTAGTTGGTAAAATAACAAAACTTCTTGATAGTTACCGTGTTAATTCGTACAGAAAACCGTCTAAAGGGCAAGGTGGTCGGCGAACGAATGAGCACCCCGCCAGTAGCCTACACACCGCGCAGGCCGATCAACTATATCAAACATCCAATTTCGTTGTTTGTCTGTTTGTCCGTCCATCTGTCTGTCTGTCCATCTGTCTGGCTAAGAAACAAATTAAACGGCCGGAGATAGGTTTTGAACCCCGAGCCAGCAAACCCGAATTGGCTGCTTAACGCATGATGCCGCCTCTCCGCGGACCGTCAAAAACATACTATAAATATACACTATGGCTTAGCAAAGACGCGAACCAATGTTACGTCATTTTTTTATGAATTTCAGCTGCATCTTAAAAATTGCAGCATTTTGAAACTGAAAATTCATTAATAGAAAACATTTTTTTTTACTTGACTATTCTCTTGAACCTAAAGCTAAATATACTAAGATAATAATTTAAACATATCAAGATCGTGTAATTTTGACATTTGCGTGTTGCTTGAGCCGCGCGCTTTTTGCGGGTAATACTATAATTATCTAATGTTTTAATTCCAACAAGTTTTACAGTTGTTTTATAAATTTTCGGACCGACATGCAGAGAGACAACGAAATTATTATATTCAGATTCTATGTAAAATATATTCGTAGTTTTCAGTGAAAAGAACGGAATGATAAGAAACCGTCAAAGGAAAATTCCTCTCATATCTCAAGATAACCCCCGAGTACGTTCGCCGTCTTACCGGCCAATTCGGCAAAGCACTTATTCTCATATCTCACGTGGAATCCTCAACCGAAATCCTCTCTGATCATAGCTTCGGAATTCTGGAATGGAAATCTTCGTGATTTGAAGTATTGCAAATAGCTTTGGCCGACTCGGTACTGGAGAACGCATCCCGCAGGAAATCATCAAGACGTCTTTAACCCTGAACAGGAAGAGGCCAAAATTTAGATAAAAATTTTAATTAATCAAAATATAAAAGAAAAAATATGATTGATTTTGGGGATAGAAACGTACTATTTTTCGTTTTTTTCAAAATATTTTACATACTCTTGGCTCCAAAATTCATTTGTGTTCGTTGTTTTATTTCAATTTTAAAAACATCGTACAACATTAGGCCCTGGAAATATGAGGCAAAAACAACATGGGGCTCTGGGAACATTAAGCAAAAACAACATAAGGCACTGGGAACATGAGGCAAAAACAACATGAGACCCTGGGAACAATAATAATAATTGAGGAATTTATATAGCGCCGTTTCCGTGAGTACTTACTCACCTCGAGGGCGCTTCACATATTAAAATTATTTTACAAAGCAACATACTGGCTAAGAACTTAATTATTATTATATATATACTAAAAAACATGCAAACAAATGGATTGTCAGTTAAAACTATGGTTGTTGAGAATGCCAGGAATAATTAGGTATTTTCACGGAGTGCATATTAGGAGAGGAAATCTCTGATTCTATAGGTTTTTATATGATCGTCTAAGTAAGTGCGTCGTATAAGAGGTAGATATTTTATTATCAGTATTATTCATCAATTGTGGAGTATAAAAGCAAAGGCAGCAATATCCAAAAAAAATTAATGCAGTCATCGAAGATAACTAACTTATTATGTACTGAATTCAAGATTTTATAGGAAACATAGCTTATAAATTTAAAGGATACATCATTTTGAAAGGAATAGATATATAAAATCTATAATTAAATAAACTTTAAATTAGTAATCCTCGGTGACGGCATTCAAAATATTTTTTCAATTTTTTGGATATTGCTGCCTTTGCTTTTATACCCCACAATTTATAAATTAATGGTTTTTAGTCGAGGGGGTCATTCAGATGCGAAACTTTAGCTGAGAGCGTAAAATAGTTTTAGTGCTTTAGCAGTAGGTACCATTATTGAAAACTTGGATACTCACGTGTAAATTAGATACAGAATAGAGGCGTCTCGTGCGTCATTTAATAAAATGAAAAAAGAAAAGCAATGTTGATATCAATCTAGAACTCAGAAAGAGGTTCGTAAAATGTGTACTCGGTTCTATTCTACGATGTTGAAGCATAGACCTTGAAGATTGTAAACCGCCTTGAGGTGTTAGAAATGTTGATTCATCGAAGAATGTTAAGTATACCCTTGACTGACATGATAATTAACACCGTCTTACATCACAAGTCACAAGTCTTACACAGAGCCAATGTCCAAAGATATTTGATTACAACAATCAAGTAACGAAAGACATAATATTTTGGTCACATGATGAGAGGGAAAAAATATACCCTACTTCCGTTGGTGATCAATGAGAAGATTGAAGGCCGCAGAGGAGTTGGAAAAAGTTAAGAAATATCAGAGAATGAACTTCGATAAGAAGAGTCCAGGGGTTACCCAAGACATAGATGATTTCATCGGGTGATCGTCAACGTCAGAGGGACCCGACAGGACAGTTAAAGAAAATGAAGATCATTCAGCAATAAGTCCAAATCTTAAATGGTTGTGGTTTAAAATACAATGATCTTTAATATTATGCAAAGGAGAGTAAAATAAGAAATGGAAGTAAAAATATATTAACTCAAAATAAAACAGAACATTTAAACAATTTTAACTAATTAAAAACTAATGACTATTTTTTAACTACTTATTTTCTTACACCTATTAAAACCTTGGTATATATTTATGTATTAACTATTTAAAGTATAGTAAATAAATAAATATAATAATTGTTCGAAGAATATTTTTTCTTCTGAATAAAGGTTTGAACATTGTAGTGACATTTTTATTAAGATACGAGTAAAACACAAATCACTTTGTTTTCACCACTTTATTCAATATACAATCTACATGTTTCGAGAACAATGTTCTCTGCTTCAGGATTGTTTGTGTACTAAAATTGAAAAAGATAAACAACGCAAGTGTGTTAGGGTGAAGGGGAGGGTGAGGGGAGAAAGTAGGGTTGGACCTGTTAATTATGGAATGTCATCTGAAGGGGACGGAATCTTAAATGGAAAAATATTCAATAGTGGGTTGTGCACAAATTTTGCTGGTTATTTATTATAATATTAATTCGAATATAATAAATAACCAGACAACATTTCTTCACAACCCACTATTGAATATTTTCCACTTAAGATTTCATCCCCTTCAGATGACATTACATAATTAACAACTCCAAACCCCTCCCCCCCCTCCCTTCCCTCAACGTTCCTTCACAGTAACATAATTGCATAGTTTATCTTTTTCAATGTTAGTACACAAACAATCCTGAAGCAGAGAACATTGTTCTCGAAACATGTAGATTGTTTATCTAATAAAGTTGTGAAAACAAAGTGATTTGTGTTTTATTTGAAATGAAATAAACTTCAACTTTGTTAAATAAAATATACCGGATAGATGCCTCAGGGTTAAAATATTTCCTTTACCTAATCCTGTACTTCGATGAAATATCGCCGTCAATTGAATATCTTCCAAAACAATTTATGATATTAAAGTCCTGGAGGCTATTAATTTTTTAAATCACACGACAATAAAAACAAAAAATGCTTTTTGTACATTACCTTTTTTTTTAAGAATTTTTTCATCAAAACTTTCACGGTATTAAAATTTTATTTCGAAAATTTAACGAGTTCCTTAAAAAGCTTTTTAGAGTTCAAATAATAAACTTTTACTTTTAATATTTATTAATGTGAAAGTACTTAAAAGATTTGCGCCCTGTTGAGAAAAGCAGCAGAACTTTTTACTCTTTCAATACTGTTTCAATGAAATGTTTTTTTTTTAATATTCATTAGAAATAATGAGCTTGATTTGGAGTCAAATTAATCAATATTTTTTTAATTAACTACAAAGCACATATAAAAACACAAATATTAATAATTAATTATAAAAAATTAAGATAAATTATATAAATATCATAGAATTGAAAGTACAAAACAAAAATTTGAAATGAGACAGAAAAAAAACATATATTCAACTTTTGATAATGTGTGGATGTTTTTACAATGGAATCGGTGAGCGTTGCATTTGTAAAGTAATAACTTAAGTCAGCTTACATAGGCCACAAGTACTATGGCCATCCTATAAAGACTTTCATATGTGTTTCCCATCTCTCTGTGTCTCTGCGACTCTGATCGTCTCACCCCGGTGTGCCGTCAAGCGCAGTGTCCGTTGAGTTTATTTATTTTTTTATTTTTTTTTGCCTGTCTCACTAGAAATATCTGTGTTAAGACAGGCATAGTTTACAATATTGTGTAGGTTCAAAACATAGTAAATAGATAAAAAGTGTTTAAAGTAACATAATAGAAAATATATCACATATATGAGTTTATATTCTGTTTTATTTTGTATTTTATGTTAGGGTTGTAAATTGTTGTTAGCCCGGATTGTTTTAATTCATCAACATGACATGCAACAACTCACATGAAACAAAAGTCATCACCTATCTTCGCCCTCTATCTTGAGATATATTCGCAGTCTGGAACTGTTCCAACAGCGTTTTTTCAGAGGCATATTGCAACTTCACTGGAGTGATCCTATCAGCAATATGGCAGTTCTATAGCGTTCAGACTGCAAACCTTTCGAGGACCGAATAATTAAGGGCAGACTGCGATGTACCATATACATAATACGTATGAAAGACCATAGAATGCCTACGTGAGTACAATACGATGAAGTCCACGGTAAGTGTAAGGTTGGCGGACAAAATAAGCATTTCAAGGATTGCTTGGTCCTTGCTTACGCTGACGGTTTTCTTTAATTCCTATGGGATTGTGCATTACGAGTAAGCCTTACAAGGCACAAATTTTGCCGAAAAATGCTGCCAGGAGTTCATTCGTTGCCTTCGTAATTCTCTGCAATGCAAATTACCGGACATGTGGGCAGCGACAAGTTGGCAATTCCATCGCGTTAATGCTCCCGCCTAATCTCAGCATCTAATTCAGGCTTTCCTGGCCAACACAGCGTTCTCCTGATTCGTCAGATTTCCTACTCTCCCGATACGGTCGCGTGTCATTTTTGGCTATTCCTTAAATATTATTCTATTCCAAAAGTCCAGAAGTGTTTCTAACAATAGCGGGACCGCTTGGAGAAGTGTGTACATTACCAAAGAAACTAGATTAGAATTTGTATGTAAAGTTTGCATAAGTGTGTTTCTGCCCTAATTAGAAGAAGATTATAGTTTGTATGTAAAGTTTGCACGAGAAGGTGTGTTTCTGCCCACCAAAAGATCGACATTTTTAGAACACATAAATTTCTACTAATTTTGTATGCAGAGCATATGTCATTGTCTGCTTATAAGTTGGAGATATTGTTTATTATAAATTTAAAAACTTAATTTGCTGCAGATATATTCCTCCATGAGATCACAAGTTTCATTTAGATTTCATTATTCACACTTTCAATACAAGGGTACATAAGTTCAATTAAAGTTTTAATTTTATGTGACTTTCTACATAACTAGGTTAAATTATTTTCTAGGATATCTGCTTCATAAACAACATCGATCAAAGATATTTATATCACTATTTATTGTTGACGTTGCGATTTCTCATCGCAGCGAAAAATTCTAATTCTAAAAAATAATTTTTTTTTTTCTGTTCGTAGCTACTAGCATATTTACTTAAAACAAATTTTCTTAAATTGAACATTGAAAGAAAAATGTATTTAAATAATTCATTTTATATTCAACGCTCGAGTAAGTTATCTGGCTTTTCTGTCTTTTTTGTTTTTTAACCCAGTTTTTGAGAAACGGATAAACAAATCCCTTTTCATTTATAACCCTTCTTTCTACACAATTAGGTTTTCCTAAATGTCTCCGGCTTGGAAATTTCACAAAATAAACGATTTTAGGAATATGTGGGAAAGACAAATACGATTTCGGTTAAAACAACATATGAATTTGAGTTATAAACACACAAACAAACCAAAACAAACTACCAAATGTATTAGCCTACACAAATGGTTGGGAAATATTTGAATAGATTTGTACCAATATAACTAGTCAGAATGTACGATGTTTAACTTATATTTACAGCAGTTTAAGGTAAACTGTCTGTATTCACGAACTATAAAATATTTCAATAAACTAAATGATTTATTTCCAATTCACCACAGGAAATTAATTAATCATCATCCTTATAATATCAATTATAATCTTCAAATTTGAAGATGATGAAGATTTTAAGATATTTATTTTCTCCAGGATTCGCGACCTGGGCAAAATGGATTTCTTAATGTCGTTTAGATCCTTGTAGTGATCTTCTGCGCAGTTTTCTCCTCTTCTTGTAACTTTATCACTGTGTGCTTCTTCAGAATTTCCTCATTATTATAATTTCTATACCTTTTTTTGTAATTTAAAAAAATAATTATATAAAATAATAGAGATGCGTATACGAAATATGTATCCCATCAAAGTTCTTAACATTTTAATTTATTAAGTGTGTGATTATCATCATGTCATCAAGAAAAATGTACCATGAGAAATACAACTAACTGGCTGATGTAGAATGAAGTTCAAACCTGTAATCACTGGAAATATAGGCAAGTGATTATTTCTTCTTCATACACAGCAAAATTATTCTGTATATAATTATAATTTAAAGAATTAAACTTTGTTTTCGCCGCTTTTTTTGTTATTGAAAAAAGTGGTGTAAACAAAGTTTAATTCTATAAATTATAAGTGATTATTAATTACTTATACAATTAGGTATTATTATTTTTCAATCCAATTATGTGACATTTAATACTTTCCTTAGATAACTCATTGCATCAACATTGATTTTTAATTTCATTATCTCCATGACGATCCATGTTAAGTGACTACAGTAATATCTATTATATAGTAAAGTAAACCTATACTTAAAAGTATAGTATGTTTAGTTTTGACATTAAGCGCGATTTTGTTTATGGCCGTACTTTAAAGTGGACATTTCACACCACTATATTCATGTATATTTTAGTTATGTTATAATTTTATACTAAATACTGCTATTAGTGTTTCACGTATGCTAGTAAGCAGCTTATGTTAGTCAATAAAATATAATCCCACCTTGTAAGTGTACCACTTCTTATTGGTCAATGTGCTGTATGCACTGCAGTTTAAAACCACAAGGGGAATTAAATATGTACATTTTCAGTGGCTATGGGGTCTTCTGTGCATAAATGATGGAAATCCTTGGCCTACTTCCTCGCTCGACCAAGGCGCCCCTGGAGGGTGCAACTTCCGGATCGGAGGTGGGGGAACGGCCAATACACGATATTGGTAAGCTGCGAATATAACAAATATGCAGTTGTAGAACAGTGGCAGCAAGTTTAATTGGACATAATTGGCACCCCTGACATGATCAATATGATCAGACTCTACGATGCTTACACAAACATATTTTTTAAATATAATTTACTGGCGTGTCACCCAGTAAAAGGGTGTTATTACTAATAATCAAAGAACATGCCCATTCAAGTTCATAGAAAATTTTGATATACAACACTTGCAAGCAAATACATGTTATGCGCATTTATTTATCACCAATGTCACTGAATAAGCATTAAATCTCTTATTTTTCATTCGAAAATCTTCCACTTTCATCTAGAAATTCTGATTCACGTCGATTGGACCACTCTGATTACTATCGAACACTTCTCACACGTCGGTAGTTGCAATATCGTTGGCCAATATCCACCCGTCGTTAACTTATATACATTTTTGAGTTTCTAATAGTTTATTCCTGACCATTTCAAATGTACTGTAAAATTTTCGATTACGTGTAAGCTTTTTATCATCATCGACGTACCAATTGCAAAATCGGAATCCCACAGAAGAATTGAGAAAACGTTGTGACTGGCACAGCCGGTCAAGACATCACAAATATCATATAATTAATTGAGTTATACATAACAAAGATGATGAGAAAATATTAACAATAAAATAATCACTGAGCAAATACCGTTAGCGACTTAAATTCCCAAAAAATACGTCTGCCAATTGTGCATGCTCTTTAACTAGTATTAAATTTATATTAAAAGTAAAGTATTTTTGATTAATAGTTATGGATTTATAACAAGGAAATAAGGCTTGTGAACGGGTATTTCTTGACGGTACTTGGAATGAAATGGACGATTAAAGCGAAAGGGGGCGTTATTTTCGCTGTTTAAGTAAAACTTTTAAATACGTCCATCAAAGATCACCACTTTGACAGCTCTACGCCCCTGAAGACGAGCCCGGGTGGTTAATATTCATCAAAGCCCTAGCCATAAAGCTCAAATGACCAATTACAATTCTAATCCTTCCGCTGAAATTTCTCCCGAGATGTGGAGCCGCCAGCGACGCAGCCTCCTCGTGCTGTGTCACGACCCGCTTAAGGGGACTCGACAAATTCTGGGCGCGGATTTAACTTTTAAATTCCAAATAATCCCGTTAATAAAAGCCACCGATCACGATCAAGTCTTTAAGAATATTTCCCAAATAAATCAAAAGTTTCCTTCGGTGACTTTTATTTCATTGGAATCGGGAAATTCTTGGAGCGCTATGAATTGAAATCTTTACTCTTACCACAATTTTATTACGAAATTAGAAATTATTTTATTAAATGGAATTTTACATTTTGATTTCGTTTTGGTAAAAGTAATATTCTTGAGAAAAAAACTGGAAGAGAGGAAAATACTAGAGTACGTAGAAATAAAGAAGATTACGTAATACAAATGATATCATTCACATATAATATATTTCCTCAACATATTTTGTACGCGCAATACATTCAAATATGATGCGCTTTACAGTAATTCAACAATAAAATAAGGAGAAAAATATTATGTGTTGAACTTAATGATCAGAAAAAGAAGATATTACTAAACTTAATTTCCACCTTAATTTATTTAGAAATCCTTGTTCCACCTTAATTTATTTAGAAAATACAATAATCAAAGAATTCGCTGTGTTTAAAGTGATAATCATACATTTTCAGAAGAGAAAAATGACATTGAATCTTTTTTTTATGTACATGTCAATATTTCGCACATCCTCAAACCAACATTTTCTGATATGCGAATTATTTTAATTTTAGTGAAAAGATCATATTTTTAAACTAAGTTCATCCCTTCTCTGCAAATGAACTTTAGTATCTCTTTTCAGCGGGACCGCTTATTACGATGTTGAATATCTAATTTTGTATTTACTTCTACTAAAAACATAAGGCAGTATTGATTAAAATTGATCTTAACTCACTAGTATTGTTATGAGATTCTAAAAATCTAGAAGAACCTGGAAGATCTGATTAGTCTGGAATAGTTTAGTAATAACTCGAAGTTAGTCGAAAACACAGGATTATTCCGGAACACTCGCGAAGTGATAATTGGTATAAAAACGGGAGAGCCACTGCTCCGCAGTACAGATTAGAGTTAACCGCTAGAAACCACAGAAATCCAGCGAAACGCATAAAAATGTACCTGCATGGGAAATTTCTAATGACTACAAACGGCGCGCACCAGCGTTTCCAGAGAAAAGTGGAATATTCTCTAGTAACTAGTGTGAGCTTGAGTGCAAATTACAGAGGAGTGCTCAAGTTAAATATTGTTTGATGTAAGTGTACGATTTCTCATAAGTGGTAAGTGCTTTGTACAGCTTCGATGCTAAGAACATAAAACTTTGATATAATTTTATTATTGCTCTTGAAATTCGTGTGCACATGTTCAGTCATTGTCGATGTTGAAACCGTGATATATTGTTGAATGATAAAAATTTAATTTACACTTAGATACTCATACTAAGGTACGTGTGGATAATAGGAAACAAACAACTAGACATAATTCCAAGATCACGACTCTCATTTTAACGAGCAAAAACATTTCATAACATTTATATTTATAAATGAGCAACATTTATTTATTTAATTTTAAACCTAGTGACCCACTAATTCGTTTGGGTTACATGAAATTACTGGAAATGAACTGAAAATTTTCAATTTTAATTGTATTACAATGTGTCTATGAGCAAAAAATGCACGTATAATGTTTTAGCGGGCAAAGCCTATTAAGAGCAGCAATTACTAAGATATTTTTTAGTTGTTCTTTTCATTTATCATATACATAATATGTACTTTGGCTTCTTTAAAATATTTTTTATCTATATACACATTAACTTTTAATATTTAAGCTTTATTTCAATGTTTTCTTTTACACATTAACTACTTTTTTCACAGTAAATGAATTATTTAACTTTGCTTTTAAATTTGATGAAAATATTTCATAGATTCTCTGTTTTTAAAAGTAATTACAGAATATTTACATTTTAAATGACAATTAATTAAACAATTTGTTTATCTTAACACAATATTTTTCTGTTAAAGAGAGCAAACATGCCTCATAAAAATGTTTATAATTATATACCAATTAAATTAAATTTAAATAAATATGAGAAATTCCTTCAAAGGAATATTTTAAATACCTATGCTCCACAAATAATTAAAAACCATCTCGTTTTTGTTTATTAAATTAACAGTGTTGAGTAAAATAGTATCTATCGACGTTCTGTGATAGAATTCAATCGTTATTAGTGATATTGTAGCTTTTATTGAAAATGTTTTACTTTGTCGGTTAATTAAAAAGATTCAATATTTTGATTGTAAAACAACGTTTTATTGGACCAGAAAAACACGTATTGATCCTAGTTTCAATTTAAAATCAATTACTAACCTTTGATAACTCGCTTTGTCTACTTTTTAATATTGTTTTTGAAATATCGTTCCTTAAAATACAATTTTGACTTAAAATAGTCAATTAAATTTTATGATGAAAATTCCTATAATTTTCCCAGCAAGCTCTACATACTCCAGTTCTCCGAATTATGTTAGAGTTTGAGAGGCAGTGTTCAACATGTACAAAAAAATATATAAAAAGGTTTGTTTCGTTTTGATTTATTTAACAGAGAAGAGGGAACCACCACACACCCAGAGCCGTTCTATAAGAAATAGCTCCCATATGGGCCCTACTATTTCGCCACCTATGTTCGGCATTTTTTAATGCTAAAGTGGCCGAACTCATTGTCCCGCTGACAGTCGTGGAAATTCGAGCGGTACGGGAGACTTCCACACAAAACCTCTTCTCTGCCTCCAAGGCGTAGGGATAAATGACAATTAGAACATACTAATTATCCGTTAAGTAGGAATTACATCTTACACTTATCCAAGAAATGCTACAGTTCGATTTACTTAACATTGTTTATTTCGTTTATATCTATTAGAATATCATTAATTTTGATTAATAAATTTCATTTTGTGGATTATCAGAAAATACTAGGCCATTAATCCCCAATCCCCAACTAATAATATCATTGGCCGTCCGTAACTTCCTAGAATCCAAAAAAAAACTTTTGATTGAACTATTTTTCATGTATCACCACTTTATTTATCTAACCTCAGTACTTGTTTATGTTAACTTCTTCGCATCACTAAAATCGAAGTACTACTCTTTTCGGTATCCAGACAGGCTTATATTTTTTTTCAGAATCCGAAACCTACCCTGAAGTAAGAACGTGACTTTAGAATTTTCCACTATTTTCTAAGCCAAGCGTGACCTGTGAACTCGCTTCTGAAATATGTGTAACATGCGGGGTCACTTTATAAATGAACGCCGACAGAATTCTCTGATTGTTCTAGTTTTCAGTATGTTAGATGACATAATTTGGATATTTTTATAGAGAGATATGAATTGTTTCAACTTCGAAGAATAATATCAATGAAAATACACGTATTTTAATTTTAATAATTATTTAATGCCTATTATAGCATAAAAATATAGGATGATTTCCTATATGCAAAAATTAAAACAATGTAAAAAAATGATAAAACTAAAAAAAACTCTTTGTAAATGTACAGATCTCTATATATATATATATAAAACAAAATCAATTTAACAACTGATAACAGATTTTGGTAGCATGGTTTTGTATTTAAGAAACTTTTTATAGAAGCACATTAATTAAAAAATCTCCGATCTGGCTTCACAATTAGTTAGAAAAATGTTTGTGTAAATGTCGTCTATTGAATTGTGGCAAATTGCTTCTAATCCCTTTGTATGGGAACCGTGAGATTGTGTTTATATGATAATAAGGATTATCATCATCATCACTCTTGGCTCTATAACCCCTGGTGGGGTCTTGGCTTCCTCAAGAGATTTTCTCCACTCATCTCGTTGTTCACTCAGTTCTTTCCAGTTGTGTATTTGAAAACTGTGATTCTGGGAGTGTATTTTATTTCTTATTTGTATAAAATAACTTTAAACATAAACACCACTTTTTTATTGAAATAAATTCAACATGTTTCGAAGCCAATGATAATTATTTTATTTCTATTTACTAAAGGAAAACCTAGCACAAATGTGTAGCTGTTGTACTTCTTTCTATTGTCTGTAATCTCGCATTAATATATTTCTTCGTTTTTATGTTCCACGTGATCAAAATATTTCAGTCATCTTTTACAAATATGTACCTTTACAACAAAACGGTCACTTCAAAGAAAATTGACACTTAACTTCAGCATAATATATCAGTTTCCTGTTAAATGTCCGTAGTCGTAAGAACATTGTGATATCATAAATGAACTATTAAATTTGAAAGTAATATTATATAAATAGTTTGTCGGAATAAATTTTCACGTGTAAGTTTAAATATTGAATTTATATTACAAGAAACACCCACACTATTTATTTATTTATCTGTTTCAACAGTTACAAAACCTATTACAGTAATTTGATGTTGCACTAATTACCTTATAATATAAAATGAGAAACTAAGTAAATGTAAGTATAAGATAATGAAGATAAGAGATGTAAAATACATAGTAAATATAAAATTACATAATAATAAAATATTAAATAACAGAGATAAAAAAAATATTTTGACAAGCTTGAAGAATAACATTTCTCTAACAGAAAATAAAATCAAGCTAAGCGCTAAGTTTTGGAACAGACGACAGAAAATGTGTATTATTAAATTATATTAGAAAATTTGTAAATTATACTGAAACATACCTAGAGGGAAAAATTTTCAGAATTTGATTTTAATCTACTAACATTTTTCGCTTATTAAAACTACAACATTATACATATTTTTGTAGGTTTTTCTAAACATATTTTTTTAAATCAAGATATATTTTATAGAAATCCCGTAGAGACGAAGCTAATTGTACGATAAAGTAGGTATAGAAGCTTTTTATTGTATATAGAGTTTAAGAACTGTATCGCTTGTACTGAAATAAAGCCTATAAATTATACTGAGTTATCTATTTAATATGAAATTCTAAGTTAACTGAATTTATCGTAGGAATGGAATGAAAAATATTTAAATAACAAAATGTTTCTCAATTTTACAAATTCAAAATGCAAGTTTATCTTTAGTCACTGTAATCAATCATAGAGGATCAAAATAAAGAAAATTAAACTAATATAACATTACCGGTGACGCTGTCTGGGAATCCAGACAAGGTCAATGTGCAGATAATTTGAAACCCACAAAGTCCTCGCTTCGGAGACATGCCAACGACATTATTTGATTAATACATTTTTATTTTTGAAGTATATTTTCCTAAGGTGCAATGAGTGTGAAATTTGAGGATCATCCGACTAGGGAATGCAATCCTGATCCCGCGAGATCGGGATTCTGCGAGATCTCGGGGCATTTTACGAGATCAATCCCGAACCGAAAACACGGACGGAGATTGATCAGCATTTTTTATGTTTTGTATGTTTAATTGAATGTAGAGATTATAGTAAGTACTAAAAACTTGTTCATGTCACATTCAAATAATGAAAATAGCTTTGAATAATATTTGCTGTATTTTATCAACCTAACATTGTAATGAAAACTACTAAGACGTTGACTGATTGAAGCTTGGAAAAACGCCTACAAAAACTTTAATGTAATGATTAATAATGAATATTTAATTAAAATTGCTGATATAAAAATGCAAGACATTGTCGTTAAATGCTATTCAGCTCTATAAACAAACAAAAAAACACAAAAGTTTTCGGGATCCCGATCCGTAGAGATCCCGCGGGATTGCAAATTCTAATCTCGAGGGATCCCGAAAGGGACACCGACTCGGGATTGCATTCCCTACATCCGACCTATTTTCACACCATTAATTCACGACTCACCAATTAAAAGCTAAGATAGGGTTTTCCGAATAACACTTAATCAAGACCTGACCTTTAAGCAAGACCTTTTCCGCCATAAAAGTATCAATATAACATACACAATTTTTCGTGTGAAACAGAATAGAAAAGAAAAAAAAAAAATTTAACAAACACAGGTGAGGGGACTGAGACACAGTAAAAGTATGTTTCTCTTGCATATATCTAAGTCACATTTATAATGCAGTAAAAATATCTATTCTTGCATAACTAAATCTCTTAGTAAATAAAATGTATTTTTTGCAATAATAGGTGTTTCTTTTTATTTTTTTAATTTCATTGCAAACCGTGTCTCTTCAAATAAAAACGTCTTTTTGTAATAAGGCACGATATATTTACTAAGATATAATATTTTTAAAAAGTATTTTGTTTGACCTTTTCATATTTTTTCCAAATTTACAAGTTCAAAGTAATTTCTTTAAAACATGTCAATCGTAAGAACCACGGCATGTACCAAATAATTTCCGTTAGAGTATATATATTTTGGTAGTCTGTGATACAAACTATTAAAAAGATGGATATATGAGGATGTTATGAAATGTAAATATAGACATTTTGAAATGTTCTAAAATACTAAAAATAACAAAGTTTTACCATAATAAAAATGACATTGCGTGCTATTATTGCCAAAAAAAGAGAAAAAATTAACTAATGTTATCGATTAAACCAAAAATATTCAGGTATTAGATACAGGAAATACATTTGATATGAAATAATGTTTTTAACTCTCGATAAGCTTAAAAAGGACTTTTATGCATGGGCGATTTAAGTTTCCATAATTCACAAAGTTTTGCTCCGAGACCATCCATCATTGGAGTAGGATTGTTTGTTCTGGCTTTGGGAAAAAACTTGACGTTTATTAAAATAAAAATGATAAATTGTTATGTTAAATTGAATTCGAGAAACTTTTCAATGACAGACTGTTTTTGACGCAAGTTTTAACGAATGACAAAAAGTGTGTCATTTTTGTTACGAAATTTTTAGCAGCATTAAAAATACTAAGCCCAAATTATTTTGCAAAATGAACACACAAATACGAAGCTGAAATAATTTGTGTTTAAAATAAAAGTTACCGTGTTGTTCGAATTTTGCGAAAAAGGAGCAGGAAATGAATAATTGAGTATGACAGCAGTGCAAATTTTTTTGTCGGTTTAAGTACATGAATTATTTATTTAAACAGACTCATTCCGAATGTACGGAATGAACAAGGGTAGTCTTTTATTAATATTTTTAATATAAAAAGCATAAATTTTGTGGTCAGGCATTTTAACAAAATGTTGCTTATGTTAGCAGGTAATCACTTGCTTATATATTTAGTCTTCCGGTTCCTAGACGTACCCGTCTCTTTGTCAGGGCAACCACTACACAAGCATGTAAAGACACCTTACAAATACATAATTTTTCACACACTAAGGCCTAAAATGCACTAGCGGCTGGCCGTGGTACGGCGTGCCGTTGCGGTAAGCCGCACTTGGAATCTTACATGAAACTGATATGATATCAATGCATTGACTCGCGGCTAGCCGTCAGCCGCTCCTGTCGTCTTGGGACTGGGGCGAGTGGCACCGGTTTTATGATACGGCGCGCCACATCCCCTCCACGCACTCAGCGCGGTTAGCCGTAATCTCTGCTCGCTTCCCGCCCCACTCAGTCGTAAGACACTGTACGCGGAGCGCGCGTGTGTTTAAATATTGTTTTGATAATAATTCTTCATACGATTTTACTGATATCCTAGTGTATCTAAATAAATTATCTTCAAATTTCTTTAGTTCTGAAGTAAAAATATTAAACTCTCTGCTGTCATGTCGTATCTCCAGTAGAGGGTGTATCCAAAATCTATGTTTATTTTTACGACGACGTTTTCCACGATAATTTCAATAAATAATTGCAGCAACTTCTTCAACAACCATCTTGTACAATATTAATTTGTAGAAGCACTGACGATTGCAGCAGACCGCAATAGAACCGAGACGATACGGTTAGCCGGAATACGGCGTGCCGTTGCGGCAAACCGTATATACTGCGGCTCGCCGCAACCCGTACCACAGCCAGCCGCTAGTGCGTAATAGGCCTTACACTTTCCCAAAATACTCTTCACATTCAAGCTAATCTAATGCACCGAACATGTTAGCCTTCGGATTAATTATAGATGTCTTACAGAGACTATTTATACGGGAAAGCATGTATAAATTGTTTATTGGGCATATTGGGAGAGTGGGTCTCTACCTCCCTATCCTCCCCCCCCCCACTCCTCACGCCGTCACTTAGCCTTAAGTTTAGTATTAGTAACATTACTGAAGATGATGCGTTAATAGTTTTCCTATATAAAAACAATCACAATTATTCAAATCAATTTAAAATTCGAACAAAATTCGAGATATTCTGTTCAATGAAACGCAAGAGATCATAAGAAAGGAATAAACACTACACGATTTTGAGTAAAAGTTACAAAATATATGTTGTGTAGTTTTTCATAAGTTGAAAACAGATGAATATTGTTTATTTAAAAAAACATATATATTAAAAAATGATAACTTTGTTTACTTTCACTATTTGTTTATAACGATTAAAACGTTTATAAATTTTGAAGTTAGATAGAGGAATACTTAGGTGTTTAAATAGCAATAATTATTAATCCCAATTTTCTAACCATCTTTTGGCTGTGGATTATTTTTTTGATATTAATATATTAAGGATTTACAAATTTTACATACAAATTATACACAATCACAGTTTGATAAATTAGAAATTTTGAAAATAAGAAAAGTGTTAATAGTAAATTGAATATTATAAATAACCAGATCTATTTTAAATAGTCATCCAAATAGTTATCTTTTAAATTTATTTTCATGTAAAGTATGTACTTTATTATTATTCATTTTCCATATATATAAGAGCTCTGAAATATGTTGTTATTTTTCAATACAAAAGTTGGAAAAAACTAAGTTTATTTTTATTTTATTTCTATTAATTATGCTAATATGGTCACCACAAGATTATTTTGCTGTTTTTGAAAAAAAATATATAAATAGAATTGGCTAAAAGTGAGTAAATTAAAATTAAATGCAAAAAAAGCAAAAGGTATGATAATAGGAAAAAAAAGGAATAATGATGAGATAAAAATAGAGATTGATAAAGAAGAAACAGAAATAGTGGATACAATAAAATATATGCGTATAATTATTGACTCTAGATTATCATTTAAAAACACGCTGAATACTTAACAAAGAAAATTGCAAAGAAATTATCATTTTGAGGATGAATAAGACCAAAATTAATACATGAAATAGCGATAACAATATATAAATCAATAATTGCTTCTCATTTTCAATACTGCCCTACTATTTTGTACCTATGTAATGAAGGAGATAAAAAAAAATACAAATTTAACATAGAGCAATGAGGATAATTCTACAGAGAAGTAGATATTCCAAAATTAAAATGATGCTCCTAAATTTTAATTGTATTTATATAAAACAAGGACTAAATTTAAATACAATGACGTTAACTAAATAAAGATATATAAATAAATAATAAAATGATTTTTTATGTCTTGTTTCATCAAAGTGCATTTTACAGAGAGAATTAATTTGGGATCTGAATTTTTAGGGTTTTCTTGAGCTCTGCTCCATAATTATGATGCTCGAAGGCACTCGCCTGAACTCTACTCCAAAGGCTAGTTCCACAAAGTTGGGCCACACAGAGGGCTGCGATCCGCAAAGTTTGAATCTTCGGGATATTTTGGCACCCAAGCTTACGAAGAGACTGTTTCCTAAGCTGTTGATAACTAATTTGTTAATAACTGATTAATCTTAAACGGCTTACAACATTTTTGGTAACTGATTAATTTGAAGTTTTTGATATAAAAATTTATGTACATTTTAGTATTTTAAAAACAAAAGTTTATTTTTTTATTTATTAACTTTAGGAAAAGTTAACAGCAAATCTTAAATTAACATACAAGAGATAAAAAAAATATGCCAATTATACACATTTCACGTAATATAAATTATTAAAGATATCAGCAAAGTGTGACATAATGACAATTTATAATTTCATTATATATTGATAAGGGGTGGGAAAAGCGGAGTGGGATGTAGAATAAGGATAAAGGAAAGAAATATAGAAGTATATGGGAATATAAATAATAAATTAAGTCAACTAATTAGGGTGTGGTTGTGAAGATGAGTTTCGTTTAATGTCCCGAATAGTCGAGTTAAAAATGTCTATGTGGTTGTAATTTACGTTGGATGAATTTGTGGATCTATAGATGAATGAGTATCTCCATAACTATTGAAGTCATGATTGCTTGAACATTTTAGACTGACAACATAGGCAGGAATCTACCTGCTAGCTCTGGTACACCCTGTATACAAGAAAAAAAAATAATATGCAATGATCATAATGCAATAATAGACAGTAAAAATAAACTAATAATAAGCATAAGGCATAGGCAATTATTTTTTAAAATAAATGTATTAAAAAGAAAATAATAGAAAAATATAAGCAAAGACATACATAAATAATAAGTAATTAGATTACATGATATAAAATATAAATCAATTAAATATTAAAACGACATTTAATTTTGCTGAGCCATATAAATTTAAAAATTATTTCATTTTCGTTTCGGCAATTCTGAATTGGGTTAGGTTATTATTTATTAAAATTTAATTTATTTTAAATTTCGCTAAAAATAAATATGGAGTTCTACAAATTAAATACAAAAACCATAAATAATGAGGTTGTTAGATTTGGTTTGTTTTGTTTGGTTAACATTTTTTTACTAGATAAAATTAGCTAATTTAGGTTTGATTAAGGTAAGATTAGATTAGGTTTGTTTAGTTAAGGTTACGATTTTTACCGTTTTGTATAAATATAATGAGATGATTCGGATGAGTTTTGGATTTTTTTCTATTTTAAATGATTTTTTGAAAAACATTCATTAAGCAAAATCAAATGATTTATCAATTCATATAATTATTTCTTTAGTCTACGATTCCCAAGAATGTTTGGTGTTACCACGAATAAAATAAAATTATTATTGCTAAATATTTTTTTTTGTTTGTGG
Source organism: Agrypnia vestita (assembly GCA_016648135.1). Taxonomy (NCBI): domain Eukaryota; kingdom Metazoa; phylum Arthropoda; class Insecta; order Trichoptera; family Phryganeidae; genus Agrypnia; species Agrypnia vestita. Next base: position 179,110 of record JADDOH010002325.1, read on the forward strand.
TTTGTGTTTTGTCTTAATTCTATCATTTTTCTATGGTCCATAAAGTATATCATATGCAAAATTTATGGTGCAATTTTCAGAACTAAAATGTAATATTATATTTAACACTTATTTTCTCAACTATTTCTTGGATAATTACTTTTTTATAAGGAGCATCATCTTGGATTAGGCCACAAGTACATTTTTATCCTACGTATGGGTATATCTTCAAATTATATTTGTTAGCAATATTCAAAATTAAAAATGTAAATATCCGCCAAAATTAATTTGACCTGTTAATCGTGAATATTTCTGGTGCGTCGCGAGACTTCGTAAGTAAATAATTAAGTTTTTAATTTTGATTGAGTTCATAATCTATGGATATGAATGTTAACGTAATTGTAGTTAGCTAGACTTGTGTGAATAATTACTGAACCTTCGGATTTAGTTAATCTCGAGTGAGGCTTTTAGACATAATTTATTCAGATCTGCCATACAAAGCTTAATAAAACACTTTTACGTGGATACTTACCAAGGGACAATACACTCATTACATTTATTAAGATTTTTTTTACGAAAAACAATAAATTCTTATGACGTATTTATAAACATGTCTAGTTATTTCAGATAGTGAAAAATATCGTCATTTAAATAATGACTTTTATTTATTTATTTTTATAAGAAAAAAAAATAGAGATGCGAACGCGGAATTCGTGACACATCAATATTTTTATTATTTTCAAATTAAGCTAAATGCTTGTGGTATAAAAATAGGACTAATTTGCTTGTCTGGAGTGAGATTCGAACCTGCGACCTTTGGATCACGATGCGAGAGTCCTAACCACAAGGCCAGCAAGCTATGTTTAATAATTGTTCGTTCCTACGAGAGATTGTAGGAATTAGATAATCAGTATATAATTTATGAATTATTTAATTACTTAACACATAGTTTGTAAGCTAAAGCAGTTCAGAAATTTGTACATTTTTTTAATTTTTTTTTATTTAAAATATGCGTTATGCATACAGATCATATAGCGGGACCTTTGATTTATGGAGCTGGAATCAACGATACTATGTAAATTAAAAGAAAATCGGTGGACACGATTTCTCAAAAACTAGTGCACAATGATTTTATTGAAATTTTGCAGACAGAGTTCAAGATAGAGTTGTCTAGTTTTTTTTCTGGGATGAAGGTTTTTCTTTAATTACAGCTTATTTTACAAGGCAATATGTGGTACATATTTAATCAAAAATTGTACTTATATTGCAAAGTTATTCGGAAAATCAATAAGTAGGTAACTGATTAAATAAATCAGACTTAAGTAAATTTTTAATCGAGAATAAATATCATCAGAAATAAATGGAAAACAAGCAAACTGACAATTTATTAAATTAATTAATAATTTTAATTCGTTTTCAAACCTGCGTCGCTAATTGTAAGGAGTATATTATTTGAAACACCCGCGAACACTTGAAGCGAAGTGACTTTAGCCCTTTGGATCAATGATTTTCCACGCCCATTATGGAACCACGCGCCGAGGATTTATGGTCCCGAAACTACGACCGTATTACTCCCGGGAAAACAAATAGCACTCAAGGCCTATAAATAAAATTAATGTGCCAGAACATACAGAAAGTGTGGTCTCGTCGACTGTTAGTTTCTTTCTGACATATTTCATACTTGACTAGAGCCTGGCTCGTAATAAGCAAAACCATGAAACGTGTTGCCTTCTTTTGAGAGATGGCTATACAACGATATTGTATTCCGTCGCTTCTCCTTTCGGGATTCTTCCTTATTATTCCTACAAAAAAACATCGTTTTCTTACGGTTTTCGTTCACGAATTATGTCTGAATTCTACAGTAAAAAAATTGTTTAATATTTTCGTAAGAAACACTTAGGACCTAATAAAACACAATCGCTTTGTACAAGACCAAGAATTATATTTAATTCCATGCAAACCGGTTTTCTTTATCATAGAGAGTTTATAATAGAGATGCGAACGCAAAATACGTGTCACATCAATATTCTAACTATTTTCAAACTAAGCTAAACGCTTGTGCTATGAAAGTAGGACTAACTTGCTGGTCTGGAGTGAGATTCGAACCCGCGACTTTTGGATCACGAGGCGAGATTTCTAACCACAAGACCAGCAAGCTACTCATTATGCTCACTTTTTGTGTCAAGCCTCTTGCTTTATATATTCGTATATTTTCCATAACTTTAACACAAAAGTTTTGTATTTGTGAATTTGAAATGAAATGATATTTAATATATTTCTCATTTTGAAGATTTACAAAAAAAAAAACAGCTGTGTGAAAAATACCACTATTTTAAAACTTTTCGCTTTTGTCTAGACAGGGTGTTTTATATCGGGATTATTCAAAGTGCTCTTGAAATGTATAAAATTTGAAATCTGAATTGAGGATTCTGATGATCTGATGAGAAATAATATTCTGTCTGATTTTAAATCAACCACAATCAGGGTATGAACTGGTTAAGTTTTCGAAAGTTAAGTTTTCATGATACTAGATTTTTATTGAAAAGAAGATAAAAAGTGGAGAAGTGCACTTTTTGTCACGAAATGTAGCATTTTCTCATTGACCCAATAAATCTTTTAAAAATAGTTGGTGAAGATGATGCTTCACGAATTTCAAAAAACGGTGCAAAAAAAAAAGCAAAACAAAAAACAAAAAAAAAAGCTATGATCTTTCTGGCTGTTGGACCGTTTTGGTTTTGCAACAGGTTCACCAGGCGAAGTTCACTGTTTTGACTGTTCTTTCATTTCTGGAGGATCGTGGTGGTTTGATGTTGACAAAAATATACGATGTATATTAGCATATACACTAACATTTAGCAAGGACGCGTTTTATTAATACTATATTCTGTGTTTTTTCACGGGTACACGGCTAGTAAGATGGTAGTCTTTGATTTTTTCACACTTCATCTTCATATTCAAAAAAAGAGTCTTATTACTGACCGATATTTCATTTTTGCCACCACCGTGCCCACTTTTAACAGATATCAAAACAGAACTACTCAAAAAGTCGTTATATAATTTTGACGAGCGTCGTTTGAAAGGAAAAAGATTTTGCGTCAGTGGCGCCATCACGAGTATCTACTTATCATACAGCCTTTGTATGAACCTGAATATTAAAAACATATTTTTTTTGTAAATCTGAACCTCCCCCCGGCCACTCACCTACTACCCTCAAAAAATGGCTCATTAAATTGATTAACATTCATTCCAAATTTTGCATTGTTACTTTTAGGACACTGGGGAAAACATTAACACCCTACGCCTGAACACCCCATTCATTATTTATTCTATATAGGTGTGTATTATTTTGAACACTTTTCAATATCTTCAATTGCACTTTAATTACTTACTCCCCTGGATATATTACTCTAACCCTACTATTTTTTATGGATGTTGTTAGATATTTAAAGAATTTGCAAAACAAAACACTCATTAAGTAAGTCTTAATCTCGAGCAATGCTAGGACCTGGCAGCTAGTTCTTTATATTTTTTACAGTATATATCGTCAGTATAGCGCAAATAAGAATTCATTAAGTAACATATTCACGTTTTTCGGCAAATCGCTTTCAAAGTTTCTTTGTCTTAAAGTTGCAATAATAGTGTAATAGCGCTTGTCATGTGGAATTTGTGCCAGAAATCACTAAACCAAGTTAATGACTTTTGATAAGAAAGTGCGGACTATGTAGGTACGCAACTTTTTTTATTTAAAATATTATGGAAACCTAAAAGGTTTATGGATAACATATTTACATAATTTAATATAAGAAATGATAATAATATAATTTAGATACATAGTCATTTTTTTATAGTTGGCCGAGTTTTAGCATTTTTATCGCATCTGTTTTGAATTTGTCAGGGGTCAGTTGTTTGGTCCGTTGTGGCAGGTCATTGTATAGTTTTAATCCGTTGCAAATTAGTCGATACCGAAAAGAAAATAAAATGTTATTTAGTAGATAACCTAATGATTTATATTTAAAAAAAAATATATATAAAATTAATTACTTTTTTATCTGCAAAACAGATAAAAAATATATTGATGACTTCTTGCACTCATAGTTTAGGTACCTACATAAAAAATAATCCATAATGATTAATTTCTAACTCGGTTATATCAAAAATGTCACTTTAAGATTTCTTGCCCACACCGACGATACGACGATAACTCTATAACCAATTGTAATGCCAAAATTTTAGATTTAATATTATCTGATACTCCACTACTTGTGTCTTCGGGTACTGCTCTGGTAAGTGTTGACAAATTTCATCCCCCAGTCCAAATAAACACAACGATTAACCGAGAAAACTTTTTACAACATAATTCTAACCATACTGCATACAACTTCCGTAAAACTGATTACGCCAAATGTATTAACGACCTAGCTCAAATTGATTGGTCTCAAATGAATCAACTAAACTGCAACGATTCTCTCAACTTATTTTATAATACATTATGGGAGATAATAGCTCGATACACTCCACAAAAAAAGATCTTGAATTCAAAATACCCATGTTGGTTTAGCAGTGCATTAAGACACCAGCTCCGCGAAAAAGAAAAATATAGGAAAAAATACATAAAATACGGTAATTCTAGAGATTACGAAACCTTTTAATGCTAAGATCTCGCATTAAGAATAGTATTCGTGCCTGCTATCACTCATATATAAATTCTATAGAGGAATCATTACATATCGGGACTAAAAAATTATGGGAATACACTAAAACCAAGAAATTCACTAATGCAATCCCTAAAACAATGTTTCTGAGAGAAAAATATGCTACATGCGGTCAAGAAATTTCTGATATCTTTTCAGAATTTTTCGCTTCAGTTTTTGATAATGCTTCTCAACATCACTCATCTGCTCTCATTAATGACTCTCTCGATTCACTTTCCTTTATACCACTGCATAAAAATGAAATATTAAAAATTATGAAAGAATTGGATCCCGCCAAGGGCGCAGGACCTGATGGTATTCCTCCACTTCTTATAAAAAATTGTGCTCACCTTCTTCTAGATCCTATCTATATCATTTTTAGCAAATCTTTAAAAGAAGGAAAGTTTCCCGACTTATGGAAGGTAGCTCACATCACACCAATATTTAAGACAGGAAATAAAAGTGACGTTAGTAACTATAGACCTATAAGTAAACTATCTTGTTTTGGAAAGATATTCGAGATTATTTGCTATAGATACATATTCACCCACTTTCGTCAGACACTTTGCATTAATCAACACGGCTTTGTTCCAAAAAAATCCACAACTACCAACCTGCTTGAGTTTGTGAGTCAGATTTGCAAATCGTTTGATTCGAGATCTCAAGTGGATGTAATATATACAGATTTCAGCAAGGCGTTTGACAAGGTGAACCATCGTATACTTTTGAAAAAACTTCATGCTATAGGAATCCACGGCAACTTATTGAGATGGATAGAATCTTACATTTCTCATCGAACTCAAGTTGTGACTGTAAATGGATATGATTCATCTCCGGTTTCTATCACCTCAGGAGTTCCTCAAGGTTCTCACCTTGGTCCCTTGTTCTTTCTTATCTTCATAAATGACTTGCCAAATATATTAAGAAATAAGTGTCTATTATATGCCGATGATTTAAAAATTTATTCCACCATTCGTAGCCTGGAAGATAGTCATCTCCTACAAAGAGATCTGGACGAACTATCAAATTGGTGTAAAGCAAATAATATGTCACTTAATGCTAAGAAATGTTCATGTATTAGTTTCACTAAAAATATTAAAAAAATAGAATTTGTTTATAAACTGGGTGACGTTCCACTCGCTAAAGTCGATTCAATAAGGGATCTGGGCGTCATGCTAGATTCTAAACTCACTTTTAGAAACCACTTTGATAATATCACAAACAAGGCATATACTATGTTGGGATTTATCACCAGAATTACTCAAGACTTTAAAAATCCTCAAAGTCTAAAAATTCTCTATACATCACTAGTACGAAGTATATTGGAATATTCGTCAGTTATTTGGTCACCTTATTACACAACACATATTACGAGAATCGAGAGAGTGCAGAAAAAGTTTCTACGTATTTTGTCATACAAAGCCGGTCAACACAATAACCTTCACAGCTACGAAGATCGACTTGCCTTTTTCAAGATGCACAAACTTGAGTCCCGACGAAAAATATCCGATCTCATTGTGCTACACAAGATTCTCAGCGGAGCTATTGATTCTCTCTGTCTATCTGATATAAATTTGCATGTTAAACCCCGTATAAGAAACCCGGAGTTCTTCAGAATAAGTCAGCACACTAATAATGTCGGTTACTTTTCTCCCATTACAAGGTTGTGTCGCACATATAATTTGTATTGTGCTGACCCTAACATTGATGCTGATATTCTTGCAGACACGTTATCTTCGTTCAAAAACTCACTCATACACAACATCCATTTTCTAAACGACGACATGAACCTATAGATCATTAAATACTAATCGCACTACACTCAAACACAAATATATAATATACATAAATGTACATGTGAAATATAATTAATTACAAAAATACATGTTACTAGAGCATGCCGAAGACACTTGTAATTGGGATAATGGGCATAGTCTTCACTACAATGTTTATTATCTGAGTGTCATGTACCCATTATCCTGTTAGTGTCTCTAATAAATAAAAAAAAAAATAAAAAAAAAAAAATAAAAAAAATACGCTGAATTATTTTAATATGAAAATTTATACTAATCGTTGCTCTCCCTGGCTATGGTTAGGCTTTAGTCTACACCTACATTATTATTCTAGCTTCACCCTTTTTAATGAAAACTTTTCCTTGATATGTGTATTTAATTAAACTCTTACACTTAAAAATAAGTAACGTTACCTCTGCCGACGGTATAATGTTGAGTGATTTAATAGTCAAACTTCATCTGATTCATCTAACAGCCTCCACCCAAGGGCCGAATAAGCTCGAGTCTGCCAACATTTCAAAGGCGTCGCGTTTATTTTTGTATTTTATTTTAAAAATTTACCAAAGCAGCCCGACTAATGGCCGGTAACAGTTGGCCGTTACTGTATTCGCAACAGTACACTATTATGGAAATCGAATTAGGTGACATCTGGTTCAAACTTTTTGAAGGTTATTTTTTATTTTTGGATATAATGCAGGATATGTTGGAGAATAATGGCAGTATTTCATTATGTAAAACATATTTTATTTTATAAATGTATTATTTATTATAATAGTCAATTGTGTACATAATGCAAATCTCACTGGCTGTGTTCGTAATATAAATTATAAATTTATCATGTAGTACCGAGCGTTTAATATTTGTATATATTATTTAACACCCTGCATGTCTTTTGTTGGCTAAATATTTCATAATATTTAATTGTGGTTAAAAATAAAAATGATCGTCTCATGTCCATTCCCACGGAGGTCCTCTGCCGTAGGAGAGATCTAACACTTTCCTGTGCATGTTTGTCCGAAACAGGAAAGAAGATCAAATACAAAAATATTATCTTTAATGAAGCAACTCCGATTTGGAAAATAAAATTGTGAAGTTGGGAGCAGTTTAACAAAAAAAATTCCCATCATTTTATTATATATAGTATAAGCGGTTCTTATTAACATATTGCTTAATGACTGATTGGATTAAAAAGTCAATATGTTACTTAATAGATATTTCATTTTTTTCATTAATAACATGGCTTTTTATGTCCCGGTTGCATCTCAGTCACGGCAGAGGAATTCCACGGGAATGGACATGACGCAGCCATTTTTTTTGTATAAAACAATATTTTTAAAAGATGTATATAATTAATCCCCCACTTTCTACCAACATAACAGGCTCCCAGGAGAGTGTAATATATTAATTTACTCATCTGATCTTCATTCTAATTTTTCTCACGCATGCTCGTCAATTTTTGAGGATACTTACTGTACCTTAATTTCTTAATTTCATTAAATTAAAATTTCTATTTTCTCCTCATTTATTAGTTATACTCAACCATATCTACGAGCTAAGTAATATTTTTACAAAAGCAATCCATTCATTACAATCGAGTTTCTTCTAAGATAATCGAGATCTTCATCAATTCTAGCCGTAAGAGGGAATGAATGAAGCCAATCAGAAAAAAGAAGTGAACAGCGCAGCCATGCTGCCTTCTCTCCACGTAACTACCGCCATTCCATCAGTAATCGTTATGCCGCTCACGTGCAATAATACTGGTAACCTATTTCACTTATTCAATATTCACCGTTCATTATTCAATATCACCGATTTTCAATAAACCTCAGTACCAAACTTTGTGCATCATAACTTCCTCATTGACATATTTCATGACAGTTTCCATGAATACAAGAGAACTATTACCAAACTTGCGAAATTACCTGTACAGTCTCTCTGTTCAATCTCACTCTGTTCAAGCTCACTCTATAAAAAAAACTAATCCATAAAAACCAAGTTTTTATTCTACTCCCTTTCTTTGTAAAATATAACAACAATTAAAGAGAATTAAAACATATAACATAACACTAAACTTACAGTAATTTAATATATTTCTAAAATGTCAGATGTTTTGAGCTTTGATAAGAAACTTCATGCTTTGAAGATTAAATTCTAAAAACATTTGTCAGTCAATTTAGATTTTCGAAATTCGTAGTGAAGTACCTATTATGTATATCGCGGAGTAATTCAAATTTAGAAAATATTCCGCGACGTTATCGGGCCGCCGTTGCTAGTAAACAAACTTTTGTAATGATTCCAATTAAAATTAAAAATTTTGAAAATCCGAAATTATACTATAAATATTAATTTTTAAACGAAAATTTGATAGATCTTCTTGATCGTCGCCACGAGTCTGCTTGCAAAGTTTTAGCTCGATTAGATCACGGGAAAAGGGTCAAAAATCGATCCAAAGTTTTTTCGAAGGCAAGCCGGCAAGCAAGCAAGCAGACGCCACGAGTTAATATAAAGGGAGTAATCACTTTTTTCTATTCTTTTTCGTATTAGTTTTATCTTTACTTTTATCTCTACATTTGCTGTAGACACATTTAAGTGATAAAAAGCATGTATGTATTATAATTGTATTACCTAAATCATGTTATGTGTTTTTCATTGTTTGTGAACCATTAAAAAAAAAAAATCATGTATTTACCACATTTCTTCTTCGCTTTACCACATACATACATACATTCACACATATCAATTTTCCCGGTCGTGTGAGAATCTTTGTTCTCGCATTGGAGGATTACAAATATGACCAAGTAATTTTTTCTCTTTTCCATTTCATTCAGTCTACTTTTTACTCCCTTTATATTAACTCGTCTGCTTGCTAGTTAGCTTGCCGGCTTGCCATCAACAAAAATTTTGGATCGATTATTGACCCTTTTCCCGTGATCCAATCGAGCTGAAACTTGGCAAGTAGACTCGTGGCGACGATCAAGAAGATCTATAAAATTTTCGTTAAAAAATTTTTTAGAAATTTTATTGGTTTTTTCAAATTGGAATCATTAGAAAAGTTTGATTATCAACGGCCGGCGGCCCGATAACGTCGCGGGATATTTTCTTAATTTGAATTACTCCGAATTAATTAATTAATTTGAATTAATTAATTAATTAGAATTTAATCTTCAAAGCATGAAGTGTCTTATCAAAGCTCAAAACATCTGACATTTTAGAAATATATTAAATTACTGTAAGTTTAGTGTTTTGTTATATGTTTTAATTCGTCTTTAATTGTTGATATATTTTACAAAGAAAGGGAGTATAATAAAAACTTGGTTTTTATGGGTTACTTTTTTATAATTTCAGTTTGGTGAATTTTTTTAAAATTATTTTTTTTTGTTTTAGTCTATTTAAACATGACTCATTTCCAAGGAAACGTGCCACGAAGCCGCAACACTGCGCACATTCTTCAGGTTGGGCCACCAGGATCGCTGCAGGCAGTTCAGTCACGTTTGCTCCGGAGATAATAACACGACATTCCTAAAGGAAGCCAGCATCCGACTACACAAATTTTACCAACATTTCTTAGAAATCTCACGAAAATATTTGAGTAATATTCCTTTGTTATATATAGTTAATTTATTGCTACATACCAGACCTACAATAAACACAAAAGATTTCATGTTTCTAACCGGATTACGAAAAGCAATTTTCTTTTTGCCTATTAGTCTTTTTTAATGACTGATGTAGTCCAAAATTATGAGTATCTCTATTAATCATATAATTTATGTTTATTTAAATAGATCTTTAAAATGATAAAAAATAATTTCATTTGTTTCGCATAACAGTCTCCTGTGAAGCGTTTTCATCACAAATTAAAATTGCTTAATGTAATATTACTTAGGTATAAAACATTGACCTTTATAAAATATTATTTATAAATATCATGTTTTATTACTGGGGTGGGTATTCCCAATTTAATAAATGAATTCTAGAAAGGATCCATAATCAAGAAACCTTCCGAATTAGTTTAATTACCTTTTTGTTAATGCTTCTTATTAAACACCGCAAAAACAAGTATTTATATAATTAAGTTCTGAAATCAAATATGAATCAAGGAACGCTAGATCAACCCTTTTCATTCTCCCTCAATAGAAATAAAATTGCCTACGCGATGAATGTGTATATACAGGGTCGAAGCGGGAAATTTGATATTTTTATATTTCCTTAGTTATTTCTTTATTATCATATTTTTTTTTTTAATTGAAATTTATATACAATATATATAAAAAAATTATACATTGTATATAAATGTCAATTTCAATCAAAAAATATAAGAAATTTATATACATCATAAAAAAAAAACAATTTATAAACAAATATACAAAATACAAATTATCATATTTTGATACACTTGATTATTTATACTTATTCATTCAGTTCCATTGAGATTCATAGGCACAAATCCTAGATAAATCGATTTCATCTTCTTCTGTTTAGGGCTGCTTCAGTATTTGTTGACCAATCAAGCCATTATTTGTCTTCATACAGTCTTTGTTGCCGATCACTCTAGTTTAGTCTGGGGCAACTGACCAACCACATTCCCTCCGAAGTTGCCAAGAACATCCTATCTTTGACATTCGCAATATGTGTCCAAGTCTTCCTAGTTGTAATTTTTCTACATCCAGATCAAGGATCTCCTTTTTCTCAGCATATATCATGAATTACAACGTCCCATAATATTACTGTTGCTACTTCTCTAAGGCAATTCACTTTAGCAGCCTGGAGCCTTGATCCTACTCCCTCAGTAAGAATTCATTATTATTTTGAATTATATTTATTAATTTATTATTATTGTTTGACTAAAAAATTCTTAACCCTTTAATAACTAGCGAGATTCATAGAAATTTTCAGTTTTACACTTCACCTGTCGATGAAACATTGTGTTACACTCGAAACTAAAGTAGTAAAATATAAAAATATTATTCAACTCACGTGGAGGAAACAAATTTAATGTTTTCATCTAATTTAATGATGATCGTGAATAATCTCCACAATATTAACGCCAAATTCATCAATAGCATTCAGTTATCCTGTCAAAATTAAATATATCGAGTCCAGTGCACTCAACACATGGTCCTTATTGCATGCCAATTATTTACAATTATTATGTCACAAGTATTGTCAGATGAAGACCCTTGGACCCATTGTGGGCAAAACCCTCAGGGACAGAGTACTCAATTCGGAAATCATCAGAACCTGCGACATACAAAATACTGTACGATGCAGCAGGCAGGTAAAGGATTCCAGACTAGACAAGATTTTCCAGAGCCGTGATGCGTGATGCGCGGGATTCCAGAGGAGCGCCGACCACCAGGGGGACCACCAAAGAGATGGAGAGAGATCTGGACGTTCTTTTCACAAGACCCGGACTTACTAGATCAAGGATCTAGTAAAAGAAGAAGAAGAAAATTAATTCACCACTCTCTGATATTGCGCAGCCATTACATTACCCTCCAGCATTAGTAGGAGGAGGCGGAAGTTATCCTCGTGTAGCACGTGACTCAAATGAGAGACCCTCTTCATTTTAACATTTGACAGTAGCTCTCTACTGGCTCCAGCTCTCTGAAGCACCTCCATGTTGCTGATCATATCGGTCCACGGTTACCAAGGTTACCTCCGGTGTATCCACATTTAAAATGCTTCCAACTGATTAACTTTCAGAGTCCCCGTTTTACAGCCATATGAACTAACCATATGTAACATTTTATCATTCTCTGATGAAGTTTTAGGCTTAGGTTGTCATGGGGTGAAGAGGCCCTCATTAAACGCAGCACGTGTTACCTCTATTCTGCATCTTACTTCAGTATCTAGGTCGAGTGTTTGTGTTGTGATACTGCCGTGGTATTTAACTGGTCAACCATTTCAACATTTATTCCATTCAACTGCAGGGATGATCCAAAATTGTTAAGTCGCCCAAATGACATCCATTTCGTTTTATCAGAGATGACTGTCAAACCCATCTTCTCTCCAGCTACATCAATCTTATTTAGATAGTGGACCGGAATGAGACAATCTGGGGACCTGACAAGGTACAAAAAGATGAAAAATATGTCACCATAAAATCATTTTGTTTTGTTTGTATTAAAGAATTAATACAGATTTTTAAAAATTTATTTATATTCAAGTTTAAATAGTACTTTACATACATGATACACATTATTTAATTTTAATGGATTTTTTCCAAATTTTTACAGTCCCGTGAAAGTATAAACTTGTGTATGGAACCAGAGAGTGTCACTAGCGCGATAGATAAATATATTTTTTTAAATAATATATAATACACACATGTAAAGAAATATATTTAGTTAGTTAATATTACATTGTATATTAACTAGTATTTAACATTTTACATTCTTAAGTCTATTACTAATATACTATCCATAATAACTTACGCAATTTACATTTACATCTAATATAATCTATGGTACACTCTATTATAAATAATGAATCTTATGCTCTACAATTCTATACTATTTTTACAGTAATTATAGCATTTGTTTTTAAATACATTCATCTTATTTATATTCTTCAAGCTTTCTGACATCTCATCGCATATTTTTACACCTCTGTACATTAGACAATTCTGAGTAGGTATATATATTTTTCTTATATGGTAATCTTATTCTATACCTATTTCTGGTATTATATGTATGTACATCACTATTTGCAGTAATTTTTTTCAAAAATATTTTGGCATTTTGTGTATAAATATGAGAACGTTATAAATAAGTGTTTTAAAACCAAATTAATTAATGAATTAGAAAGATATACGGAAAAATCTAATTCACGAAAATATATTAGGCTACTACTGGGATTCGAACCCAGGTCACCTCCTTTAATTTTATTTTCATTTTAAAAATTTCACAGAACTTTTTTCGTGAATTAGATTTTTCTGTATGTCTTTCTAATTCATTAATTAATTTGGTTTTTGAACTTTGTTCTTTGTTCAGAACTTTGTTCTGAAAAATTACAACTTCATGAATGAATGTGTTCTTAAATATATATAATATCTGTTGTATTAATGTATGTCTAAGTATAATGAATTATTTAATTCTGGCGTCCATCTTGCGGTTGCATTGCAAAGTAATTTCAACCACCGTATCAAAAAAAGTGGATTGCTTAATGGACAAAAATAAAAAAAGTAAAAAATAAAAATTAATCAATTAATAAGAATTAGAATGAGAATGAATAAGAATTTTACATATAAGATCGATATATTCACGGAAACATAGAGGGCTGCTGTAGCTTAGTGGTCAAAGCAACGGCCCCGAAAAGTAGGTGACCTGGATTGGAATCCCAGTAGTAGCTTAATATTTTTTCATAAATTAGATTTTTCTCTATGTCTTTCTAATTGATTAATTAATTTGGTTTTAAAAATTTCACAGAACTTTGTTCTTGAATGTGTTCTTGAATATATATAATAAGTATTTTTTTTAATTTCCATCCAATTTAGTGCTTTTCTTATAAGAATAAGAATGAATAATGAATAATATCTCAAGATAAGAATGTTAAGTTAATATTACAATATTTAATAATAAGCATGTAAATGGTTAATATCATAAATCTCATCACTCAATTGCTCAATGATTTTACACACTTTTTATACTTTGCGTAATGTTGTATAGTTCTGGTAGATTATTGAAATGTTTAATTCCTAGGAATCTTTAGCGGTGTTGCGTGGCAGTTTTACTGCATCTAGGTATATTTAGGTTTCCAATCATGTGCGCTCTTTTGCTTCGTCTATTTTTATTTTGAACTGTATTTATGGTTATTTGATTGATAATTTCCTTGTGTATTTGTAATATTGAGTTGGTTTTATAATACTGAGTTGGTTTATATATGTGATTACTTCACAAAAAATATACACCAGAGATATAAAATGAATAAATCGACTCTCATTGCTTGAAGACATGTCTTGACTTCTGGGTAAGAATGGCCGACTGACGATCTTGTCAAAGTTGTCGTCGTTTTACCGCCAATGGCTTTCATCTTTGTTCTTGCTGGGACCAAAGTTCTTATAAAAGAATATCCGAGTACTGACAAATCTTTATAACTTATCGGCAAGTTAGTAGAAAGCTCTTTAGTGGTTCGATGATAAGGGATTAAGTTAAATTCAATCTTTTGTTGGAGAAAGTTCAAAAGAAATTCCTACAACTGTTCTTTCTAAGGAAGTTCAAAATTCCATCTAAGAAATGTCCATCATTATCCATGACTGTTCATAACTTAATTCATTCTCTATATTAACCGAAATGCACATTTCTTAACTAATTATTTTATGTTTGGTAGGTACATTTAATAATTCTAACAAAAACGGGAAAATTAGTCTCTGTCCATGAAAATAAATTAATAGAGCATATCGTTCACAGCATCAATCCGCTGACACTTATAGTTATACATATCGAAATATGATAAAACTACTGGATAAATAAAACAAGTGCGGGATAGAAACAATAACTAAAATAAAAATGAAATTTTGTGTCGAAAAGCACCAAAGCCTATAAAATCTAATCCTAAAACTAATATAAGATTACTACTAGGTAAATGACCCACTTTTTATAATTGAATCTCAACTATACATTAATTAGTTATAAGTTATACATTAACAGTCACAACAACAATAAATGCGAAATCAATCTAAATTATAAACAAATATTTTTTACAATAACACACATTACAATATATATGAACTCACCTTTATGTCAATCATTATAATTTAATTTAAGAATATTTTTAGGTTTAAATAAATTAGATGTTTTAGTTTTAGGTTTAAATAAGAAATAAACGGTTTAAACTTTGTGCTGACATTATTATTAAAATGAAAAACATATCACTTTATGTTCAGCACTTTATTAGATATAAATCTACATGTTTTGAGAACAATGTTCTCTCTTCAGGATTATTTGTATACACAAACACAGCAGTACACAAACAATCCTAAAGAAAGAAACATTGTTCTCAAAACATATAGAATTCACATCTATTATTGTGGTGAAAATAAAAGTGATTTGTGTTTTATTTTATTAAACCTTATAACTTTTGCTGAAATTCTACTTCATTTACTTCAGTCTCTTACAAAATACCAATTTAAATTTATCTTTCAAAACAAATAAAATTATCTTGATATCGTGGTATGTTTGTGTTAGCATGTAAAAAGCACTTATCCGGTAGCGCTAGTTCGTTACCGTCATTTCAGCTGCGATTTATGTCTGTGAACAGCGTCATCTAGCGTCTTGCTAGACTAGTGACATAATTTGACGGACGTGGTTACTACAGTGACGGAAACTTGAGTATCTACAAATATTTAGTAGACACAAAAGACGGCATACAGTTCCAGCAATAATTGATTCTACCAACAAAATTGCATATATCGAAACATTCCAGACATATTAGAATATTAATCCATCCCCGTGGAAGATCCCTCAACTAAAGGATATTTCTGGTGAAGTTTGTAACTAATGGCTCATTTTCAAAAACCACCAGGAACGTTCCGGTGTTTTCTGATAGCGCTAGTTCGTTACCGTCATTTCAGCTGCGATTTATGTCTGTGAACAGCGTCATCTAGCGTCTTGCTAGACTAGTGACATAATTTGACGGACATGGTTACTACAGTGACGGAAACTTGAGTATCTACAAATATTTAGTAGACACAAAAGACGGCATACAATCCCAGCAATAATTGATTCTACCAACAAAATTGCATATATCGAAATATTCCAGACATATTAGAATATTAATCCATCCCCGTGGAAGATCCCTCAACTAAAGGATATTTCTGGTGAAGTTTGCAACTAATGGCTCATTTTCAAAAACCACCAGGAATGTTCCGGTGTTGTCTGATAGCGTACGTTATGGTGCTATCATTATCAGATTTTTTAATTGAAAATTTTTTTTAATAAAATCACAGTTTGTGTTCTTAGGAAATATAAGGCATAACAATTAAATAAAGATAGAGACCGATAAATAAGAAATAAAAATAGCGGTCACAATTAAATATTTTGGAATACTCGTAGATTCTTAATAATCATTAAAAAAAAACACATTAATGCACAAATAAGCATATTTCAAATATTACATTTTTGCAAAGAAAAAACCATAAATTGACTCGAAAAATAGCCACATCAATTTATAAATCAATAATTTCTTCTCATTTACAATATTACTCCCTATTTTAAACTAGGCAATCTAAAATTGAAAATATGTTAACAGATTTCATTTGACTCATACTCAAACAAGGCTATAAACTAAACACAACGAATTTTATATACAAAATTTTAAATGATACAATGTCAAAAACTTCAAAACTAAAATTATGTTGATCACAGATATTCATCGATATAATATAAGAAATAAAAACAAAATAATTATTTCAAATAGAAAGAAAAGAAATACAAAAAACTCTATTTTACAATGGACTAAAATAATACAATAATCTACCAGAGAATGGTAAAAAACCGGAGAAATATCAACATGTTCCAGAAGGAATGCAGACGTCATATCACAGAATGAAACGAAATTGTGGTAATCGGGAGAAATATTTACACAGAAGTCTTTTCGGCCAATCAAACACAAGATACGGGCAACGCACCCATAGTGATGTCCCTTCTGCTGACGATCGTTGTAGCCGCTTCAAGAAAAATATTCCAATCCGTATAAAATGTTCCAGTAAATTTTAACTACAATTGGTGTTATTTGCTTACTTGCTTTATCTTATTAGCATTGTTAAATACTTTTTATCCTCACTATTACATGCGCGACACACGCTGATCACAAAAGAATTCTTCCGAACGGGTGGGAAATATTTTCTTATCGCAACCAACCCAACAAAGAATTATTATATAAAACTTAGATCATGATAAAATTGTATTATTTACGGAAAAATACCAAATAGAAAAAAACATTTTTTACCCGTCTGCGCGACGCAAAGGATGGTAATGCGTTTATCAGCCTATAAATGAGTGTTTGTTCCTTTGTGGCGCTCTAGAGACCAAACGTGTGGGGCGATTTGATGACTCCTACGTCAATCGACTTGCCTTAATCTTGTGAGTATCACTAAAGACATGACAATTGTCAAAGTTCAATATGGCGAAAACCAAATGCCATATTGTGAAAAAAAAAAATTAAAGTCAGCGAACTGTGTTAAGTGAGGTATCATTGAATAGGTATTAGATATCATTTTTAGGTTTCTCTTATAAATTTTCTTTTCGAATGACCATTTAGGATCTTCAACGATTTAAAGTTGGTTAGCAACCATTCTCACTTAAATTTTCAATACTTATAATAAAGCTGTGATAAAGTTCTTACATAATCGCAAAATAGGTCTTAATATCGTGAAAAATAATAAACGAATAACAAATCCAGAATTCTACTGCTTTGAAAGACAATTTTAACGACAGTTGCCTAAAACGTTACTCAATACAGTTAGAAAAACCTAATTAGAAATAAATAAATATTGAATCGTCTTATAATCCTAACTTAAAAGTGTAAAAAAAGGTTTTTTGATTTTTTAAATTATTATTTTTTATTTTTTTTATTTCTATATAAAATTATAGAAATTTTGATTGGACTATGACTGTTTCATTAGAGAAATCTGTGTCGAGACAGGGCAAAGCCTGGCAGTTAAAAACATTTTAACTGCCGGAAGGGAGATTCAAATTCATCCAATGAACGAATGGATTGACATTTGACGTAAGATATCGATTATAGAAACTTTGTAATTTGGAGCATGCGTGATAGACTAGAAACAGACGATGTGTCTGTGAAAAATCTCATGAAACCTTTTTCAAAGTATTTGGAATGTATATCGATGTGCGAGCGTACAGACGGTCGCGGGATAAACCTATTATTGCCTATCATTGTATTCTTACTAGGAAAGACGTGCGAAGTAACCCCGGTGAATTATTGAGGATACCGGACCCGGAGATCTGGTAGGATCATCTTCGGACCAAAATCTCATTGACGGGCATTCCATTGCGGTGAAAATTGCGCGGATTTCGTACCGGCCCTGCAGCCTACCCCCAACGCCTCGAGTCCCCTTGTTACAACTCCTGTTGTAATTTGGTGGCGCTTGTGTTGTTTGTAAGTCCTGCTGTTCATTAAGTCATCGAATTAATTCCAGACACAACGGAACCGTCCCGGGCGAGCAGTTGCGTCGCGGATCAGACGGCAGCATGTAATAACAGCCCGCTTTCGTGTTTACTTCTTACGCAGCTTTAAAGTATACTTGCCGAGTGACTAACACGTTGAGCCCGTAGGGAGTCTTTGAGCATTAATTATTTAAGCAGATTTCTGGTACGGGACATTGTTAAGGCGGTTTACATTGGAGCGTGCGCGTGCGGCGGGATTATCAATGCGAGGAATAAACTTACGCAGATCTGAATTCATCTGAATTATTAATTAAGGTAACCAAACGCCTTTCGATACCACTTTTTATTAGGGCTGGTTATATCAACTAGGATTAAGGAGTGCGCGTGATTGTTGACATGTGTCATCGAAGTTGTTTGTTTTGTTTCAACATTGTAGTGTACAATTGTGAGATGCCACAAATTTTTCTGATGATCAACCGATCTAAATATAATAATTCCGTATTCTGTCTGACTGTAATGTCTGTCACTTGATGGAATTTACCTATTACAATTTAAGACGAAATGAGTGTAACTCAACACGCAACGTTTTAGGCAACACAAAGGTCGCCCTACTAAATGACATGGTCTTGACATTTTTATTTTATTATATTTAGTTTAGTTAATAAAGTCAATTAAAAAAACAAATTTTCTTCTATTCATAATCCTGCAGTTACTATGTCCCATGATTTTTCACGAATGTACCGGCTAGATTTATGTATATATCCTTCTATATATATCCTTAATGGGAAAAGTAATTTTCTTAGACCTTAAACAATACTTGTTTTTCCGAAGGAATGGAGTTTTCTACAACTATAAATTAATTAAACCGTTATTCATTGTCCACAGTAAGGCCCAAGTTCAGAGTCAATTTAAAGGTTAAGGTACACCTTAAAAGCGTAGTTTTCAGTACAAAATAACAATGATAAGTGAATGAATAATGAATTATTACAGTATAACGTATATGAAAAATTTATTCGCTTTAATACGACTCAAATTAAATGATAAAAACCTCGTAAAAATCAATTTCAAATTTTTATCAGGCTTTATCATTTTATTCGTTTTTCTCGAAGCGAATGAATTTTTCATAATCAATATAAACTGCTGTAAAAATAGAACTTTGATATTGCATATCTTCATAACTGTTGATATTCGTGGTCATGGTTGCTTGAACATTTTAAAAATTTTAAAACAGGAATCTGCATCTTAAGTTTTTATTACTACCATGTATATTATTTTATATTTGTGGTGAACTCTATAACTATCACATTTTATAAACCATTTTTGATATTCATATTTCATTTCGTGTTGTAATATATTTCTCTAATAAGTATTTTTCTAACAGAGAAAAATCAGTGATCATATTATGTACATTATTAACATGTCCACTGTATTTCATAAGTATGTGTTGGCCCGAGGCACATACACGCAGACACCCGTGTAATGAGTTACCACAGATGCTGACGTCGAGTACGGCAGGCCGTCGCCCTCGATACTGATGTTGAGACAAGATTGCTGAGTAAGACAAATGTAAGCCAGATCGATGATCGAGTGCAAAGGCGAGGTACAGCAGAGGGCATGGACTATCGGAGTGACGAAACGCACCTCGCTGATCTAAGCTAAATACCCACACGGGCGGCCGAGTAAAGAGGAAATCATAACACCCGCGATTCCTTTGTTCTGAATGACTATATAAGCACGCGCCCGTAGAACAAACCATCTCACTCCAGCGGGGCTTCTCGGATACAGTGGAAGCCCTTGCCGCCATACCTTCGAACGTCACGCTTTCACTTGTAATCTTTGTATACTACTGTATTATTTATAACTTGTGTTTTGTAATCAAATAAATTTGGTCAAACCATCGCGACTTTTACATCATCAACCGCAGCAGAGATCTCCGACTCTACAAACGGAGTGATGACCCTTAAGTTCAACTCTATCCAAAACCAGAGGACTCATCCACCTCCAAAAGTATGTAAATTTGAAAAGAAGCCCATAAATTATATTTATAAATATGTACAAGCCAGGGGCATTGTAACTCTTTACAAATTAAAAACAAACCAGTCGATTTCTAATGTTAGAAATTAGAATATTGGTTTGTTGCTGTTTTGAAATTTGCTGTATGCGTTTGAGATGCTGAACTGACACAAAATCTTGAACAAATTTTGAACATACTCCAAGAGCTCAACATAAAAGCCATAAGGTAAAATAAGTCTGAAGAAGCTGACTATTCTCTGCAACATTAAAGGCACGAGATTTCCCACAAGATTCATGGATCAAATAAAGGAGATGGCAGGACAATCTCTCTACGCAGCCTGGCATGCAACGAAAGACCGGAAAGAATGGAGAAGATTTGTAATGGTGGTAACGAGAATGGGACAATATATATACAAACCTCATCCTGTAATGAACTACAGAGAGAGGTTTTCAAATAATGTTGTATCATATTAATTCACAGAGACAATATCTCAATGTCAAAACGCCATTTATTTTTCTATATTATATAGTAAAATGTAAAGAAATAATGCGAATTTTATACAACCCGGCTTTTTAGGTGCAATTAAAAAATATGCAACGTTTCAGTTTGCATTTTTTTTTAACGCTTCGATAAGCTAATGGGCCCAATTACTGATGTCGTTACATTACAAAAACACCCCTTGAGTAAATCACAAAGATTTATTATGATCTCATCGGTAATCGAACCCGGAACCCTCGGCCTGAGACACCAGTGTCAAACACATTTTGCCAGTGATTTTTTATTGGTGTTTCACCCAGTATGCTCAAGGTGTGCAGTTACAACAAAAATTTTATCATCATCATTCCTTTTTTTTATAAAAATGTGAACACGGAATGTGTTTCGCATTAATAATCTTACTATTTTTAAATTAAACTAAACGCTTGTGCTATGAAAGAAAAACATACTTGATGGTTTACAGGAATGGGGCTCGAACCACAAACCAATGTCATTTTAGTAAGAGTTAAAGGGAATTAAAGAACGGTACTCTCATTTAATTCGTTTCCAATGACTTTGTGTAGTAAATATATTTTTTTTAGTGTTTAATTTTTCTCCCACAACCACGATTCTGTGATAATATTAATAAAAGGAAAACACTTTGTTGAATATTCAACATGTTTTGGAGACCACGGCCCCTTCTTCAATATAAAAGACATATTTAAAATTCATTTTGTAAGTAAAGATATTTAGAAAAACGAAAAATATATATATGGATGTTGAATAACTAATTAGAAACTAAAGGTGAAAACAAATATAAAAGGTAGCTATTTTCTAAAAGAATTTGGTTATTTATAATATTTAATTAACGGTTGACGGATCCTTATTCAATGACTTATTTCAGGTGTATTATTAGGCAGGTGTATTATAGAGTTGCGCATCATTTGATGCGAATAGTGCCAAGATAGAGGAATGTGGCGTTTGTCCTTTCTATTTACCCCCTTGTGGAAACGTCATAGTTTTCGTAAACACTCTTCTCAAGGGCGCTTCACACATCAAACATATTTTAATTTACCAAGAAATTGAATCACAATGGTTTTGTACAGTTTTGTATAGAAAACAGTTGACAATGGTGTTGATTATTAAAAAGTTGAGGTTAAAACGGATATTTTATAAGAGCCGTATATTTCACTGAGAAGCAAATCTCAACTTTTCACTGAAGTCATTATTCAGCATCATCAGGACAGCGTCCTATCACGGCGGAGGTGTAGACCGAACTGATTATTTCTTCTGAAGTCATGAATTATATGCACTTTGTTGTGAAGTGTTCATTTCTTCTACGAAGAGGTCGCCAGTGTACAATATGTACTTATTACATCTTCGGGCTTTTCTGCGATTTCTCTTGAAGGTGGAAGCAAAGTTGAGAAGTTGAAGAGAAGAAGAAGTGAACACCCCACGACCTCGGAAGAAATAATCTAGATAGGATGATCTCCTGATGATGCTGAATGAGACTTCAGCTAAACGTCGAGATTTACTTCTCAGTAAAATATACGGTTCATATAAAATCCGTTTAATTTGTTGGTGTTGATACAGTTGCCGGCAAACTTCTTGAAATTCTTTGGCGTGGTGGGGGAATGCGCAGAAGACAAAATTTGGGTCTCTTTGGAGGAATGGTACATGCGCAAACTTTCCCCCACTGCGCCGTAAAATTTCAAGAAGTTTGCCGGCAACTTTAACAAAGGTTAAAATTTAGTATCTTACATCAGTAATGCACAATATAACATGATTAAGATTTAAAGTTAATGAAAATAAGGGTTGTAGTTTACTTGTAGCTACTTGCTACACACTTTTACAGAATAGAAATTTTCGGTAAGCGAAAATACAATTTTTTTAAATGGAAATATTACAAAAATATTATCGTGACATAGCCTACCATAATATAAAAGTAAATATTAAAATAATTCTAAATATCATTTGCTCCCAATGTGACTGTAACTCCTATGAACTCACGTATTTTTCGTGATTTCAGCGTACACATATAAAAGCTCATTTTATAAGAAATATTTATTTCCAATCTTAACAATATTCAATCGTAAATGTTGACTCCTTCGCCCGTCAAAAGGATAAGCTACTTCCGCGCCACTTTGCAAATATATTCACGTCCTTCATTGATCCCCTAAAATTCATTTCCACGGCACACTGATTCAAAATTCAGATCACTTCGCACTTTTTGTCACCGACCACAATGCGGAAATCCAATATTTTTCTGACATTTTGCGTCAGAGCTGAAAAAGGGTACTTGCCTACTCAAGAAAATGTTCGAAAGCGTGTGGAATACTTAGTGTTATAGATTTTGTTGGGATTATATTTTTTTAACACTTTTCATTTTCGTTTTAGGCAAGGACTTGCAAAAAATGTAGGATCTTACAGTAACAATTCTAAAATGCGCACGGAGGAATACACAGATTACTCTAGGAGGTTGTTATGGTTGAAGTATCTCGTGATTTTTGTTGAGGTATGTATTATTTACTTGCTATTCGTTTGATATAATACAAGGCTTAGATGTATGCGTTTTCTTTGTGTAACGTTAATGTAGTGGGTCGAGGCCCGCTGTGGTTTCAAGTCACTCTCATCGAGCGAAACGACCAATCAGGGCTTGTTGCGGGCACCGCCGATACGACCAATCGGAAACCCGAGCGAACTTCTACGTTCTGGTCTTCACATCTACCACTCTTTTGCCGAGCGCCGCCCTCTCAACACGTTTTATACATCGAAAGTGTAACGCGGAAGATGAAGAAAGGTAGAAATAAAGAAGAATTATCCATTAATAAAAATTCGTGAGTTGGTCTACTGGTAAACTCTAGAAATGAAGCATTAAATTTAAAATCAATTTGCTAAAAAAGTGTTGGAAGGAGAAGAAGAGTGGAAAAATAAAGCTGCGGAGGTTGTATGAACATGAAAAAGACAACAGAAGACCAATTGGACCGAAAGTTGCTCGATTTTTCTCTGCCAGTGCTTCATCAGGCCTCTGCCAGTGCTTCTTCAGGCCATTGCGTCACTGATGTTTACATTTTTTTTAAATAACTTGATTTGAGGGCCGCCTGCTCACGATAAAAAAATGTGCATTTAAATTTCTCAGTGAGACCCTCTGCACTACGTAATAGTAATTATATCAAAATCTACGTTAAAATAAAATAAAGGAAATTTATTATTTTTCTTAAACGAGTGTTTTTAAATAAAGTATTAATGAAATAAAGATCTTTCAAACTTTTTTGTGTTTAAGTATTGACTTTGTGTTAGAAAAAATTATTAATTTATCAAAAAAATGGCAAACAAAATTATAATTGAAATAAGTAGATGAACCTAAAAAATTATTTCAATTTTTTTAATTTTGCCAGTTCATAACAAAAATTATTTTTCAGTACGAATTTTCGAATGATAAATAAAAAAAAGATAATTATAAATCTCGGCAAAAAACAAGAGATATTTAAGTAATACGAAATGCAAATATTTCAACAGAACAAAAGGCACCAAAAATTTTGAGCCTACTAAGGAAACAAAAATAATAAAGTTAAAAATACATACGAGTTAAGCATTGTGAAAACAAAATATTTTTTACATAATTTTATATGAATGTGTAGTATATTTTTCATAAGAGGGCACTTGCATAAACAAACTGCTACGCAGTTTATCGTTTTTATTTGTTATTACAAAAATACATTTGTTTCAAAAATTATCGACGTTAAAAAAAATATAATTTACCTTAAAATAAAATTTAAAAAAATATATATTATCAATCTTCAAATCCAAATTAAAAAAAATTATCCTGGCTTATAATCAAATTTTTCGGTGAAAGTCCGATGAGAAAGATTTTTGGGCAAAAAAATTAACAATCAAATTCTGATATTCGAGTGCTTAAAGTTTTGCAACTCTGCATAATTTAGTAGCGAGTGAGAAAGTTTTGACAAGGGTCAGATCCAGCGTCGTTCCGCCGTCCATTTTATGTCCAGGCTATCTGAAGGAGGACCAACTTACCATTGCAAAATGGCTGACAAGGAGGAACCAATTTAATAAATATTTAAATGCATAAACTATTGCAATATATTTCACCTTTTTATTACAAGAAAGCAACAATATTCAATGTATTTTAAAAAGGATACTTGACTCCAGTGTATTCTTTCAATGGCATTAAAGGCGTAAGAGTTAAATTATTCTGCATTTTAAAATGAATAAAGGTGACTTTATTTTTATTTTATTTTATATTTATTACATGCATAGAAACTTTTAGGATGACAAAATAATAAATAACAGAATCATGTACCACACAATGTCAAAGAAATATTTCTAATTTAAAATAATTAATAATCTGTGTGAATAAACATGGCATATTATAAAATACATTATTTATAACTCTTTTCTATGATGTATCTGTTTGTGAATATGTTGGGATAATTTTAGTGGTACACTTAAAGTGTAAGCTTACAAAAGATGAGTCGTCTTACATAGTATTTATTAGAATGACGCGCGTTTAATCTTTCCTCTCCAGTGCTGTAAGCTGAGTGATGTTACCTCTAATTATGTGAAAATCTCTGTAAATATCAAACATTATAATTTCGTCTATCTGTCTTTCTTTCCATAACTTCCTATAATATATATAATTTCTTTCACATTCACGGAAAAAAAAAACAAAATTACACATCTGAAAGTAGGGCGCGAACCTCGGATGCACAAAAGCCAGGCGCGCGGCACTCTAGCGACGTTGCTTTCACCGACTCTGCGTAGACCATCAAAATATAGCATATATACTAGGGCTTAGCAAAGACAAAGACTAAATAGTAGTATGTAGTTTATAGGGGGCGGGTACCGGATTTGGCGGATCGCTGATCTTCGCGCTCTGTTGTTCGTGATGACCAATTTTTCTCAAAGTTTATTCTCATTTTTAGTAGAATAATAGAAACATATTTTATTTAAAAACAAAAAAAAATACATTTATTTTTTTATTATTCATTCAAATTAATTTTACTGATTGCTACCGTTGATCAACGTTATGAAAATATACGCTGTTTAGGACAATGCCTGCAACGCTTCAGATCTCGCATATCACTACGTGCAACATCAGTAAGCCAAGTATACGTGAACTGGTGAAAGAAGATTAGGGGGATTGCTAATATTTTTTGAACAAAATTATTGTATTTTTTTTCAATTGTTTCAGCAACATTGTAGATTGACATTTTTAAAAAATATTGATTATATTATTATATATCTACTTCTTTAAGAAGTTTTATATATATATATATCGATAGAATATATATATATATATTATATAGATTATATATATATATATATATATATAGATTATATATATATATATAACACAAGTAATAGGAATAGAATACGAATAAGAAAAAAGTATATACACAGATATGTCTAATGTACAGAGGTGTAAAAATATATGATGAGATGCCAGAAAACATGAAGAATATAAATAAGTTGAATGAATTTTAAAACAAATGTTATAATTATTATAGAATTGTAGAGCATAAGGTGTATTATTTATTATAGATTGTACCACAGATTAAATTAGATGTAAATGTAAATATTAAGGTTATTATGGATAGTATATTAGTTATAGATTTAAAAATGTAAAGCGTTAAATACTAGTTTATATACAAATTGTAATATTAACTAACTTAAGAAATAAAATATAAATATATTTCTACAAGTACGACATTCGTACTTATGGTGTATCTAGTTACATTTACAAAAATTATTAAACATTGAGAGTCTACTTGAATATTTCACGGATTTCTATACATAACAGTTGAGAGTTGTTACAAGTTACATGGCACAGAGAGAACTGATGCAATGCGTATACTTCGTCGCAGCAAGGGAGCGAGATTGGTTTGCTGTCGGCGCGACTTCCCGTCGAACCACGATCGTAATTTTTTCCGTAGATGGCCGTTTCAAGTTATCCGAGCCGGTATCTGTAACAATATGATCAAGTGGGTGGTTGTGAGAAATAGAGAATCACTTACTGAAATATGATATCAGAAGTCTCAAAAATTGGCATGACAAGGTGTGTTTTTTGATTTCTTTTAAATGTTTATATTAATTCCACAGTGAATGAACACCCACCGCATTCCGAGGACCGCTGTACGAGCGAAAGCTCCCATATCGATCCTACTCATACGTCGCCAGGTTGACAATTTTTTCACTAATTGCCTTTCCCGTGCGGCATCGTGTAAAGGACGACTCCGCAAGGTTCGGGTCGCAAAAGTTCATTCACTTTTCCTCCTCCACAACTCATCATGATTTCATTATTTATTTAGAAAAAAAAATACAGAAAATAATATTATCATAACGTCCTCAAAGACATCTCTGCCTTGGAGCTTCGGTACTAGAGAGAGCTGGCACTAAACCGAGATGAGTGGAGGAAGATTACTAAGGAGGCCAAGACCCACCAAGTGTTGTAGTGCCAAGAGTGATGATGAATATTTTCAAAAATACAAAGTATAAATTGAAAACAGAATGAAGGCAAGGGTAGATTGAGTGGGAAGGAGGGACAGTGAGGGACAGGTAGAAAGAATATTATAATACTCTTCCTATAAGGGAAGGACAAAACAGAAAACGGGACAATTCAGTCCAGACGCCCACCGGTCCATAGTCGACAGTCTCATCCACGGAGCAGCTCCCAGCTCAAAACCCACCTCCGAGCGAACACCCGGAGTCCGAGGTTGGTACCATCCTTAATGAGAAACACCCTAGGAATGATGACTCACCCCTTCCAACCCCTACCAACCAACTAGGTGACCAGTTCAAGGTCTGTATTTAGTGCTTCGCCTCGTTCTGGTACACAGCCAACCGCATGAACATTCTCCAGA
>JADDOH010002326.1:0-90904 GCA_016648135.1 Agrypnia vestita
CTTCAGGACTCGGCGGGTAACATAGGCGACATTTCCTTCCTATTCTTTTATCTCTTTCCCTCCCCCTAATATATTTTAGATACAGATCTGTACCGTTTGACCTATCGGACTCAAAATTTGGAAACTTACGCTTTGGACCCGGCAGGTAACATAGACGACATGTTACCTACCCTATTTTTTATCCCTTCCTCTCCCCCTGATATATTTTCGATGCAAATATGTACCTACCGTTTGACCGATCAGGCTCAAAATTTGAAACTTATTCTTTAAAACTCGGCGGGTAACATAGGTGACATTTCCTTCCTATTCTTTTACCTCTTCCCCTCCCTCTGATATATTTTCCATGCAAATCTGCACCTTTTGACTGATCTGATCCAAATTTTGTATACTTATTCTTTAGGACCAGTCGGATAATATAGGCGACATTTCCTCTTCTCCCTTTAACCCATCCCCTCCCCCAGATCTATTTTCTGTACAAATCTACACGGCTTGACCGATTGGACCCAAATTTTGCATACATATTCGCGATGGAAAAAATACGCTACATTTTCTTTCCTAGACATCCTATTCAACCCAGCCTTGATTAAATGAAAACATTAGAGGCTTTGCAATACAATGGAACCTTTGTTTTCCTCCACAAATTTATTTTCAACTCAATACATAACCCGTGCAACGCCGGGTACGCACAGCTAGTAGTGAAATATTTTAAAATAAATAAATGAGTTTTGATTAGATGTGTGCAAGTGTAATAAAAATACAAATATGAATATAAGGGCAGTTTTATTCAAGAAACCATAAAAATAGTAGGCATCGTATCTACGTGCTGTCAAATTACACAATAACACTTATAATAATAATTATTATCACAACTGACTTCTATCTGATAAAAACTTTGAACATAATATTTTTTTTTTTACATAATTATAAAGGAAAAAACATTTGGCAAATATTTTAGTACTTACCTACATCTGTTCTCTAGTCTAGATAGGAACTTTACACTTTCTTATAGTAGAATTATTAATGGCTTGAATCTTAGGCATACATTTGTGTTTCTAAGTATACAATCATATTAAATAAATTATAGTGTCTCTACAAAATACAAAACAATTAGTAGGTACTTTTTTACGTATGAAATCAATCATACATACACATTACCGTTAATAATAATAATAATAAGTCTTATTTATATCTAGTTTTTTGTATTGTGTTACACTTCGACTGTCTAACTAGGGATTACCTTTTTGAAGGCAGTCGACTATTTAGAGAGCAAAAAGAACAAAAATATATAATTTAGTATATAATACAATAATTATTTTATTAACAAATATATAATAAATTTAAATTTGATAAAATAATTAAAAACAGAAATACAGAATCATCGGTAAGGAAGATATACAAAGCAAAAAGAGAAATCTAAATTAAATATAATAAGCCTTCTAAGGGATTTTTTTTTAATTACAAAATATATAATAAAATTTTTAAATAAGCAAAAAATATTGAGTAGAAATACACAACATTACACAGGAATTCTTTTGGGGTTTTCTCAGATAGTATATGACGAGCCACCCATTTAATTGTTTAAAGACATAGTAAGGTAGGTACGTAATAAAAAATAAAAAATCAGTCTAATCCGACTTGGGCCAATTAGGCTTCTCCATAAAAATCTTTTTACTTAAACTAAAATCAAAATAAGGAATGTATTTAGTACTTATTTATTTACGCAACTCAAACTATTGTGGCATTTAGATCCGCATAGTACATTTTTCTTAAAACAGGCACATCGGTTTGTGCGGCACTGTTTTGGCGCTGGTTTACATACACATTTTTGAAAACCCTGACCGCCAAATAAAGATTGCCGTGACACAGCTTCCCTTAACGATATTGGTATATCTGAAATATCACCATAAAAATCTTCGGACGAAAACTGTAATTCGTTCCGTGCGAACCAGTTTTTTAGGATTCCGGCTTTAGTTCCTACTCTGTATACTCCATTACGGAAGTCTACAATTTT
Organism: Agrypnia vestita; assembly: GCA_016648135.1. NCBI lineage: Eukaryota > Metazoa > Arthropoda > Insecta > Trichoptera > Phryganeidae > Agrypnia > Agrypnia vestita. Next base: position 2,012 of record JADDOH010002326.1, read on the forward strand.
TCCTCTTATATTCTGTGTATCCAGGGGTCCTCGGTCTACTTTAGGAACGCTAATAATAACAGCTTCACCAATTTTGAGTGGTGGAAGTTTTTTTGCAGTATTATTTACCATTTTTTCGGCAGCTCGTTTAGTTCCTTTATGGGCTTCATTTCTTTGGAGTCGTATATCTTGTTCACTTTTGCATAAAATACAAAGCATCTTCGAGCCTTACCCTTCATTTTCCTCATCGGATAATCCACAGATAACATGTACAAAATTTTTACATGACCTGCAAGTATGCGCACCAGTGCAAGCATTATGACATACTACACAAGTGAAATTAGGCTCTAAATTCTCCAGCTCCTCAGTTTCTGCATGGTTTTTGTTTTTGTGTGTATCCTGTTGAACTTGAAAGTTATTTTTAATGGTTTCAGGTACACTAAGTAATTCTTTTGAACAACAGGGTTCCGATTCTGATAGAGTGTTGTGATTATAGTAATTAATAAATTGATATTCAACTTGGCCAGAAAATCCAACAATTTTATCTGGTTTAGCGCTTAAATCATTCGAGCAACAGAGTCGGGATTCTGATTGAATGTTTGGAGTCTGATCAATTTCAGATTCAGCTTGATCAAGAATTCTTCTGTTGAGATGTTCGACACTCTCGTTATTTGAGTCCAAGTTTATATTTTGGTCGATAGCATGCATAGCTGCATCCACATGATTATTTTCGCTACTAGATTCTTGCTCCAACAGATTTTGTAATTGTTCTTCTGAGTCAATATTAACAAGAATTGAAGAAGGTATAGCCGAACTACTCAAGCCCGCTTTAGGATCACTGCCAAACAATGCTTTGTATGGGGATCTCCCAATTATGCGATGAAATGAAATATTTTTTTTATATTGCACATGATAGCACCCGAGAGCCCAATTGGTCGAGTTGTTATCATACATCCATGATCTCAACATATTTTCGACATCTTGGTTGCTTCTCTCAACACTGCCTTGTGTTTGAGGCCTCCTGGGGCTCCCATGAACTATCTTGCACTCAGGCCACATTGCAGTTAATTCTTCGATAATCTTTGCCGTAAATTCGCGGCCATTATCGCTTTGTAGTATATAAGGAGCCCCAAAAATCATGAAAATTTTTAATAATTCTGTGGCTACCTCCTGTGCTCTGTTAGTTTTGAGCGGTCGAAGGCTCATGAACTTTGTAGAATTATCCTGATAATTTAACAGCCACTTATACTCGCCTGAGGGACAAGATTGGAAGTCCATTAGGTCCACCTGCCCTCTGATATTAAAATCTTGAGATACAATTGGCCGTGTGACTATACCTTTTTTGGGAAAATGTTTTTTTGTTTCACATGTCGGACAATGAGCAAGGAATATTTCTATTGCCTTTTTTGGTATATAACATTTTGATTTTATAGCATGTGTCATTTTGTCTCGCCCACCATGGCCGCAAGATTTATGTACTTCTTCTAGGATGTCAAAATATTCGTTTCTAGGTATAATACGCACCGTCGGATCATTTGTAGATTTCCTTTTAAATATCAAAAACTCTTCATTCGCAATTACCATAATATCATACTTTGATATCCAGTAATATTCCATAGCCGTCTTGGGTTGATTGGAACTCATGGTCACCCTAGGTTTTCGGATATTGTTCATTACTTCCAAAACTCTTTCGGCAGTCCATGGTTTTCTTTGAGACCCTAAAAGAAATAACACTAGATTATTATGCGTCATTATCACAACAACGCGAAATAAAGTACGAATACGAAATAACTCATGACAAATATTACTCAATAATAACAATAAACCAACCTTGATGTTGTTGTTCGTATTCAATCAGTTTAGACTCAAATATCTTGCGAAAACTTGCAGAAGACGTATTATTATTTGGCACTTCCATTTTTTCGTACTATGTTAACAATATTACACTTTAATTTCACTTAAAATTGCACACAAGAACAAAAAGTAACATTTACGGTTTACGCTGTTGACGCCATATTTGTTTTGGTGACTACTAGCGCCGCAGTGGAAAAAAAGTGATCTAAATTTGAATCACTTGGCTGAGTCTTGGTCAGTCATATTCAAAGGGCTGACTTTCAATACGCCAAGTCGTTAAACGTTGAGTGAGTCTAGTTCAATTAACTATCGGCCTAGGCATCCAACTGAATGCCGGCGTTTAATGAACGGCCTAGGCGTCCAACTAACTGGCTAATTTAACCAGATGGCTGCGACATGTACATTACAAACATTATGTTCAATGCATACATATTATTAACTTACATCTAAAAATATACATATACACATACACATACACATCCATATACACATATACATAAACACATATGTATACATACTTACACATATACATATACATACATACATACACACACATACACATATTGTGTATTAAAATACTAATTTATTATTAAACAATTATTAAACAATTAGAAGTGACCTGTATAATCTGGTCAAAGGTGTAGGAGAATCCTGCTTCGGAAAACCCCCTCAGACACATGGAATATATCAATATCCAAAGCGATCTTGTTCAGCATAGCTGTAGCTTTTCCAACAGGCATAACCATCGGCAGGTTGGTCCTGTATATTGGAATGTGAAACAATCTATGCTGACGATGTCTAAGGTAATTATCAGGAACATACAAACCAATGCTCTGCATAATTTCAGTATTGTCGATTATACCGCGCAACAATCGATAACCCCATGGCAACAAGTGAAAACCCCACGGCAAGAAGTTTTTAACTTACATTCAAGTCATTTTGATATAATTAGACATTTCTGTTTTGCCTTTGAAAATATGTTTTATTGGTAATTCAAGATTAATTTCATAATAATAGAATAAAAATAAATAATCAAGATTTATATCACCAAAATATCAAAAAAGTATTTACAAAGGAGAAAAACGCATTTATGCACAAAAAATAAAAATATACTAATTTTCCCTAAAAAAATGTAGTTAACAACCATTTTTTTGCACACGAACATCAAACAACCCTTCAAATGCTATCCGTTTTCACCATCCATTATCCAAAATTACAAAATACCTGGCATGTTAATTAATAATAAAAAACATGGTATGTACCATTTAATTATATTATTATATATATTCAATTATTAATAAAATTATTGAAAAACAATATATAAGTACATATTATAACATTCTTCATATAAAAACAAAAACATGACAGTACTGCCAGAGAAAAATTTATATTAACCATAAATATTTCAATCAAATTTAAAGTTACAAAGTAAAAGTTTTAATTTCAGAATGATGGCATGAACATGTTATTATTGAAGATAACATGTTCTTCCCATTAGTGACTGATTTGATTTTTATGAAAAAGTATAGTTAAGATGTTCATCCCTATGATTTGAACATGTTCTAATTATTTTTAAGTTTTGAACTTATTTCCAATGAAAAGATCGTATAATATTTTTAGACGGCTTATTAACTCTTTTTTGACAAAAATGTTAGTTAACAACTTCTTTCCATGGGCTCTTCATGTATTAGCTTACAATACGGTATGAAAACGTCAATATTGCTATTGGAGTTCTTGGAACACCATTTGTACCGTCGACCCTCGCCTTCTGAACTTGCCAATAGTTTCTTCACCAAGTTTCAAGGTCATGAAAGGTTCCCACAGAAAGGGAAAGTTAATACAAACCAATTTATTATTGTTGATCACGAATAATTATTCTCGCTAAAAGTATCTTTGTCCATTTAACTTTTTAGAGTGGCAAAATATGAAGCACGAATACTTAGCCTAGTGGACGAATAATAAATGTAAAATTATTACCAATAAATTGTAGATAATTTTATGTTTTTGGAATATTCAGAAGTGTTGGCGTAACGTGCTTTAGAACCAGATTTTCATATAGAAAATGTAGAATACTTGAATATGGGGCGCCTATTTTGCAGAAAGCCATTTTGATAATAATTATGAATAATTAACCCTACTTTTATTTTTTCACTTCGTTCATTTTAGAATATCTTTACGCTTTTCGAAATCCTTGAATCTTTCGAAATGAAAGCGGAGATTTCTGAAACATAATGTAGGTAGTAGAAAACTAGTGAAAAAAACTAATAATTTATTCATAATTATTAATGAAGCATAATTTCAATTGTTATTATCATATTTACATCAAGGCGAGATCTAATTTATTTATTAATATTATAATATGTGGTCAAAGAAGAGCTAAAAGGATTACTTAGAAATATTGAGCTGGGGTGAAATTGAACAAATATTAACTCCTCGTATTCGGTTACTTAATATTATTTAGTCCAAATATTAAACAATGTTTTAGTTTGTTCACATCAGGTAGATAGATACAGTCCCTTGACTTAGACCCACGACTAAGTCACTAAGACATAAACCAAACAATAAAAAGCAGCTTCAGTGAGTTGTTTGATTATAAATCAAAATTATTATTAAAAAAACTACAAAACTTTGTGTCACTCATACAATTTGTCACTGTTTGTCATAACAAACGCACAGTAACTGTTATATTAATTAAATATGTAAATAATTCAATTATAAGGGGGGGGGGGGGGTTAATTCATGAGTTGTGGAGTGGAGATTGACAGGGAGTAAAAAAAATGGGGAATATATTAAATAATGCCATATTTATTGACTTCGATTGATTTTTAATTATTTGTTTTCTGGCGTAGTTCTGTGGAACTTAAGATTAATACAATTTTTAAATTAGCTTATCTGCATGCATTTATTATTTAAATGTAAAATTTCAACACCATTTTACTTTTGAAATATGATGCCTCACTTAAAAGTTAGATGAGAAAATTCTTGGAAACTATTATTACTAAAGCATTTAAGGTGTTTTATTTATACTAATACTAACCTCGTGCTTTAATACCTAGATAAAATGCTGAATATTCAATGCAGTATACTTTTTATTCATCAGCATGATTTAACGGGTTGGCCATATCTTAAAACTTTATTTATTATTAACCTATGTTACTATAACTACTCAGAATGTTTCGAATGTTTTATTGTAAAAATTTTCTATAATACAATACAGAAAAATATATTATAGGTCATTATAACACGGCGTAATACCCCAGAAGACTCAAACCAGACGTATATTATAGATGTCTCATACATATGAAACTACTTTTTCTATGGGAAAGTAGGTTAATAATAATATCTTGACTATTATTATTATCGGTTTAAAACGGTGGTCTTTTAACTAATTATTGATTAATTTATTTTCAAATAATATCATATTAATCACAAAATTTTGTTCCTACTTATCTCCATAAACCCTTTAATAGAATAACAAATTATATTTTAGATTGTAAATATATTTTTATCCTGGGCACATCCATTTTTCTCACATTTCTGGTAACAAATGAAGTCCTCATTGAAGTAATTAGCATTCGAGAACAAAAGTCGAAGATTGGTACACTTGTAAGTGTCATCCAGGATTAGGTTTATCACGTTTTAATTTACGTTTTTTCGACCGAGAAATACCGTGAAAGCCTACTATTGAATGCTTTATCTGCTCCCCGCTTTTCTCAAATAGCACTTAACGTTCATCGACAGTTTAAATAAGAATGAGAATTTTTTTATTAAAATAAAGCTTAACTTTCCATGAAAAATGTCTCTTTATCACTTAAAAGTTTGTGGTCTCACTTTTCAGATCTTTAGACAGTTATGTTTTCTTTATAGTATTTTGGCGAACGCAGTACTTATTTAAATAGTGCCATGTGGATTTATTGTTCCGATTTCCCCTACGCCGATTTACTTCAATGTTATTCGAATAGTTCACTCTTTGGTGAGTCGAACATTGCTCACATATTGTTCGAGTGTATTTTAAACCAAATAAACTTGATATATTCGTATATTTTGTAACGTTTCTCTTGTTAATGTGATTCATGTTTTGTGAATTGTGATACTGAATTCCGGACGCGACCTTCTGGTTTATGTTTTCTGGGGTATTATGTATTATGCCGTGTTTTTACGGCCTTTCTGGCTGACACTAACACTCAAATAGCATATCAGGGCTGATGTGTTATTGTGAGTGTTGGTGTTTTGGTTAAGTATCGGTTTGCAATACCGTGTCGAAAGCTTGGTGTTTCTGTGTTTATGTGTTACGAGTCTGTGTTGTCTTGTGTTGTATGTATGTTTCATTTATTGTCTGATCATTATCTCTGCGGAAACTGCGATGAGATTGACTTTTAAGCGCCGGATATTACGATGTTTTTAATTTGAGACCATCATCTCTAATATCGAGGCTTTCCAAGGATTTTCGGTTCGAATACAAAATGATGGACGGTATCCAGAGAGATGATTGACGCGACGTTTCGATAAGGCCGTCGGGTCTTTTTGATTCTGATTCATTACTTTTATTTTATAATTTCTTTCAAATGTCATAATACTTTTTTATTTTTTATTTTATTTGTTTATTTCTATTTAATTTAAAAATAAAATTTTGGTTGAACTGTGCCTGTCTAACCAGAAATATCTGTGTTGAGATAGGCATAGTTTACAATGGTATGTAGGTACAAAACAAAGTATATAGATATATAGTAAAATAATAATTTGTATTATTTGATGAAGTATTCTAAATTAAAGCAACATAATAAAAATTGTATCATATATATATAGGTTATAGTGCGTGTTTTAGTAGATGTGCCTATTTTATCTCTCCCCTTGTTTCGGATCCACTGTTTTATTTTGTATTTTATGTTAGGGTTGTAAATTGTGGTTAGCCCGGATTGCTTTAATTCATCAAGCATGCAATTAAGTAATCTAGGTTCAAAATAGTTAAAGCTCCTTTGTCCATACGTGGTATGTAACCTTCAAATAACTAACTTTAATTTTTAATTGTTTTCCACTTTACACTTTTCACGTATTTCTGCTTACAATTTCGCTCATTATTTCAATGCTTTAAACTCCTAAAATATCATGTGTTATGGTATAAATGACGTATCTTACTTGTGTTAAAAGACATGCATGACCGTAAAAAAGTATGCACATGCATATAAATACTTTAAACTAGTGCATTTTTTGCAATAATCATTAGAAAAAGATAATATTTTTTTGATCTTCTAAAAATTGTAAAAATCTTACAATTAAATTTATGTATCACATATTTATAATAAATTACATATGAGTCTTGCTGTCTAGCTTCGTCCGAGTTTTAGACTCTTGAATAATTTTATACCCCTTATATTTCATTTTGCAACGCTAAAATATAATATTGGAAATTAAGAAACAAAACAAAACACAAAATATTTCAAAATCCAAAGGAATTTCAAAACAGTTTCATATAAATTTATTCTTAGAAGCATTATTTTTCGAATTCCTTATTTACTGAAAATTTGAAATATAATGTTTTATAAATGATACAACGGCTTGACTTCTTTTTTTGACATTTAAATGGATTTGAAAGTACCTAACCTGACTATGGAAATAACGGTACGAGCTGATATTAGTTGTTGATCTAGAAATATTATGCCGTCAAAGTGCACCGTTCGAAATAATTTCCTGCTATGCACGACAGATTTTCTATTTTTGATTCAGGTATATATCCATTTTATATATACATAAACAAATTCTTATTTTATCATTCACGGATTCTTTCGTTTTTATCACAAATTGTTATCGAAAGTTTTCATTTCTTCTCGACTTGATTTCCTTTAAAATACAGCCAATAAGGTATCTATTACTTACAACATATGCCAAAGTTAAAATAACAACATTTTATTTGTGGTTTTATTTGGTTAGACACGATTTAAATCAAAATAGCAATATTGTAGCGTTGGCGTAGTAACAATGAATTTGAATAATGTAACCTACTCGAAAGAAGTAGCTTTATTTGAAGGCTGTAGACGTAATTCTCAGAACCAAACTATGAATTATATCTAGCTGTAAAGGAAAGCTCGCGATTAGTGGCGCTTTGTTTAGAAAAGGGAACATCCCATGTAAAACATCTTAAGGGTACTTCGTTACACTCTATAATTATAGAGCACATCGTTATACTAACGATATTATCACATTCATCTGTATTTTTATTTATAATAAGCAATAACTCCGTAATACGATATATCCAATTCAATTCAATTCCAATTTATTTTCATTTTTGTATAATTTCAGGATTATCGATCATACAGCGCAAAAATCTATAAAAATGCGTAATCAAATACACATTCCTTCTAGTCTCTTGTAGCCAAGCATACCCTGGAGAAACTCGGTTGGATAAAGCCAAGGATAATGCCCGTACTCTCTTCTCTCATGTAGATTTATCTTGGATTTTTTTTTTGTACTTTACCATAAAAGAGTACTTATGCTCACGTGGTCCCCAAATCATCGAACCATTCTCGAGTTAACTTCGCACCACGGAGTTGTAAAGATTTGTCAGTACGAAGACCATGGCTGTGCGCAGAATAAATCCAGGCATTCTCAATGCATTACAACTGACCGCCTCTATGTGATCGTGAAATGTCAGGGTGCTCACAAACCTAATGCCGAGATACTTGACATTCGACGTTCGTGTCAGATTTTGGTCGTTCATTTTGTAGCGATGGAATAGAGATTTTTAGGCCCTAGTGAATGATGTAATCGAACACTTAGAAATATTAACCATAAGTTTATTACACTTTCCTCATTCTCATTTATTTGATATATCTGCTTGGAGAAGGTGAAAATCATCCTATATTTACCACCTTTAAGTCATTTGCAAATAACAGAAAACATAAGATTATAATTATATTTAAAATATTATTAATAAAAATAGAAAACAATAATAGACCCAGGTTGGAGCCTTGTGGGACACCGGAGAAAATATAGAAACACTGACGCGAACAGACCTTAGTAGATGAATTGATTTCTATTTTGGAGATAGCTTGCCATATAGAAAAGTATAATATACAATAATATTATTTAGCAAATTAACTAATTATTAATTTATTAGTTGTTTCGGAAACATTTTGGTGTATATAAGTATATTAAAACAAACAATATATATTTTTTTAATATTGTATTTATTTATTTTATTTAAAAAACAAAATAAACATAGTTCTTTACCATGTAGATTGGAAATTTATTTCCAAACTACATCTACATAGATAATATAGAAGCGATGTGCTGGGCTCGGAACAGCAGCCGTGTAATTAGATTAATGTATCGGTTACAAAACACTTGGAAACTATTGATACTTGTAATCAATAGCGTCTCCTCCGCTAACCGGCTAAATTACCCTAATTAAACAGTTCCAACAACTGGCAGCTGGAACGCGTGTACGCTATACAAGCACAAGACCCATGTATACAGACCATTTAAATTCAATTCTGAGTTAGCTATGGTACTTCCAGCGTATTCAGGTTGTTAGTGCAAGATCTGCTCCGCCATATAGATTGCAAATTATATGTATTTTATATTGAGGCACATGGAGAGAAAATATAAAAAGGAGAAAAAGGAAGGAAAAGAGAAATAATTAAAATAATAAAGAGAAAAGAAGAAAAGGAAAAAGAATAGCTATTAAAAATTCGACAATGGATACACATACACATATATATACCAATTTCAAAGTTCTTAAATCAATAATCAATATCAATAAAAATTCTAAAATAATAGTAATAGTATGGAGTGCTTTATGTCTTGCTACACTACCGCTCGTTACGGTTATGGAATCGCATATCTGTAGCTATTCTGTATCCGGTGCCACTCTTTAATTAGGGATCCAGACCTCTATGGCAGCGCCGCTTGCACCAGAGAGTTGGTGCTGTGCTCCAGCCTCAGCTTGAGGTCAGCAACACGATGTCTCAGGAGCGGGATGAATCGATGAACTCGGCCTTCGGCAAACATTGTGGAAGCGCTGCAATAACAAGATCTCCCTGGTCGAACATAAAAAGTAATTAAAACTATCAAACAAAAAAATGCTATAAACTTAAGACTCATTTCACTTAATAAAAATATAATCTTTGTTCACTCAGACTAGGTAATAAAATGCCATATTAACTGCGTACACCGAAGAAAGTGGTACAATATTCAAAATTCTATTATTTTTTTTTATAAAAGCTTGTGTAATGCATAGGGTTGATTTACATGGCTTGCGTTTGTTATAGTGAATATTGTCATGGGACTTGGCTTTGGGAGGTAAATATAAAACACTGAAAATTAATTTAAGTTTAGTTTCATTTATTACCAAACAAAACCCTAGACACGAGTTAAATCGTGGTACAGTTCTTTTTTATAGTCGCTAAATGTGTTCCGAATATTTCATACTTATTATTGAATTGTTCCTTAATTCACAGCAATTAATGCTATTTATATCTCTTAGATCACTTCTCGTAAATTTCTTAATTGTTCGCACGTTGAACTTTTCGCCCTGGTATTATTTTTTTCACTTGCTCTGGTGTCACTAGTAGTCACTGGTTTGTAATTATTAATAACGTATGTTGTAATACCACGAATCACTGATCACATTGTGTTACGCTAATGAGGTAGCATTGTTGTCGTCACAAACTGAATTGACTGAGCCTGCGTCGCGTGAATCCTTTTATAGCTTAATTACCTCGAAAGGTTTATTCTAGAGGTAACGAGAAGCCTGTGGAACGTTCTAGAAGATTCTACTACGTAGTATTATACTACAAGATGGAATGTTGTAGAATTGTCTAGAGAGATAAAGCGGTCACGGATGAGTGACCCTGGTTTGCGTGCGTAACAGTTTATGGTTCCGGTTGACTGATCGCCGTTGCGTTACATCCTTTTTATCAGTATTTAGTAGGTACCTAATTGCACTACAACATTATTAAATCTTAAGCGTATCTTAAATGATTAATTATGGTAATTCGTTTTGGCGCACCGAGTTGTAGCACAATACTTCTAATCTTCTTTTTCTTTTTCTTGACCTATCTTCTTTTCGCATTTATAGAAAAATATTATATTTACGCCAAACACGTTTGCACACATAGATCACAGTGTGTTACAAGCGGACATAAGAAAAACTAAGTAAATAAAAAAATTTAAGACAATGTAGGAATAAATAATTATCGTTAAACTGATTTAACGTACTTAAGTAATAAAAATTGTATTAGCTCTTCAAATATTTATGAGAAGCAAACTTATCCATGGCATCGAAAGCAACGAATTTTTAATGAGATGTTTTTTTTTGTATAAAATTTTAAACTAAAATAAAAATTTTGGCAATGTTTCTGTATTAGGTATTTTTGAAAAATAATTTTATGCCATTAGTGTTTAAACATGATTACAATACAACGATAATCGAAATAAATTTACACAGTTTTCAAGTTTCGTTATGGCGTAGGCTATTCATGGTGAAATGGCAAACCAAATTCAGCCAAATAAAAATCAAAAACAAAAAAAAGGGGAACAACTGTTGTCAATTAAAAAAATCAAACTTCTAAAAACACATTATAAATATAAACACTAATGGCATAAAATGATCTTTTGAATAAAGCTAATATACATAGTCGTTATTACGATTTATATATTCTTTATTTCATTTTAAAACTCTAAATCTCTCAAAAAAGACACCTTATATTGGCGAAATGAAAAATATTTACTCATACAATTTTTTTACAAGCTTAAATGCTTCTGAATTGCAATGTTTCAACGGCGAAATGTTTAATGTAAATATTTATTCAGGTACTTTAAATTACAGAGGTTTCCTACACCTGTGTGCATACTATAGTAAAATACCTTTGCAAGGGATTCACATTGAACCTTTCATTATATTGCCAACAGCTGTAATCATCATAGGTATATTTTTCCCGGACTGCACAGAAAATTGAAAAAAATGTTTTTGAATAAAAACCTACGAAAATTTGACTATATCTTAGTCGGTCGGTAGTTCACGAGTTCAGTAGAACTAAAAAAAATGTTTTTAGTTCTACTGAACATTTACAAATCATATCGTAGTCTGCTTACTGCTTGCATTAAATAATGATTTGTTAATTTATTCCAGTCTTCACGCTACAAATTAGTTTACTAACCAAGGTTAACGAATTCCGTTATCTAGTAGATTTGCTTAAAATGTAAGTATAGTAATACATACTGTCACGTGTCGTGGCTGCAGGAGGAATTAATGATAACGCTGGAATGTGATAACGGATTTATTTAATAAAATTAATTAATTAAACTAACGTACAAGCTCACTTATCGCTATTAAATGTAACGCTATTCCTTAAGGGGGAGTAAGGTTAATTCCTACAAAAAAAGGCATGTTTTTGTGAATTTTTTGTGACGACACAGTTAAAACCTCTTTATTAAAACTAATAGTAAATTAAAGTATGACATTTGAAGAATATTGTGTAAAATTTTCAAGACGAATTATTAAAAAATACGACAATGGCAGCAATTATTCGGACGTGTCTCGGAAAAAAGGAGAATTGCGGTGTCCATCATAACTTGGTGCTAGATCATCTGAAATCAAAACATCAAGGTTCATTCGTTAGATAATAGGTTTTCCCCGGTAACGCAGGAGGGTTTTTTGAAATTTCAATTTTTCAATTTTTTGGAACACTTTGAAGAGAAAAACGCTATTTTTTGCGAAAAATATCGACTAATTTGTTATTAAAAAATAAAAATTAATAACAAATTTGAAAAAAACTCTCCAGCGTTACCTTGTAAATTATGTACAAAAGTAGTGTTCAAAATTTCAAAAGGATCGGTGAAGTAGTTTTGAAGTTATGATGGACACCGACTTTGAAAACGTGAGATGTGGGGAAAACGCTTATTTTATACGTACACATAATCGTCGATGCTATGTTCACACAGCAAAGAGCTTTCATCATCAGCATCTTTTTGTCCTTGTCTACGCAAAACTCTTCCAATACAATAGCACGTCCGGTACTCCTCAGGTAAGCGCGTCTCTTAGTTGCCCGAGCAGGTATAGAAAATCAGTCTGAGTATCGCTCAAATGTTCATAATTTCGTCAATTTTGCTCCGATTGACTTGAAACTTTGACGCAATATTCTTGCGATGTTATACATTCATTTAAAAAATTAAAAATAAAATGCAAAAAAAAAGTTAAAAACCTTACCCCCCCTTAAATAAAACTGTTCCACAAATTTATCACTCATAAATAGACACTTTATATTCGTTTTAACACTTTATTCATTGATCACTAGAATATTCCATCAATTTCCGCACTTATTAATATCGCTTCGGTTTTTCTCGCTACGTAAGGACTTTCTAAAATCTTTATCAAATTACCGCTCGCTTAGCCGGCCTGACCCGCCGCCCGCGGCTACCTTCGCTTAGTTATCGCCTGTCAACGCGCACGGAAAATAACTCACTGGTTACTCCCACGTGTCGTATTTATATTAGCTAATGTAGTTATCGAAATTTCAAGATGTTCCCCGCGTTTTTGAGAAGTTCCTCGCGTTTTCCAGACTTATGGAGATGTTTCTCGAAAGTCGGAGGTGATTCCAGATCCTTCGGTAGTATTGTGCCAACTTCAAACAACTCTCACTTTGATAGATGTGCGTGATTCTTTTTTTAGCCTCGTGACAATGCATTACGATACATATGCATTTTAAAAAAGAAACAAAAATATGTATGTTTAAAAAATGCTATTCCTTTGTAATAATCTACCTTTTTTTTCTTGTGTGTGTGGTAAAGTGATGCATCTTATTTTTGGAACTGGTGTGGTAGGTATTTTGAAGGTGTTTTTTTTTATAGACACAGTAATTCCTTTAAACTGTTTTTCTGATTTGCTAGCATCCTTAAAAGTACTAACTTAAGTAAAGGACCTTAAACTGTTCTATTTTATGTTAAATTGATATTCTTGCATATTTTTTTATATTCACTCAATTAACTAATCTTTGTACTACACACGCTGAGTTTTTAAAAACACATTTTTAGAAACACTTCTTCATTTTAGAGACGAGTAGTTTTTCATATCATCAATTGTAATTAAGAGGATTACAAACAAAAGCGCCAGTATGCTTTTCAATTCAATATCCTTATGATAAAATGCTTCTTTAATACAAAAACATTCTTTTAAAATTAGTTTTCAATTGTTTAATTTACATTCTTCGCCAGCTTATTATATTCAAATACATCGCCCTGTATTCTTATAATACGTAATGTGATGCTTTTATAAGTAATCTGTCTTCAATGTGTTTTCAACTATCTTTCAATAGTCATAAATTAAAACATCTCTACTCCGTACCTTTTAAAAGATGCATAATATATAATTTACAAATTGTGTAAATCAAAAAAAAATTCTGAATCCAACTAATTAATAAAGTCACCTCTACATATTTCCATTAACGAATGAAAACATATGTAGATGCCTTAAAAGTAAACTTACTTATATCTCATTTTTTCTGCTGACATTGTGGGTGCCTAATCAATCTGATCTTTTTTCGGTAAAACCTTGTACATCAATTATGTAAAAAAATAAAAATAATTCGCTCATAAATTCCTCGCAAGTAGAAATATATATAGAATTTCAATTAATTTTTTGAGATTACTTTTCATTGTAGAATATATATTTTAGTCTCGTGGATTTTGAAATACATTTCATATTAATTTATATTAAAGTATTAATGACGAATAGAGACACAAAACTTGATATTATTAAATGTTGTTCTATTGCAGAGTAAATCGGATAAATTTATTATCCATTTGTCAAATACGTCAGACGTTTAGACGCCAGTGTGTTTTTTATATTACTCAGATCATTAGTCATTACAGTACAATCACTTGCTGACATTTTTATAACCTTAGACAGATGAGCCGAGGATCGTAGGTCACGGTATATTTTGTTTTTATTTATTTTTGTCTGGCTCTAGGTACACTTGCACGCCCAATTCCTGGTACCAAATTTATCTCCTAAAATTAATAGAATCTTACCTCTCGTGTAAAATAACAACTCTTATTTCTGTGTAGGAAAATATTCGAAAATGATGTGTACATTAGGGTGCTTCAAAAAATTAGACTTTATTTTTCAGTAAGATTAGTTTAAGGGATTGCTACAGTTGAACAAAGATTCATTAATATGCGCCGTTTATGGAAATAACTGCAAAGCTTTAGACCAAACATATCACAGTATGTAACATCAGTAATACGTGGATAGGTTGAACACGCCCATCTCCGTAGTGTTTTAAATAATAGGAAGCGTGTTTAATACTAATAATAATAATAATAATAATAATATTAGGTTTTTATTTCAGCTTGTTGAGTATAGATTTTCACCCCGCCATGAAGAAATATATACATATAAATAAAAATAAAAAATGCAAAAAAATAAAAATGTACATAAATAAAAATAATTCAACCTCATGAGGCAGCTTTATATTCTTTATTCCATCTCATTATCCTGATCATGTTCATTCTGGCATTATCTTTAATCCAATAGTCTAGCTTGTAATATAAAAGTGTTGGAAAATACTAAATTCTGTGCAGATCATCTTGTTTCAAGAATCTTGACACAATATCTGTGTTTGGTCTCTGACAAGGATACGGTCTAAGTCTTGCTACTAAATCACAACCATGAGTCCCATATTGCGGGTAAGAAATATCAGAGATTTTTTCGTATCAATACTTTATTGTGTCTGGTTACAGAGCGCCAGATGTCGCCTTTCACCATATAATATTATTGGGGTGAGAATATAATAAAAAGCATACTCAAACCCGTGCTGGCGGCCATAACAATATTTCAAAATATTTAACATAAAACCATTGTCATTAGTATTCTATTTCCGCCATAAGAATCTCTGTATGCGCATTGAGAATCTTAATATTAGGTCCTTACATATGAAATTGGCGTTTTGCCGTACTGGCAAATTTGATCTCAAATATCTTCTCTTTGGTGAGTAATTCCAAATCCAAATTTATACAGCTATTTACTCATGTATTTGTGTTTTGAAAATTATAATTCATTTGTTTTTTCCTCAATTGTTTTTTTCTTTGCGTCACTCAGTTTACAAAATGAAAAACTTGAAATATCGCGTTATTTACGAGTACGAGTTCCACCGTGGCACCAGTGCTGCAGAAACGGCTCGAAGGATTAATGATGTGTATGGCGACGGTGCCGCAAAAGAAAACACAGTGCGTTTTTGGTTCCAACGTTTTCGTTCTAGAAATTTCGACCTGCAGAACAAGCCCCGTGGACGCCGGAGACCAAAGTTGATAATGAAGAATTGAAGGCTATTGTGGAAGCGGATCCATCGCAAACCACATCCGAGTTAGCTGCAGGCTGCGGTGTTAGTGATAAAACTGTTTTAATCCACTTGAAGCAAATTGGTAAGGTGAAAAAGCTTGAAAGGTGGGTACCTCACGAATTGAGTGAAGCAAATCAACAAACGCGCGTTGACTGCTGCGTTGCATTACTCAACCGGCACAATAATGAAGGGATTTTAAATCGAATCATTACCTGTGATGAAAAGTGGATCCTGTACGATAATCGGAAGCGCTCATCGCAATGGCTGAACCCTGCCGAACCAGCCAAACTATGCCCCAAGCGAAAATTGACTCCAAAAAAGTTACTTGTGAGCGTTTGGTGGACTAGTGCTGGTGTCGTTCACTACAGCTTTCTTAAATCTGGCCAGACGATTACGGCAGATGTCTATTGTCAGTAACTGTAAACCATGATGGAAAAGCTAGCTGCTAAACAACCGAGGCTGATTAATCGCTCTACGCCTCTGCTGCTTCATGATAACGCTAGACCACACACTGCACAACAGACGGCTACCAAATTAGAGGAGCTTCAATTGGAATGTCTAAGACATCCACCGTACTCTCCGGACCTTGCCCCAACAGATTACCATTTTTTTCGAAATTTGGATAACTTCTTGCAAAGGAAAAAATTCAACTCCGATGGGGCAGTCCAAACCGCCTTCAAAGATTTTATTGATTCCCGTCCGAATGGTTTTTTTAGTAAAGGGATCGATGAACTACCTATGAGATGGCAAAAGTGCATAGATAGCAATGGTACATACTTTGATTAAATAAATATATTATAATAAAAAAAAATCGGCTTTATGTTCCTCCCATACTAAACGCCAATTTCATATGTAAGGACCTAATACATACGTTATCTTTAGCAAGTTGGTACAGTTCCAATAATAATTATATAAACCTAAATATCTGCCATTAATTGTAGTCAAAAATAAATTCGGTAAAAACCTTTGAGCTTCCACGTTTCAGAAAGTATGTAACATTATTTATAGTACATGTTTATTCTGCAGATTCATAACAACAAGCGTTCTGTGTTAATCCTTTGGATTAAGAAAAACAAAATTTTTACTTATCTGGATAGTAGAATAACAATGTTTTTATTGTCATTTTCGAACATTCAAATATTTCCACTTTTACACAGAATACATTAAAAGGCTTCAGAATAATATCAACACTATTCTTGAGTGGAAATTTTAAATGATTTTAATAATATTCCTTTAAATATATACATTAGGTACATATTCGTCCATAATAGGTATATTCAAGAGCAACAAAACAGTTAAAAAATTGTCGTTCATAAAGGTTTTGTTTCTTTACCCCTTATTTAGTCTATAATATTGTCACAGGTTTGTCACTAGGGAATCCTAAAAAAACACTTAAATACAAAGTAAATTATAAAAAAATTACAAAGTCATACATGTAGGTACCTACCTATATTAATTTTAATATTCAATTATTTTGCCATTGCATTTTTGTGATTTTTAAAAATAAATCAAAGTTAAAAATTCTATTATTTTCCCATCGTTACTTATTGCTTAATATTTGATATTAAAACATATGACAAAACATTTAAAATAGAATTTATTATGTTTCGATTGAACAATTTAAATCAGCAAGCTTTTCTATTTTAAATAAAACTATTTATATCTTAACGCAATGCCGTTAAGTTGACCATTTTTAAATTCAAATCACGACAATGGTTTGTGTATCACACATTAACCTTCAGATGCTCCGGAAACATTATGCAACTGAGATGTAAATGTATTATCTGTGTCCGAATATTTTAGCAGATGAGCAACTGTGGTCCAGGCAGGTATATCCAATGTCAAACGGCGGATGCTGCCGGGCTTCTCAAGGCTTTGCTCTTGAAAATCTTTAGTTACGTAATATCCTATTGTTAGAAAAATTTATAATTATGCAAATACCAAACCGTTTATAAAAACAAACTAATGTAGCAACATTTTCGTTTTTCTAGTGAAGAAGAAATGCAACTTTCATTATATTCAAGAACACATTTTTATTGTAAAGTTGCAATTTTTCAGAACAAAGATCTGTGAAATTTAAAACCAAATTAATTAATCAATTAGAAAAACATACAGAAAAATCTAATCCACTAAAAAATATTTGGTTACTACCGGGATTCGAACCACGGATCTCCTCCTTTCCGAAGCAGGCACGTTATCCAATTACGCTATAGGAACCTTGTATGTCTCATTTATTAATTGATTAACATTTATTGCCCATTTCTACTAACAGTAAATGCTTCAAAATCTACTAACAGTAAATGCTTCAAAGACAAAATACATGTGTTTCTCCATCAGTAAAAGAACAGTAATAAAGCAGCCCAAAAATCTACTGATTCACACATGTCAATCAAAAGATAAACCCTGTGATTGTACTAATCTGCAGACAACGGAAGATATACGATATCTAGGTGTGTACATAGACCAGCATCTAAACTGGAGAAAACATATTTTGAATCTTACAATCCGAATAAGAAAGCTTGTTTATTTTTTCAAAGAAATTAGAGATGTACTCGACGCACCGACAAGAAGAATAGTATACTATGCACTGTGTCACTCACTCATTAATTATGCAACTGTCAGTTGGGGTGGTGCAGCTTGTACTATATTAGATTCATTAAGCAAAGCCCAGAAAATGGTATTGAGAGTTCTTCATAAAAAGCCATTTCGTTTTCCTTCAGAAGAACTTTTCAGAGAATGTCACGTCCTGGACATCAATCAAACATATTTACTCAACACTTTAAAATATTTTTTCCGACATAAACAAGATCACCAACAAATAACTCACTCACATTCAACAAGGGCACAGGTGAACTGCAACTATCTTGTACCAAAATTCAAAAAAACTTTTTCACAAAGATTTCACCTCTTCCAAGCACCAAAAACATTCAATACTCTTAACACTAAACTTAAAACATGTAGCCATAGTCTCGCGTATTTTTCTTCTAAAGTGAAACTCTGGCTGCATGAAAAGGGAAGGAAGCATGCCCAAAACCTATTAAAAGCCATCATATAAACTAAATTTAAAATATACTATTCCTACAAGAACATTTACTGTCACTTACTGTCTTACTGTTACTGTCATCTTTTTAAATACTTTTAATTGTTTTATTTTATTTTATTTTATTAATATCCTATTCAGATCATTTTTTTCACTTACTGTCTTACTGTTACTGTCATCTTTTTAAATACTTTTAATTGTTTTATTTTATTTTATTTTATTAATATCCTATTCAGATCATTTTTTTCACTTACTGTCTTACTGTTACTGTCATCTTTTTAAATACTTTTAATTGTTTTATTTTATTTTATTTTATTAATATCCTATTCAGATCATTTTTTTCACTTACTGTCTTACTGTTACTGTCATCTTTTTAAATACTTTTAATTGTTTTATTTTATTTTATTTTATTAATATCCTATTCAGATCATTTTTTTCACTTACTGTCTTACTGTTACTGTCATCTTTTTAAATACTTTTAATTGTTTTATTTTATTTTATTTTATTAATATCCTATTCAGATCATTTTTTTCACTTACTGTCTTACTGTTACTGTCATCTTTTTAAATACTTTTAATTGTTTTATTTTATTTTATTTTATTAATATCCTATTCAGATCTTTTTTTTCCTTTGTCTATAATATAATTAAGTAACACCATTATTAAATTGTAAACATTTAATTATTACTATTACTTAATTTTAATTGGCAATAAGATTTATTCACAAATGTTATATAAATAATAAATATTCTTGAACATTATACTACTGGAAGAGCACTGTCTGCTATAATACAGTAAATTACTAGTGTAGCAGGCAGGGCGTCAAATCAATTTAGTGTTTACTTGCTGCCAAGACACTCAACAACAATGAAAAAAGCTTCATTAAATTTTGTAAACACTGTAAACATTTGTAACATTGAACATTGAATAAACATTTTGAAATTTCTAGAGCAATCCACTTCTTCTACGTTGCAATACTACCTCTTGATGGACGCCAGAATTAACCGTTTAATTCTTATTTAGTTTTGGTCAAATTTGATACAACAGACATATATTATATTCGAGAACACATTCTTATTGTGAAGTTGCAATTTTTCAGAACAGTTCTGTGAAATTTAAAACCAAATTAACTTATCATCTAGCGGAAGTATTGCAAAGTAATTTATAACTCCCGTATCAAAAAAAGTGGATTGCTCTGAAAATGGACAATAAATTTTAATCAATCAATAAATGAGACTTACATATAAGGTCGATATATTCACGGAAATATACTAGGTTCCTATAGAGTAATTGGATAACACGCCTGCCCCGGAAAAGAGGAGATCCGTGGTTCGAATGCCGGTAGTACCCAAATATTTTTTCGTGGATTAGATTTTTCTGTATGTCTTTCTAATTGTTTAATTAATTTGGTTTTAAAAAATGCAACTTTTACAACTGGGATAAAATTAAGAAATCAGAAAAATATTCAGATGAAATACATTTTATCACGAGACTATTGAAACGGAAACAATTAAACGTAATCGAGCAGCTCTCCAAATGTTTAAGAGTAAATTAAAAATAATTGTAAATGTTAAAAAGTCAGTCGATAGATAATACCTAATCGAAACACGACATTCACTGTTTAAGGGGCGAGATAGCCGCTGCGCGAAACAGTTTAGTGTAACAGTTCAGCGTAATCACAAACATACAAGTAAAGCCGCGATTCAATGTGACCAGCGACGTTAAATTAAGAGAGTACCTACCTACCGCGATTTCAGAAATAAATACGATGCCAGACGTGTGAATATTCTGTGAAGTGTTCAATAGACGAGTGATGTGAAATTATTGTGAATTATGTATATAAAGATCAGTGCTCCAGTTAAATTCGTGTTCAGTGTTGTTGGTGATTAGATAAAAAGTTGTTTAATTTCTTGGTATGCAACCTGGTGCCGTAAGTGATTCCAATATGTTTGACAAGTTTAAAAACATTACAAAGAGCTTGTAAGTTTTTAAACAATTGTGATGAAGTCAAACAATTTTTTTTTTAAATTTTTTAGTTAAAAAGTCTAGATTTTATTTTAAATTTTAAGAAATATAAAAAAACTTCATTTATAGCATAAAATACGTTTAGTTTATTTGGAGATTTAATTATGCAAGAAATAATACTTAAACTGCAGATATTCTTCGATATGACCCAATCCACTGTCCTAAAGAAGTGGCTCAGTTCGTTTCTTCAATTTAATACTCTGTATATTTACTTTTTAAGAAAAATTATAATATGTCATATATTTTCTGATGTACAGAAGTTAGCTTTGTGGCGAAAACAATTTAAAACAATATCGCGTAATATTTTATGTGTTCACAATTACATTTTGTTTCATTTTTAGCTTTATCGGTACCCGGAATAATACCATCGCCTTCTTGACATTGAAAGCGACGAATATCGATCGTTGGACCTTTCGCTTGCCAAGCCATTATTGTCATAATATGACAATAATGGCTTATAATACGCACACCTATATTTCGATTCTAAATTTGATGTACATTTATATGTTTTTCATGAAATCAACTTTTAATGGTTATGATCAATATTAAAACAATTAACTTTGTTTAAACTACTAATTTAATTAAAACACTCAACATGTTTCAAGACCAAGATCCTTTCTTCAGGAGAATACATAGTAAACTGAAGTCTTATTAGAAGTATAGCTTAAAAGTTAAATGGGAATGTCATCAATGTCTCTACCGTACCTATGTTTTCATTTTATCTATGTTTTTCTTTATTTGTCTGTGACTTACCCGTTTAATTAGTTTTTCTGCCATAGTTGTAATTAGACTTCAGTTTATTTTGTATTTTTCTGGAGAAGGGATAAACATAAAAACCAAGTATTTGTTATACTCCCTTTCTCATTTGTATTGTTTCCAATTTGATATTCTATCAAGATATTTCTCCTCCTCATTTGTATGGTATCCAATTTGAAAAATCGTTAAAATTTCGAAAAATCCAAAATTATACTATAATAATTAATTTTTTTAAAACAAAAATGTTGGATCATTTTTATCGTTGCCACGACTGCAAGGTTTCAGCTCGATCAGATCACGGAAAAGGGTTAAAAATCCATCCAAAGTTTTTTCGGCAGATAAGCAGACAAGCAGACGCTACGAGTTAAAAGAAAAGGAGTAAAAAGTAACCCATAAAAACCAAGTTTTTATTATACTCCCTTTCTCATTTACTAGTAGAAGCTGGTTTGGCACTTTACCTAAGCGTTGGACTTCGGTCGAGCGACGTTACGAAAGGGAGTAATAAAAAATTTCCAAAAATCCAAAATTATACTATAATCAGGTTACGTGTCCACCAGACGTGTTGAAATATTAAACTTACTAAGTTGTATGAAAAAAACCATTAAAAATTTGAAAAATCCAAAAAATTTATAAATTTTTTTAACTAAAATTTGATAGATCTTCTTTATCGTCGCCACGAGTCTGCTTTCAAAGTTTCAGCTCGATTGGATCACGGGAAAAGGGTTAAAAATCGATCCAAAGTTTTTTCGTCAAGCAAACAGACGCCACGAGTTAATATAAAGGGAGCAAAAAACTAACCGATAACCGATTTTTATTATATTCCCTGTCTCATTGAAACTGGTTTCAGGCCTACTCTACGCGTTGGGCTCGAAAATTAAACTATATATAAATCGTTATAATTTCGAAAAATACAAAATTATACTATAATTATTAAAAAAAATTAAACGAAAATTTCATAGATCATTTTCATCGTCGCCACAAGTCTGCCTGAAAAGTTTCAGCTCGATTGGATAACGGAAAAGGGTTAAAAATCGATCCAAAGTTTTTTCGGCAGACAAGCAGACGCTACGAGTCAAAAGAAAGGGAATAAAAATAGCGAAAATCGTGATACCTGCAGACCAAATTAATGGAGAGACAGCTGGTCATTCCAGGAGCAGGATCCGAGAAACAACAGTACCTATAGACTATAGAGATAGAGTCCTAGTACAAGCAGAAGAAGAAGATGACAATATATTGAAAATCGCAATACTGATATTTTGCTGTAACGTACGTCGATAGGTAATTAAAGTAAAAAATGTTTATATAGAGTGACTTGACAATTTATATGGAAAAACATCCCGTTCAGAAACCGAGGCGATTAAATTATGTTTTGGGACGGGATTTCAAAACTAGTTCTTACATTAACAGATATCGAACTGCACTTGACATTCGCTGAATGTATACATGATTAGCAAAACTGTACATTTATCCAGCTTACTAAGCGAATTGCTTGTCAGTTTTATCTTCTCCCTGATTTTCATCCCCCCATTGTCTTCAGAAGAAGGGTTAATAAATCTCTCTTTATTCTCAACCCTTATTTTCGGTACAGCCTGTCGCGCCTGGCAGATGAATTAGGTTTACCTAAGTCAATGTCTCCTGCGCCGATGCTTAAATAACTTGAACTGACACATTCTGAAAGATGAACATAAAAACCGTGAACAAGAATTCGATTGAATAATTTGACGACGTCAAATTTGATCGGTAAATCCTTTTTGGATTTGCGAAAACCATGATTTTTTTTAATGTACGCCCTATTTTAAATACATCTTTAAAACGTTTTAGAAATAAATATTTTGAGGCGTATCCATAGGCCGGTTTTAGAAATAATATAAATAATTAACGTTCATGAAAACTGGAACCCTTCTGCTAAAATTAAATGTTACATAGCAAGTCAAAACTGTACCAATGAAACGAACTTTTGTAGTGGTGACGGGGCCAGAGTTGATTTGACAAGTGAGAACGACGCGACATGCGAACATAGAAACTAGCTGACCGGCGCATTTTACCAGAGACAAGCGGTAGGAGAGGGTACTTGCGTGCGAAGTTTTCTAGATCGAGAGCTGGCGATAGATAAAAGTGCAAACAATATTCAAGCGATAATTATTGCGAATTACGAAATCGGTGTACATTGACGAATGGTGGTGCGGTTAAATTCATGCTTCCCAAAGCCTCGATTCCCTAACAATATACTGATAAATTCTGCGCGGTGGAATGGAGTAAATAAAATAAACTGCTGACAGCCGTCAGTTAAGAAAAGGCGCCATGCAACCAATGCCTCACAGTTAGACAGAAGTGCGTGTCTCGGTCATGGTGAGCTTTGCTTAGCGATCCAGGCATAGACGGCGGCAGGTATCTACCTCATTATTTTGAAAAAATGTACGGAAAATTTCTAACAAAATGACTCAAAATTCTATGTATTCAAGAATACATTCATAACAAAGTTCTGTGAAATTTTTAAAAACCAAATTAATTAATCAATTAGAATGACATACAGAAAAATCCAATTCACGAAAAAATATTAGGCTACTACTGGGATTCGAACCCAGGTCACCTGCTTTCCGGGGCCGATGCTCTGACTACTAAGCTATAGCATCCCTCTATGTTTCCGTGAATATATCGACCTTACATGTAGTTCTCATTTTTTATTAATTGATTAATTTTTATTTTTGTCCATAGAGCAATCCACTTTTTTGATACGGTAGTTCAAATTACTTTGCAATGCCACCTCTATATAGACGCCAGAATTAACCGAATAATTCATTTTATTTGGACATACCATAGACATTATATATATATTCAAAAACACATTCATATTTGTGAAGTTGTAATTTTTCAGAACAATGTTCTGTGAAATTTTTAAAAACCGGATTAATTAATCAATTAGAAAGACATACAGAAAAATCCAATTCGCGAAAAAATATAAGCTACTACTGGGATTCGAACCCAGGTCACCTGCTTTCCGGGGCCGGTGCTCTGACCACTAAGCTATAGCAGCCCTCTGTGTTTCCGTGACCTGGGTTCGAATCCCAGTAGTAGCCTAATATTTTTTATGTCTTTCTAATTGATACATAAATTTGGTTTTTACTCTAAATTCTGGCACACATTTACCTCTTACCGAAGACCCAAAACATGGAGCATAATTGCGTCGAGGTATTTAGTGCTCGGCCTCGCCGCCGCGGCGCTGTTTGTGTTATTTTGCAGAGAGCCAGATTTCCCTAATGTGAAAAACGTGCGAAGGTGGGCGCCGAAGAAAGCCAAACAAACGCCACGCATTTGTACCCTTATCCAATTAGATCCCTCAGCCGGCGATAATTACATAAGCCTCCTGTTTATCTTACAAATCTCTTTATTCGTCACGTACGGAAAACCATTTAGAAGGCTACACATCAAACGCGCCGAGCCCCCTTGCGCGGCCTCGTTACACGGGACTAATGATTAATAAGGCTTTACTGGAAATTGTTAAGTGAATTAGATTTTATTTTGGATGCTTTTGCGGAAACATTTATTTTTACGAAAATTAATTACAGTATTTGAATTTTTAATTGATTTATATATATGTACATATATTTTTTTTTTATTTAATTTTTCATTTATTTATGGAAGCGAGTCCCGTAATATTTAATAAGAAATAAATAAATGAAATTAAGAGAAATGCACAAATATCAAATAATAAAACTGAAAAATTAAATGCTGGAACCTGGATTCAATCCACGGACATCTGTCTTACGTGGACAGCGTGTTACCAATTTCACTATCCCAGCTACTATAAGTCGTCAATATTTGATAGTTATATGTTTCTCTTTGAATTATTAATTCTTTGACGTCTTCCCGTAAGTCGATTTACGAATACTGAAAAATTTTCAGTTTTATTATTTGATATTTGTATATTTCTTTTAGTTTCATTTTTTTATTTCTTATTAATATATCTTAAAAATAATATTAAGATTCTCGCGGGTGAAAGATGAAGGATTATTTTCTAGAGTGACCCGCGTATTGTCTTGAGAAGGACTGTTATTTCCAATGTTTCGGACAGATATCACTGGCCATTTTCAGAGGTATTTTTGCCTTGTATTTCGTGTTCTGTTTTTAATTGGTGGCATGTACACCCGTTCACTCCAGAATGAATCTCGACTTCTGGAGTAAACGGGTTTGCTACTAAGTCAATTGCAAGCTTACATACATGAAAAGACCTATACCAGTGTGCTGGAGAAATGGTTGTATCCGCCAAGAAATAAACTTAAAACAAAAATGGTTGCGGTGCAGGAATTTCAAGGTCATAAACAAGTTCTATTATACCTCTTTTCAACATATTTTTGGAATAATATTTGAGGATCGTGTTTAAAACTCGTCCAAGGATTTAAACCCACATTTTTCGAAACTCGTCTTTTTCCATATTAATTAAATTCCTCAATACCTCCAACTAACTGATTAGTTGCCGCGTTGCCGTCCGTGTGTCCGAGGTTAGAGTCTTTCTCCAGTCGACGAAGTACATCACGTGACGCGAAACTAAAAAACTAAATAACTAACCATCATGCCCTTTCCCCACAGGGGTAAAAATAGGGGATAGAAGCCAATATTCTTCTATCTTGATACACCATTTTTACTTCGGCTATATTCATACATCTTCTCATACATGTTCTACGGTTGTTGGTCTTTTGACAGGGCCATCCCCTAATACTTGTAGTATCGTGCCAGGTCACGCGGACGCCCTCTATTTTTTTTGCCTTCAACACTCGCCCCGTACATTTTCTTAGCCATGCTTTCCTCACTCATACGTTCTATAAGACCAAACTGTCTCAGTACTCCTATCTTTATTTTGAATATAAGATTTGCATTACAATATTTAAGGCTATTCAGAACATGGCCCTTAACACATAAACGGCTTCTGCATTCCATTCTCCGCAAATAACAGATAACTAACACTTCGCTCAGCATCAACATCTAATACAAATAGATTAGCTGAAGTAAATCGCGTCCACAAAACTAATTTCGGTGGTCGTGCTTTCGCGGTGGCTGGACCAAAGTTATGTAACAGACTACCTAATAAACTGAGACAAACACAGTTCAAAAAACAACTTAAGACGCATTTATTTAGAAAATCCTATAAAAATCTTTAGAATCTGACCACAACAACACTAGCTAATGTTTTCCACTCCTAGTGTGCACTCCGCGAAAACACCCTATACTTTCAGGCACTCCCAATTATTACAGTATTAAACTTAAATTCCATTTTTTGCATGCCACCTAGTGAATAAGTTAGTAAATACGTTTTTTTAGCAGCAAGTTGTTCTGTAAGATAATTTTCTGTGTAAAGCGCCCTTGAGGTGATTATTCGCGAAAACGGCGCTATGTATCTTAAATTATCCAAATATTATTATTATTATTTATTCTGTCTACCACACCAGAATAAATAATAATAATAATATTATTATTATTTATTCTGGCCAGCGTTACATTCTCTTATAATTTGTATATTTCTCACTCTGTCGACTTTAGATCTTCCTCACGAACTATCCTCGGCTATTTACTTATAATATATCACAGAATTTAGCTATACGGACTATTTCTGAGAATTTATTAATCTTGCTGTGTAGTGATGCCACCAAACGCAATATTCTTCTCCAAGGTATTCCTTCTGAAACGAAGCGGAATGTTTAATTTTGTTCTGCGTGCAGTGGCTCGCGGAGAAAGCGTGGAGCTATTTGATTCAACTCAACAACGTTCGGATAAATGTAGAGGTGGGCGTGTGACAGGAGATAACTATATCGCATATGATTCTTGGCCGTTTTGGCGCCGCTAGAGATTTTGACATTTATAAAACACCCTGACGATGGAAGGGTTTTTCCGAAACATGTTGGTGTAATTCATGAACGTAAGTAGAATAAAACAAATAATACAATCAATTATATTAAATAACACATTCTTATTGTGAAGTTGTAATTTTTCAGAACAAAGTTCTGTGGAATTTAAAACCAAATTAATTAATCAATTAGAAAAACATATAAAAAAAATGTAATCCCCAAAAAATTGGAATTCGAATCACGGATCTCCTCTTATCCGGGGAAGGCGCGTTATTACTGAAGTTCTTGATTACTCGCAATTATTGGAATTTTTTTTAGAATTGGGCTAGTAGTTAAATTTTATTGATTATTAATAATATTTTGTTTACTATTACATGCTTTACGAATTTCTAATGATTGTAAATTATTCGATTTCAAACCAAAATTATTTATGTGTAAAATAGAAAGTCCTACATTTTTAATCAAAACCGTGATCATTTTCTAATAAATGATTTGAAAATTCATCGAAAATGATCGAGGCCGGCAGTTGCTCCCCCAAGCAGGTTCTAGGCCTCTTGGGGAGACTCAACTTCGCAAACTTCGCCACCCCTCGGGGTCGTTTGCATTGCCGAAGACTGCAGAGATTCAGCCGCCAGCTGCAGAGGCACGAGCCATCCAGACAAGTGGAGCTTCCTGCCGCGGTTCGGCAAGACCTAGAGTGGTGGTTGGAGGCCGTAGGGGAGTCCTGCCCAATACACGAAGCCCCCTTCTCCCACTTCCTGACTACAGACGCAGCGGACGCAGGTTGGGGCGGCCAGGTGGACGACAAGACGATATCAGGCCAGTGGACCCCAGAGCAGATGCGGTGGCATTCCAACCAGAAAGAAGCCTTCGCTGTTTACGCAGTGATCAGGGATCACGCTTACCTGCTAAGAGGAACGAAGACCCTACTGCAGACAGACAACAAGACAGTAGTGGCTTACATCAACAAGGAGGGGGGACAAGATCATTGGGCCTTCTGAAGATAACTCGAGACCTCCTAGAGTTTATCGACCAGCAGGAAATATCTCTGACAGCGCAGTACATTCCAGGGAGATACAACGGGATTGCGGACCGACTCTCACGGGGACACCACTCCCGGAATGGCACCTCCTGGAACCAGCGACAGAGGAAATATTCCGAATATGGGGACGTCCTCAGATCGACCTCTTCGCATCGGCCACCGCCCATGTGGTGCCAAACTACGTGTCGCTAGACTCAACCGATTGCTCGGCCTCCTATCTCAACGCATTCAGTCAGCATTGGGATTACGAGCGGGCCTGGGTATTTCCGCCGCCGAATCTCATCCCAAGAGTACTGGCGCACTTGAACCTGGCAAGAGGCACCTTTCTCCTAGTTGTGCCAAGATGGGAGAAGACATTCTGGAGGGCCGATCTCAAACAACGAGCAAAGGGATGGCCAATAAGCGTAAGAGATCTGAAGAGCGTCCTGATCGATACGTCGACAGGGTTTCCCCCACCGAGGGTGTCGGACCTCCAACTGGAAGTTTGGAGAATAGCAGTGGGTGGGAACAGGCTATAGCGGATTGGAGCCAGGAGGAACAGCAGCTGTTCAGATCTGGCTGGAGAGGCTCAACGCTGAACACCTACAAGCCGGCCTGGGATAGGTGGCAGCGATGGTGTACCACGCATTCTGTCCAACCTCATAACCCTCCCCCTGCAACAGTGGCAAGATATCTGGCCAACCTGTTCATCCACGAAGGGCTAGCCCCTCGAACAATATTGGTCCACAAATCGGCAATCGTATCCTTCTGTGGCCCAGCTCTTGATGCAGATAAGATTAGCTCGAACTTCCTCGTCAGGCACGTCCTTAAAGCCATCTCGGTTTCTGGTGGATGCACTGAGAGACCCCCGATCTGGAACCCCCCGAGTAGTGGTGGAGTGGCTACGTGAAAACCCGCCAAGGAACAGCCTGTATGACGTGTCAAGGAGGACGGCCATACTACTCATCATGGCATCTGGGCGAAGAGTCCACGATCTGACACTTCTCAGAGTCCCCCCGGACCGATTGATCGACAAAGGAGACTCCATCACGCTATGGCCAGCCTTTGGAGCGAAGACTGACACGGCAAGACACAAACAATCGGGATGGAGGTTGAGCGCATCGGATGAAAGGAACATCAACCCCTTGTTTTGGATCCGAAAGCTGGTCTCACTCTCACAGCCGAGACGAAAGCCGGACATGAAAGAACTATTTGTGACGACAGCAGGTGAAGTAAAGCCAGCTTCACGGACAATGATAGGTGGTTGGATCAAGTCAATCCTAAGAGAGGCTGGAGTGGAAGCAACGCCAGGAAGTGTTCGTTCTGCTGTGGCTTCGTTGAATTGGCTGGAAAACTACCCGATAGAGGAGATCTTGTCAAGGGGAAACTGGCAGAGTGAAATCACCTTCCAAAAATTCTACCAAAGAGAGATAGTAGATAAGCCCAAGCAACAATGCCCCCAGAGCTCATTAGCGCCTCTCTTTACGCCAATATAGGCAGTCACATATAACGTCGAACCACTAGGTCACCAGGTGATAACAAACAGATCTCTCATAATGGATTCCAGGCGTCGAGACGGAACACAAAATAAAAGAATTTTACCTTCCATTAAAATTCCTATTTTGTTTCCCTCGACGCCTGGAATCCAGGTAATCCCTACCTGGTGCATTATGAGTCATATGAAAGAAAAAACCGTTGCGCGACGCAACCGGAAACAGGGATACCAGCGGGAGTAAATTGTCGCAAACAGGGAATCAGAGGGGGGTAGGAACGCGTGAATAAGTGCCGAAACAGCAGGCTGTTCTCTCATAATGGATTCCAGGCGTCGAGGGAAACAAAATAGGAATTTTAATGGAAGGTAAAATTCTTTTATTAATGCAAAAAATTGAAAGACAGATTTCTTTATGTTTACATAAACATGGACGGGTAAACACATCTTAATGATGAATTCATAGTATGTTATTATGAGAATTTAGGATCAACTGTAGTAGTAAAATATAAAGTTATGATTAAACTCACCTAGAGGTAAAATAGTTTATGTTTATCACACAATTTAATGATTATTGTGAATAATTTCTACAAAGCTGACATCAAATTCTTCAACATTGTAAGAGTAGCTCTGCATTTTGATAAAGAGAATAATCATTTTTGAACTTACTTTACACCTGGTGAATACCAGTCTACTCTCCAGATCAGCTACGGATAAGAGTGGACGCCCTTCTCCAATGGGGCCCATCAGACCGGCCCCTGCAGTCACGTCATGATAAGCAATCTGAAAAGTATACAAATGGATAATTATTAAAATTTCTAGCTGACACCCGTGAAAAATCACAGACTCGTAAATGAATGGTTTGCGTCTCAGATAAGCTCTGCTCTTACAATAAGACACTATATTTTTATATTAGGTATTAAAAATATCTGTTGAATTTAAAAGATTATTATAGTCTGAGCATGTTCCTGAGATGAGAGAGGATTTGAAGAGTTAAAAAGATAAAAGTATGGCCAAATCAAGTCGATGCAGACAAATTGAAAGGAGTATTAAAACGACGTAGAAATTTAAAAAAATAAAATAAATAGGTATAAACTAGTCCGCTTCAGCACAGGAACCCCTAGTGAGGAGGACTAAGAACACAAATATCAATAATAACATTGTACATGCATACTATTATATTAAATATGTTAGTGTATCTGAATAGAACCTAATTCTTATTATTGGTCTGATAAGTTGAAAGGGAAAAGAGGTGGCTCTGTCTGGTAGATCTAAATGGGACGTGGAAGGATACCTCCGGTGAAAATAAATCTCAGACCTGCAAATCCGCCACCAATCTAGCTAGCGCCCTCTGGTCGGGATGTGTGCTGGTCACGGTTGTGTTGGCTGTTCTCAGCAGTCTCAACAGTTCCCGGAATTGCTCCAGGGGCTTGTGGATCAGCTGCGTGACGTCTGGTCTCCGGGATGGTATGGAGGGCTCCGTACAGAAGCGAGTGAAGGCTCCTCCTGGCTGTCTTGACTTCTGTACCTGTAATGACATATAATATAATATATTTCTCATAGTGGGAATGTGCCGAGCTTACAATAACTTGTTCACCGACATTGATATAACTAACACAAGTGAAAATTATAGTGCACCATAATATAGAATTAATATTTAGTTACAGTAAAACCTCGATATAATGGACTAATTGGAGGGACGGGGTGTCTGTTAAAGCCAAAAGTCCGTGAAAATGTGTACTGTATTAAGATTTAAATAAAAAATACAAAACAAAAACAAAATTCGATTTAATTGTCTAGGGACATTCGTCGTGAAGTGACGTTGCTGTTTGATATCGACACGCTTGCTTTCGGTAATCCTGCTTTGAAAAAGGAATCAAGTTTTGTTTGCACTTTTGGAGTTTGCTTTTTTTGCCATATTGTTCACATTTACGAGATGCAGACATTCCAGACTCCAACTTTTGTATAATTTCTAGTTTTTGATTGATCATTAGATTATTTTTCGTTTGTCCATATTTAAAGGGAAGGGTTGCGAAAATTTTAATATTTACTGGAGTACACTAAATGCGTTCATTCACTTCGAGTAAACAAGTCACACTGCTGTAGAGTTGCGTGAATCTCCAGTCAGCGCGAGCGTGGCAAACACCCATAGAAACGTATGCGTTATTACATCAGGGAATCCCTTAATATACTATCGCTCTGGCTAGGTGCAGTATACGAGCGGGACGGCATTATGTCTCAAAATCTAATGCTAGACATATGACGTGATTATCATGGCCGCTAAAAATTGTTTACATGTGGCAATACTTGAATTTAAGCATGTATAATATTAACAGGACGGTTTTAATTTTTTTACATTTGAAGTCCGTTATATCGAGGTTTTACTGTAATAAAGATTTGTGAGTCAGGATAGAAGAGTGTGGCACTCTAGAAAAGGAAAACGACGTGATGATAAGTAAGTAAATTAAAATAAAATAAACAAAACAGTTAAAATATATAAGAATTTACTGGGCACAACAAAATAAAATGTTTTTTCGAAGAAACAAACATTCATTTTCAGTACGTGTATGTATTGCAGGGGAGAGTGGTACGGGAAGCGTTGCGCGTGGTGCTCAGAGGATAAAGCGCATTGCGCAATGTGATCTTCGCACTTTATAGCGCCTGTGTAGTTACATGTATTAAGCATCTTTATGCTGTCGTTCAAGATGATCAATGTTTTTTCTCATTTTTATAATTTTTACACAACGATTGACTACCTACCGCTCCTAAACCATTATTTAAATGATTTAAAAAAATGTAAAATATTCATATTTATCCGACTTAAAAATCAAAAAAGAATACATGTACACTACGTTTACAGCACCGGAACGTGTGTTTCTATTTTTGCATCGTATGGGAAAGGTTAATAAAATTGTATACTTACCAATACACAGTCCGCCCTCTTCAGGCCATTGCAGTAACTTTTGTACAAGGATATAATAGAGGACATCTTGGATAGATACACGCTGGCTACAGAATGAAAGTGTATCTCACCATCTTCCATCACCAGCTGTTCTAAAATATCTTCCGATAACCTTAATAGCTAAAAGAAAATAATAAAATTAATATTGATGAATGATTTATTAACCATTAAATCTTCAATATTTTACATTTAATACAATAATATGGATTGAGGAGTGTCCGTTAATTAAAGAAAAAAGTCTGTTATACAGATGATTCGTAGCTAGTAGCAAAATCTTTATAGGTGGATTCCTGCCTTGATAATGAGTCTAAAATATTCAATCAACTAATATATAAGCTTAGTTGTAACAATTGTGATCAGTTTTATATTGGGAAAACAAAAATAAACTTTGAAATTAGGGTTAAGGAACATATCAAAGCTGTTGAGTCGGATTTTGCAAAATACTTAATAGAATATGACCATTCATTTAATATAATATCAATACAGGCTTAAATTTTTTACATACTAGTTATAAGATCCCACAGATAAATAATCTAGAAATACTTGAAATTAGGAAAAGTGTCAATATTAATTCACACATAATAAATAACCAGACAAAATTTCCACTTATGATTCCATCCCCTTCTGATGACAATCTCTAATTAACACCAACGACCCGGCTCCTTTATTTTTAATTTTTTTTTATTCTCTCAAATTTCAAAAATAATTTGAATTATGTGAACTAAAATTATTTATGGCACAAGGGGCTAAAAATTATTTCTAATTATGAATTACTGGGGTTTTAGAATTATAGAGGTTGATTGATCTAGAATATGACTTGTGGGTTTGAAAATTGTCGAATTATGGCGAATTTCAAATTAACTAGGTTATACTGTTTACCTCTTCACAGTTTTGAAAAAGCAACTTGTGCTCTTGCGGAGTCAGGATGTCTGTCCTGGAAGCCAGGGGCACCACAAATCTCTCCACCCCGAAGTGCAAGGCCTGGGCGTAGTGCTGTTCTCTCAACACCAGCGCGTGCAGAGCTCGGCCCATCTCGCTGGGGCTGCCGGAGGCTGTCGGGCCACCCAGAGCTGATAGGCTCTGGAATGTATATTGTGCACAGGCGGGGTGAAGTCTACAATTTTATCCTCTCCCTTATTTATGATTGTTATATATATGTATGTACTATTTTTAAACTAATTTTTAGGAAATCATGTAGATATGTATTTTTCAGTTCAGGCTTAAATCGACTTATTTTGCAATTGAAAATTATTTTGACATTGTCCAAATTTTTCAGAACACAGTATTGGATTTTATCCCAGGGACATCATTAATGAAGATATATTATAGATGTCTCATAGAAACGAAAATATATTTTTATGGGAAAGTAGGTATGGAAGTCTTTGGGTGTTCATAGTTAATACAACAAACATATGAAACAACAATGATAATAACAACATACATATGAAACAGATTGTAAAACTTAAATATTTACAACTTCCAAATTTTTTTATAGATGTGGTATTCTCTTATGTGAAATAGATGTGGTATTCTATCATGGGTGGAAATGGTGAGCGTTACATTGTGTAAAGTGATCACTTAAGCTAGCCGTATGATGGTTCGTAAGCACTACGAACACCCAAAGACTTCCATACCTACTTTCCCATAAAAAAATATAATTTCGTCTCTATTAGACAATCATAATATATCTTTTTTAAGTGCAAAATAATTATTGTATGAACGGCGAAGCTCTTTTGAAACAAAAATTCTCAGGTTTTCGCAGCTGTTCCATTAAATTTTTAGTTATTTTGTCGTACACACATGGCAAAATATCTTAGAAAAATTCACTTGAAGTTCCACACTTTCATTTAAATATACATATAAGAGTTTTAAGAGGATAATTTAATATTACATTCGTTATATTACAAAATAGATTTATAAGGATTTAGAAAGGATTTTTTTTTTCAATAAATTTCATCCACATGTGTTTTAAATAAATGTAGGATTTTTTAATCCAGTTCTTATAGTAAAATATTAATCATTTTAGAAGGATAACACAATCGATATTGATTGCATTTTTAAATACAAATCGGGCCTTTTTAAATTTAATCATTTTTATGATTTTTTCAATGGTTATAAGATAATCATAAAAAAATAAAATTACTTATTGATAACTGGAAACAGATTTTATTTGATGAATTATTCATCTATTTTAAATTTATCATGGTTATGTTTTAATTTTGTTTGTTTCATGATCATCTTAATGAAATAGAAAATGATGGATTTAGAGGATAATAATGTAATAAATTAATAATAATGTAAGTAAGTATATGTCTTATGGCAATCAATTTCTGATAGATTTCTCAGTATGTTGACGGAAAATTCCATATACCGGATGTTTAAAGAAATTTGTGCCCGCTTTGAATGGTTTGTATATTTTATGTTTATTCAAACAAATTAATTAGTTAAATTAGTTTTTTCGAGTACTCAAAGTGATGGCTACTGTGGCCCGGATAATGCTGATAAACATTTTAAATGGGCTTTACAAATCAATGCAAACATTATAGTAAAAAAAAATATTTTGTTGTCGTTTACTTCAATGGCTGTTTTTAATTCCTTAATTGTCGTCCCTTATTATCTCTATTGAAAGAAGTCCAATGGCACAAGGTCTGGAGAATAAGGGGGTATTCAAAGCTAATTCATATTCTTGCAGATTATTTTGAAAATTTGTGCTCACTTGGGAGCTGGTTTTCTTTGTACAAATGCGTCAGAACACTGTTCTGAACAGTTCTGAAGATCTATTGCTGAAGATCTTGTCATTGTCTTCTGTCAGAATTTATTCTTAATTCAATTTTGACACTGCATCATCTGGTGTCAAATAAAAAATAAAACTTTACCTTTTCATCAAATGAAACATTTTTAATGCAATACTGTGATATTCTGAAAATAGCAATATTCGGATATCAGATCTTTATCCCATCTTGACAGGCTTTGACATATTATAATATAGACATGTTATTCCCATACTAGCCGACTTTCATATGTAGCAAATATTGCACTGAAAGAGACAACAAATCACGGCACATTTATTTCACAAACGCTCTGCGTGTAGACAGAAAAATCAGGTAATTTGAAGTCACGGTGACTAAAATAACATACTTATTCTTAAATAGTGTACGATACTTTGTTCCTTTTTTCCCAGGACTTTTTTTTTCGGCTTGGCGTCGAGCCCGATCACAAAGAAGGTCCATTCAATAACGAATGCAAGTAAGGCAATTATCTTACTTTTGAGTTGCCAAGATTTCACGCTTGTACCGTATCTACAGCTTATTATATCATGGACATTTCGGATCCCATTGCAGGGTCCATCATCAGGGCTGATGGACATGATGAAATAACACGGCATAATACCCCAGAAGACACAAACCATAAAATATTGATTCTGATTAATAGGTCATTAAAATATTTTGTTTTGAAATTTAGAGTGCTGTTTCGTTTTTTGTTTAATTAATTCAAATATATATTTTTTAAAGTACCGTCATTTATAATTTTTCATAACCTTACAGCAATTCCCTATCATTTATATAAAGAAAACAACATTTACACGGAGAAAACTTGTTGACGTAAAAATTTACGGCACGCCCCCGCTTAAGGGAAATTAATCAGCGCGCCCGCTGGAAGGTTAAGTTTACATTTGCAAGATATCATTTCCCTTTTTTTACGAGGTGCAGGAGAATAATATTTACTTTGTTTAAAGGTGTAATAAATCAATCTTTATTTTCGTTGATCATACGGTTCATATGAAATGTGTCCAATGCGTATCACAGCAAAATAAACACTAAGAAATCAAGAACCGCATAACTCCGAGTTCGCATAAGTCGGGGGATCACCTACTGTATTATAGAAACATCAATATAAATAAAGTAAAAAATAATAAAACAAAAATAAAATTCTACACATTTATTTAAAGAAAAAATGGAACACAACATTAAAACAAAATGACAAAAATTATAACGTACATAATAACAACAGTGGGAAATAAATAATAAAAACTATTTAACAAGAAAGAAACAAACAAAATCTTAAACTATTGTGCTGTTAAAAGAAACATAATAAATTAAACAGAACATAACACTACAAATTAAATTATTTAAAACAGATTAGAAATGGTGCGGGAATAAAATTCAGTTTTATGCAATTATTGGAAATATTTTTTTAACCGATTACAGGATAAAGTAATTGGGGTATATGTATGCAGTGAAAAAAGTTTAGAAAATAGAAGTGGTAAGGATTGTACGGGCATTGGAGGGGGTGGTATGGGGGAGTAGGTGAAAGATAAGTATGGTAGGAGAGAGGGAGGGAGAGGAAAATGTGTTTATCAATGCAGCTTCATTTCATTTTCACCTAAGAAGGTATAGATAAAAATAATTCTAAAAAAAATATTTTAAACATAATTAAAAACAATCGGTTTCAAGCAATACTAAAAAATTAAAAATAAATAAATAAATATTAAACCTAGTGAAATAAATTAGAAATAAATAACAAATTAATTTAGATTAAGGTAAGACTGGCCAAAAGTCGAAAAAATAATTTTTCTAGGACTAGGAAAAAACCCAAGAAGAAGGTCTATCTAAAAAATTACAATTTTAACTATTTTTAATTATGCAATTAGTACGCTGTTGTTGTGAAAAATTAAAGTACAAAAATAAAATTTTGAGTATCATCATCACATGTGATAAAATAGGAACTGTGATGTGTGAAAATTATTTAAAATTTTTTTAAAAAAGGGTACAAATCAAATAATACAGACAATAAAAAATGTGTAAATAACAGATAAATTTTCTAATTATTATACAAATGATCGAATCGTAAAAAAATATTTAAAATAATGTAAATTTTGACTAATTGGAAATTTGGAAATTAATGTCTATAAGTAACCTATACATTATGTACGATGCGGTATAAATATATTTCTTAAAATACTGTACAAAATTAAGAATCTTGTAATATCTAAAAATTTATTTATAAATTTCAGCTTTCAAATGAGATTAATTTATAATGTTGAAATGAAAGCATTTTACATGAGTGCGAAAAATCTAACTTAACTGAAAATTCTTCTAATGTAAAACTAAATATACATGATATTCGATATTACTATAGTTTTAACAATTACTCATCAATAGAAAATCATTTGCAATTAAATAAAATAAAAGAACACAGCATAAAAGATGAAAACTTAATAAAACTATCAAACTATTCCTATTTCTATATATTGATGCTCCTCTTTTTTAAGTTAACTTGTAATGAAAATTTTACAAAAGCGATATTTGTTCGTATCGACCGGTATTTTAGACATGCTGAAATAAAGATAAAAAATAAAGAATCTACATAGGTATATCAGTTAGTTCAATCTTCTCTCCATATAAAATGAAAAGAATATAATCTGCTAATATGTAAATTACTTATGTTCATCTTTTATCAGCACTTGCCTTAGTCTCAATCCGTAATATGTATAGTAATAAAACAAATACCTATTAATAATTTTAAATAAGAATGTTATTTTTTGTAAGTAAAGGAACCATTTTATAAAATGTACAATAATTCAAATGACAAAATAATATACAAAAAATTCAAAACAAAAATTTGAAAATACAGTGAGATTTTGAAAAATATTTACAGTGTTTTTCTAAGCGTTAATGTCCCTCAAAGGCGATGGTTTACCACCAAAAAGCCTTAAAAAATGTGCAAATACAATAAATTATAAATAATAACAAATGACAACTAAACAAAATATGAAAAATAAACAAATAAATTATTAAAATAATATAGAACAAAATAATATTATTTCACATGGTAAACATTTCTAAGTAAAGTATTTAATTTACAAAATTATTATAATAACTTCTGCATTTCCTGATTTGATGTCTATTTTTAAGATAAAACGTTTAAATAGTCCAGCTAAATGTATTCATGACATTAATAATTACAAATATGTTCTCAGATTTGCAAGATGGCTTTGGAATAAAGTTCATTAAGTCACTTTCAGATCATATGATATCAAAAACCACCTCAAAAGACGCTTCATGCAATGTTGACAATACAATCAGACAATATTACGCAGGCTCCGTGAGAAA
This sequence comes from Agrypnia vestita, assembly GCA_016648135.1. Classification (NCBI taxonomy): domain Eukaryota; kingdom Metazoa; phylum Arthropoda; class Insecta; order Trichoptera; family Phryganeidae; genus Agrypnia; species Agrypnia vestita. Next base: position 41,426 of record JADDOH010002326.1, read on the forward strand.
TTTTGTCTATATCGCTGTCTAGGCTTGTCTGAAGTTACTAAAGAGATCATTTTAGCATCATAAAACCTAAAATTGAATGATTTCATTTAATTGTATAGTTAGTATGGCGTTAGCCGTCTGAATTAGTAGGAATTTTAAAATGCATATACTTTGTTTTATAACTTAACAGTTTATAATAGGTCTTCATCTCCTAACAGTTGGTAATGGTAGTTTAGATTAAAAGAGGCCTTAATATCTTTGTGATTCCATTACTATTCGGCTGCCTACGATTACATAGAAGTTTATAATATTTATTGTTTACATATTAGATTGAAAGAAAAATAATTGCGGTTGGTGTTTTTTAACTAAAATGTTATTTCATTGGGTAGATGTAAATATCATTATAAAACACATTTTACAATCTGCATCTTTTGATCGCTTTGCATCGATTTTGATAACCTCGACATGTTATATTATTAATTTTGTTTCAAATTGGGCTGTTAAAAGATGGCAAAAAACAATATTTTGGAAGAATTCAAAATGGTTGATGTTTTGCATTTTGAAGTGACGAATGCCTGCGTGTGTGGGAAAGCCACGGAAGATGCGCGCGATGCGATTTCAAATCAGAAAGACGCACTGCCACGCACAATATCTTGCCATCTAATATTGGTGTATATTATACTGAGTTTAAAATAATTACAGTTTGATTACAAAACCCAGCATTCCCTAGCAGAAGAAGAGAGGGAGAGTCAAGAAAATCATAGTTGGTAAATCAGTTCATTTAATGATGATTTTGGTTTGGGTACTATAGATGAACGTACGCATTGGTAGTTTCAACGCATTCATTCTGAATGAGTCTCGAAGGTGAAGAAGAAATTGGGCGTATTTTTTCAGTTAATAACGACCAACTTAAGACGTTAGTTGAATCAGAACCACACGCAACAATTCGACGGCTTCACAAAAGAAAGATGTTAGTCGTCCAAAAGTTTTGGATTACTAAAAACAACAATATAAAAATGTTTTTTTTTCACAATTGTTCAGAATCTACTGAGTGTAGTGTTTTAGGATATTTTGTCATGTATCGTCATGATCGTAGAATAATAACGGATGTGCAAAAAATTCCATATTGACTTTTTTGGATCGTTAAAAAGTGAAAAAAATAAGCCATCTAATGTTATATAAAAAGTGTATTTTTTCTCATTAATTCAACCGCTGTTATACAAAGTCGGTATAACGATGGTTCTGATTTGCGATCGCAGAACAATGCAGCATATGCAAAAACGTCATTGTACTGCGCTGACTACATTTGAGGTTTGAAAGGTATCAACTTTAAATAATTAACCCAAGTTTCAAAGGGAAATCTTTTGTAGTTATCGAGCTATGACATAAAGTGTCTTTATGTAAATAAAACTTCAAACGGCTCTCCTGCAAACTTGAGAAAAATCACATGCGTCATTGTTCTACGATTATGATGGTATCTCTGATCTCTCTGGCCGATGTTTCACATTCCGTCGCAGGGTGCATCATTAGGGCTGATGTATTCACAATACCAAGATATTAGTGTACAAAACGCTTATTAGGCCAGTGCTCACGTATGCAGCTGAGACTTGGGTACGAACTAAGAGGAATGAGCGAGCAATGGACGTTTTTGAAAGGAATATTTTGAGGCGTATCTTCGGACCGGTTTTAGAAAATGGACTTTGGCGCAGACGTTACAACAATGAGCTCTATACTCTATGTAAGGAGTCAAATGTTACAAAATTTATAAAACTGGGAAGACTTCGGTGGCTGGGCCATGTGGAGAGAATGTCCGAGCATCAAACACCAAAGTCCCTACTGAACTTAAGGCCAATAGGGTGAAGGAGCTTAGGAAGGCCAAAATTAAGATGGAGTGATAATGTTTTCAAAGACATCTCTGCCTTAGAGCTTCGGAACTGGAGAGAGCTGGCAGTAGACCGAGATGAGTGGAGGAAAATTATTGAGGAGGCCAAGACCCACCAAGGGTTGTAGTGCCAAGAGTGTTGATGATTCACAACACATCAGCCCCGATGACGGAACCTGCAATGGAATCCGAAGAACAAAAACCGCAATTATTTTCCTACTGACATACGGGGGGTGGGTAGACGACGGAAGAAGCGACGGAGGGATCGATTTACACGATGATGCCGTTACCCACCTCTCTGGTGAAGGCCACCTGCGCGAGGGTGGGGCGCTTCTTGCTGGCCACGCTGGTGGCGGCCGCCTCGGAGCGGGCCGTGTTGTTGGAGCAGGCCGTGGAGGGCCGGCCGCCGCGCGGGGCGGGCCAGTCGGACTCGGCCGCGAGCCGGCTCAGCAGCTGGCGCGGCAGCGGCGCCGGCGAGTGCGGCGCCGCGTCCGACAGCGTGGCGTGCGACGTCACCGAGCCGCGCGCCGCGCGCGACGGGGCCGGCGTGCGCGTCTCCCCGGCCGCGCGCCGGAACGTCTCCAGGATGAGCTGCGTCCCGCACGACCTGGAATATTGAAAACATCGGCTGATAACCACTCTCCCCCGACATGGCTCCACGTGATTTTTGGCTATTCCCCAAAAATCTTTTTTTTTTTTTTTCCAGTGTTACCGATTCAGGCTATTGAATCAAGATGCAGAGTATTAAAGACATAACATGCAGTGCTTCAGTAAATAGCTGAAATCAGGAATTTAGGAAAAAAATGTTTTTTTTTGTATTTATTTTAATATGTTGAAGTAAAAAAGTTGTCAAAATGTAAAAAGGGTTGAAAAATACACAAAATTAAATGCTTTTTAAATACATTGTTTTTAACACATAAATTGTAAGTAAATTAATTAAAAGATAATGCAATAATTTTAATAAATTAAAGATAATAGTTTACTTTGCAATGTCATTGTAAAAAAAGACATGTCACAAGTCCGTACAGTCGTATAAGGCCCACAAAGTGATCCAATTATATTCATATTTACAACATCGTTGGCATGGCAATTTATAAATTGATGAAATAATATATGTTGTGTCATTTTAGGAATATATGGAATACGACGAACATAATAAATACATTTTATTTGATACATTTGTGTATAAAAATGTGACACAATATGCGAAATCTATGAGAAAAAGTGGTGCACTTCACTCACGTCACCAGACGATCGTCTTATAGAAATTTGATAAGTTTATGTAGATATAATAATATCGTAGGTACGCGATGAATTATCTCAAAATTACTTAAGAAAATATTGGTTTGTCTAGTCTTGGAGTGTGATATCTCAAAAAACTATTGAAGATACAATTTCCTTCTCAAATTTTAATTTAGGTATAAAATATTACGTTAAATATACACAATAAGAAAAATATAATGGTACTGTCTGTAACCCATCAAAAATGACGGTAATGTTACATGTCGGTTCCTAAGGAAAAAATATTAATTTATTTTATTTAAAAAAAAATATTATAAAAAAGTTACGGACGTTACACGGAGTTACGCGGACGGACGGATAGACAGACAACGAAATTATTATAATTGGGATACTACACACACGGCCGTATTCTTAAATAACAAAATTGTTATTTGATGATGTTAGTTCAACATTCAAAAATAGAGAAACGTCAAGACATCTGTCAATTGTCAATATTTCTATCACTGTGACGAAAATCTTGGCTTTAATTGAATATTTGAACTTTTTGTGTGAATAAATTAGTTGATTTGCGTGAAACAAACTGATTTCTACTTTTAAAATAATATTAGTACTTAGGTATTTTTTATAACATTCATCAAAAACTTATATTTTTGACAAAACTATTGGTTTGCGTGATGATATAAATATCACTCCGACATCAAATAAACAGGTATTTTTTATTAGATATTACTATCCATGTATGAATAACAAAATATTGATGCCGAACCGTATTTATTTTAATTAAAAACGGTTTATATGCCATTACTGCACAACTGTTGTACGTTGGAACCGTATAAACACAGGATGCAATTTCCGCCTTCTGTCTTGGGTTTTTAATGGCAATTAGACCGTGTAGATTCACTACTACTTTCCAAAGGTCTCATCTAAAATTGCGAAAATCGTAAATGTAAATAAATTAAATAATTACACTTGTTTAATTTAATTGTGATTTGTGATCCACCGATTAAGGCCCGGTTGTTTCAAGTTCGATCAAAGTAAGCGATCGATAAAAGCATAGATTTTTACGAAAACGGATCGTCTGATTGGTGGAGAACGTAAAATTTCAGTTTAAACTCTACGCTTACTTTGATCGAATTTGAAACAACCGGGCCTAAGGCGGACTTCCGTAAATCTATGTCTTGTCTATATTTTAGTGTTGGACTAACAATCTTGCTATTTTCAAAATACGGCCGAAACTATTGATTTCTTGGGGGCGCATTTGTCCATGCCACGACATTTTCTTACTGTTTCAAATAGGACAAACCCGGTGGTCTCCAGGGACGAGGGTTGTGATATTTACAAGGGTGCAGAAGTAAGGAAATGCACTCACTTGATGAGCGAGAGGACTTGGCTCTCGGGCATGGTGACTACGTTGTGCCTGTCCACGAAGACGATGTAGTCTCCGGGGTAGAGACCGGCCCTCTCTGCCGCCCTGCCGGCGTCCACGCGCTCCACCCGGGGCGGTCTGGTCCACAGGACCGAGAAACCAAAGCCCTGGTCCGAGCCTCTTTCGAGTCTGCAAACAAAGTTATAACATCTTTAATAACAAAATAGCAACATAACTTTATAGTAACATTGTTTATATTAACCTTTAACTACCGTAGTGACGTCTGACAGACGTCTTGAACTAACTAAGACACTTTGAATAAAACAACTATTTATTGAATAATAAACAAGATTAAGGGCCAACAGTGCTTTCATCAGTATTCAATGTATATTTAAAATTAATATTCGCCATCTACGGTTGAGATTATTTCCATATATAAATATGTACGCAATAGCGTAATTGTATTGCATAAAGTAAGCGAGGTATATAAATACTTTACATATAACTTTCCGAATGTGATAGATGTGTGGGCAATCATGGGTGAATTAGTTACAGCGTAGTAAGTGATCACGTAAGCTAGCCAATGACAGGTAGTAAGCCCTAAAAACGCCCAAAGAAATACTTTCTCATATAACTAACTTCGTTTCTGTGAGACATTTGTAATTCAACGTTATTAATTCATTTTATAAATTGAAAAAATCAAAGTAATTACCAAGTAACGTGACATTTATTATTAATATTTAATTTTACGCTTCAACAGGCCAAGAGGTCCAACCGTAGAAGCGAAACACATCAAAAAACACCCGGGCTTGAGTAAATCATATAGATTGATTGTGACCTCGCCGGAGATCGAACCCGGAACCCTCGGTGTGAGAAGCTAGTGTCATGCCCACTGGCGTGCGAGGGACACCATTATTGTGAAACAAACTAACTTGTAATACATTCTGGCTTGCAAAGCTTAACAATAAAGATAAATTGTAAATAATTATCCGTGTTTTATAATGCACAACTTAATTTTTTATTCCCCCCCCCACCCCAAAGCAAGACACCTTAAAGCAGTCACGTCCAAAAATGTGGACTTACGTTCGCGCGAAAAATCTTTTAATTATTTAAAAAAAAACTGATCACGATAAAAATATACAAAACATGTGTTCGGTTGTCTGTTTATTTATCTATGACAAACAATTATTATCTTTGAACACTTATATATAAAATACATAGTAAATTCTTGGTAATGTGTTCATGCACCGCGCGGCCGGCCATTTGTCCCGGGGCAATCCTGACACGTCTGTCAAGATGCGGGACAAGCTAGTGGTTATCTAAAGCCCGGTCGCCGAACAGAGAGAAATTCGTACATTGACCCTACGCTACGTATCCCTGTCGCACGCGCACAATTATGTCGCTGTCACGCTCGCACAGGCAGAGCGAGCGAGCGTGACAGCAACATAGTTGTGCGCGAGCGACAAGGATACGTAGCGTAGGGTCAATGTACGAAATTCTCTCTTTTCGGCGACCGTAGTTGAGTACAAGCTCACCGTCTGGTGCTGGTGAAGGGCGTCCTGCCAGCCCTGCCGCCCGCCGAGGCCTTCCTCTGCACGGCCGCCGGGGCCGCGTCGGGCCCCTCCAGCGGGTCCAGCTCCAGGTACCTCAGGAACAGGTGGTCGTCAGCCTCGCGCTGCTGCAGCGCCAGGCGAGCGGCCAGCGCGGACCCTGCAAAGGACAAACCACCTTTTAATTACAATGCGACCACTATAAATTGGCGTGCGAGGGAGGGCGTCCCTGTCGCGTAACAGAAGTTGCCAGGGTGTAATTTTATTACACAATACATAATGTACAGAATGTCCGGTGACCGGTGTCGTAGCCTTTAACAGAAATTTGGTCGGGCAGCGCTAAAGAAACCAAGCAATAATGACGGCCGTTGTATCTGTCAAACTGTCAGACGGTAATATCGGTCCATTATTTGATTTTTAAGCTTCGCAAAACTTTAATACTTCATTGGCAATTGTTCTTGCACCATCCCGGACTGTTTAGGATGTTTTGGACATGATAATTCAGTGTATATTGGTAATCAAGATGTCAAATACAAAATTGTACTGAATAACAGGGCGACGGGATACCACCGGGTGCGGGTCGTCAATTTACGTTGGTCAAGCAATAGCTTATTTTTTTATTGAAGAATTTCATATTTGCATTGCACTTACAGCTTATGGGGTTAAACCACCCTGAACCAGAAATTTATATCCCCGTCTCTTTCTATCATTACTTTTCGCTTCGGAGGTGTTAATTATTATGGAATGTCATGTGAAGGGGATGGAATCTTAAGTGGAAAAATATTCAATAGTGGGCTGTGCACAAATTTAGTCGATTGTTTATTATATTTGAATTAATATTAACATTTTTCCTTATTTCAAGTATTTCTAAATTATTTATTTGTGGGATCTTATAATTAATATGTAAAAATTTTAAACCTGTATTGATATTACATGTATGATCATAGTCTATTAAGTGTTTTGCAAAATACGACTCAACATTGTTAGTTAAAGCTTTGATGTGTTCTTTAACCCTAGTTTCAAAATTTCTTTTTGTTTTACCAATATAAAAATGATCACAATCGTTACAATTAAGTTTATAAACTCCAGATTTCATGATAGGATCATCGCTGTCTTTGTTATTTAGTATGTATTTTTTTAATCTGTTACTCGTATAAAAGGCCGGCTGAATTGAATTAGGAATATTTTTATTTATTATTTTTGAAAAATTGTTGTCGACAAATAAAATTCTACGCCATTTTTTATTTATATCTTTTGTCTTGGGATAAATATATTGTTTAAAAAATGTTGTTTTACTTTATTTTTCAAATTGATTAAAATGTAGGTACCTATATTTTTTGTTATCACGTTGATTAATTCTTCACTGTGATTAATTATTACCGTTGATATTTCTATCTTAAGATACTCTGATGCTTATCCACGTGAAGATACTCACAAAAATAGCGCCTAATAGCACGCTACCTGAATAAGTTGCGTGCCTCTTAACGTTCTAGATTTTGACGTCTAAATTGACGTACTTATTGAAGTGACTTGTGAGCCATGTTCTACATTAAATAGTAAGGGAGAATATCACAAAAGTTCTGAAATATAATATATATCTCGTAGAGCAATAGAACAATTAAAGAAATATAGTTGCTTACGGGACCTGAACGCAGTTCTGACTGTATCATGAATAAAATAAAAATATGTAACATTCACATAGAAACTTCTAGCAATAATAATTGCATAAGGTTGAAAACGAATTTAATTCTGAAGATTTTCTTGATATAAATAACATTGCATTCTTGATATAAATAACATAAAAACAAGTGGTCTTGCAATTTTTAAATATTTTTTCTCAAGTTTTGTATCGTGTATCTAACGATTTTTCTTTCTTGCATTGAATTAGTGGATTATTGCATATTTTTATTTTATTTATTTATTTAATATATGGTACAAATACAGTTTTTATATATTTACATATCAAATTAACATTTTTTTAAAATACTTTATAGTCGTGTGGACCTCATCAATGAAGAGAAGCTCTTGAGTCTGATGAGGGAGCCACAGTTCTTATTTCTTATTATAATATATAGGTAGATACATATGCGAGTTATTTATTTATAGGGTTTATTTTAAGTTAACACATTTAAGTTTCAGTTAAAAAGACCCAAGGGCGTGTAAAAAATATAATATATATGTTTTATAAGTACAATCATATACTTTAAGTTTATGAGAAATGGAAACCAAATTATAATGCCTAAATTTACAACACACAAATGCAGAACCACTACATTTATAAAGCTATTAACTACTACAATAATCTACCTATCGAGATACGCTGCATCGATAATCTTTCAGAACAAATCAAAAAAATTAAAACCTTCCCAAAATCTAACTTAAATTCATAAATAATTTAAACTTAAATTTTTTCAAAATACTTTAACATTTTATTATCGAATTACTTTCTGTTACCGTATTATTAAATGACTCGAATATGCACCTATTTATAATATAATAACTGAGGCTCCCTCATCAGACTCAAGAGATTCTCTTCACTGATGAGGTCTACATGACTACAAAGTATTTTAAAAAAATGTCAATTTATTGTATATATGTATTTGTACCTTATATTTAATTAAATAAAAAAAAAACCAGCGAGCCTTTCAGTGGTCGCATATGACGTGTAACATTTGACATCTCACAATTAAACATATCAATAGAGCAGCAACAGAAATTAACATCAAATTTTAAATAAGCTAATACCTTAATATTTATTAATTAGTAAATACAAGTAAAGATAATGTATGTGCATTAATTTATTATTGAATTTTGCCGTACTAGGTAGGTACCGTAAATATCTACATACCTACGCATTTCTTTAGAAATTTTTGGTCAATAATATGTTTTTATTTATTTTCACAGATGGCGGTAGTGTGCCACCATACATATTATATGATAATTTTGAATAAATATTTAAAAATAATCACATAAACTACATAAAATTTGAGAATGTAAATCATTAAGGGTAGTTATTGTTTACATTAATGTAAAAAAAAAAAGTATTTATCGGATAGTTTCGAAGATATAAGCCAAAATATATCAAAGCTACAACATCCACACGCTTGACACGTAACATATATACAAAATCAGAAGGGCTGGCTGTTGGAAGTGTGCGTCTTCTGGACATTGATTTGTTTATAAACGATGATTTTTCCCACCGCGCGCACTCGGCACGCGCTCATTGGCTAAATGAAATTGCGCGCGTCTTATTTCCTGTTACGCATTTCCGTCCATTTTCACAGATTGCAATAAAGCGAGAGGATAGATGTTACACATCAAAAAAAAAAGTCCAATGAAGAGAATGAACAAGCTAATAAAACTACCACACACGCAAAATGGATTAAGGAAATATTGTGTAAAGTGCGTGATACCATTTTAAAATAAATATTATATCATCTCACGCAACCTTTGGGATCGCTGTTTTAACGGCGGAATAATTAAACGAAACCGTTTTTAAATCCTTAACGGGGCTGTAAAATTTTGTCGCCAACACTTTCGATGGGATCCCCGGCCAAAGCGGCCCAAATCCACCAGCGGCATAATTGGCACCGTCCGCGGGGGAGATATTAATTCGCCCCGAAATTAAAATAAAGCCGCCCCTGCCGGGCTAAAAATTAAAACATATCTCGGCGAAATTGAGACGACGCGAGCTCCCGGACTGGAACGAAGCCAGAACGGGAATTTTATTCCTCCAGATTTTGCGACAAGGACGTCCGCGATGTTGTGCCGGCCTTTTAAAATGCGGAGAAAGTTGGTTTCGCTGGCGAAGAATGCGAAGGGATGTCTCGCGAGCATACCGGATTTACCTGGTGCCTGGTGGGCAAATCTGTCTGTGTGTGTAATACTCGTATAGTCCGTCAACACCTGCGCATTTATGTTACCCAACCATGCTAGCTAGCTTTACAGTTTCGTCGACATTAACTCTTAAAATACTGTGCTAAAAATACCTTCGGGAACGGTGGTGTAACACAGCGTTACATTATTAAAAATCGACGTAGTTTTTAATATGTGGTAAAAAATATATGTTTTCAATACAGATAAGACTTTTTAAAAGTCCCTTTATATAGTTATGTAAGGTAAACATACATATTTGCATTATTTTAATATGCAATATACATAATGCGATAATACGCAAGTAGATGAGTGCTCTAATTTAAAAACAAAACGAAATTTATACGGTTGCAAGTATTTAAAAAAAAATTATCACACTTTAATATTTCGTAATTTTCACCGTACATTTTGACATTTATTTAAATAATCTTGAAAAAAGTTGTGAATTAATAAATTCTAAAATTTAGCAAAAAAGATTTTTAATAAAATAATCACCGTGTTAATAAAGCTAACTAACTAACTTAACCCAACATAACACTAAAATACATTATTTAATATTATATTTAGTATAGCCTAGCCGTATTTGCCAATACAACAATGAAATATCATGAATGACTATCAAAAAGTTACCAATAAAAACAAGTAAAGAATAGATTGTCTGCACTGCATGGTTTAAAAATAAATGTGATGTGTTGTATACCTTGCGTTGGAACATAGCTGGACAAAATGCGCATGCGCATCACACCCTGTCCCCTACTACGTTCACAATTTGGGCCTCTCACATGTGAACCTAGTCAATATATGAAATAAATACTCTTTGATTTCTTTGAGGGCTAGCTAGGTGTTAAAACTTCCGTCGCACGATGCGCGCGCATTTCGTTGCCTACTAAAATTTCACCCACAGCGTGCCCAAAAAAGTAAAACTTCGATATTTACATTTTATTGTGAATTTATATCGCAATAAATATTAGAGGGATGATAAAACATTATAGGGTTGGTATTCTAAAATATGCTCAAGGGGAGCCACTTTACGCAGCGACGCCACTGCTCCTCCGCTTTTGTTAGCAGGCCGACAGGGACGGCTGTGATATTGTGCTCGCTGGGCCGGTCCTTTGAAATGCGGAGAAAGTTTTTTCGCTTTGTGCAGAATACACGAGGAAGAGTAAACAGCGTATGTGGAAATAGAGAGTTTGTTTGACAGTTTTATTTTTGTTTTAAAACGTTGAAGGGTTGGAAGTTTATGACTGTTTTTTGCTCTATGTGCACTCGCTTTAAAAAATACAGTTTATCTGTACAGATACAGAGCTGGCAGCAGAAACTTGTCCGGTAGATTCCTGTCTGTGTTATGAGTCTAAAAAAATCAAATGAAATGCGACATCAAAGATTGCATTATTTTTTTTCAATATTTCCATCTTATTTTTTGCATTACGTTGGACTATCATTACAGTAACTTATATCTAATATGAAAAATTAATTCCCTTTAATACATGTCAAATAAAACGTTAAAAACCTTTCAAGTGGAAAACGATCCAATTGGATTTTTTCAGGGTTTTTATTATTTTATTTAACTTTTATAGAAACGAATGTATTTTTCATAGTCCATATAAGTAACTGTAATGATACTTCAACGTTTTGTAAAACATAAGTCAAAAATATTGAAAAAAATGCAACTTTTGATATTGCTTAACTCCATAACTATTGTTATTTATATATAAGTTCATAACTAAGTCATGGTTACTTGAATATGTTAGACTCATAACATAGGCAGGAATCTACTGGTAAGTGTCTGTTGCTAGCTCTGGTACACTCTGTATATGTGGGGTATAAAAGAAAAGGCAGCAATATCCAAAAAAAAATAATGCAGTCATCGAGGATTACAAATTTATAATGTACTGAATTCGAGATTCGAATATGCGGACATTGAATGGCCTTTTGTCAGAGCCATGCCGCGCTGAAATGCCGCCGTGTCGCTCTGCGGCGCAGCGCCGTTGCCGTGTGGCGCTAGTTGCTATGGTTACCTGCGTCCATCTGGTCCTGCTGGTGCGCGGGCGCGGCGGCCGGCGCGGCCATGGCGGGTGCGGGGCGAGCGCGGTGCCGGGCCGCATGCAGCCTGAACGGGCCCACGAGCGCGCGCCTAAGCGCATGCCTCACCGGGAAGGACACGCATCCTAGGAACTCGCTGCGCCTGAGGACACAAAAAAAACTTTATTTTAATACGCTTAATCATAACACAACAAAACGGCACAATCGAACCTCGGAACAATACAAAGTTTACAAAAGTGTACAATGAGCTTATCAGTACTATAGTTAGACCGCATTCAAAAGCATGTGCCCAAAAAATATGTGTGTTGTTACGATGCAAATAGCGAAAATAAGTTTTTCTAGTAAATAAGTAACCTTTTTTAAATTAAAAAATATATATTTATTTGGAATATCATATTGACTTGTAATACGGGCTTGCCAGGCAACTTTCCCCCGCTTTCCGAACAAAGCTACCGGCTACAAAGCTTCTTACCGGACAAAGCCAGGGAATGGTCTTTTGATTGTGGTCGACCTATAGCTTACATATGCGTCTGAGTGAGAAGAATAATTTGTAAAACTCCATATATAAATAAATATGGAGTTTTACAAATTAAACACAAAAACCATAAATAGAGAAGAAAGAGCGTGTATCGGACGTTATTGAGAAGAATATTTTGAGGCATATTTTTGAAACTGTTTTTATAGAAATTCATTCCAATTTTCTAGAAAGTCTTTCTTTTTCTATTATTATATTTTTCTTTTTACATGTATACAGCGTCAACTTTGTGATTGGACATGATAATAGTACAACTTGATTTGAATCAATGTGGTTTATAACAAAGTTTGTTAGTATAATTTTTTTAATCGTATAACATTAAATTGAGATGAGTTCTCAGAATCTTCAGGTTTGTGTTTTCTGGGGTGTTATGCCGTATTATTATGACCTTTCCGGCCGAAGTTTCGGATCCCATTGCGGGGTCCATCATCAGGGCTGATAGACCCTGCAATGGGATCCGAAACTTCGACCGGAAAGATCGTAATAGCACGGCATAATAACCCAGAAAACACAAACCTGGAGATCTTCTGTCTTATGCTTTTAATACTGTCATTAAATACGTCGACATGATTGCTCAGTTCATTTAAAATTTGCACACTAGGCGTTAAGGTGTGCCTATTCACTACATCTGTACTATATTTTGGAATATGACCTCGATGACGTATATAGTTATATTCTTTTGTAAGTTTGGAGAGTTAATCATCTTACGATTTTGAGTCCCAATAACAGGGAGTTGTATTAATTATGTCACCTTAGGGGAGTAGCTGAGGTAGACAACTGGACCTAATGAGAAATACCGACAAGGAAAACCCCCGTATTTTAATCGCTATTTTTACACACAGGACAAGTCAAAAATTATTGTCATGTTCGTCATAACAAACCCATGATAGTCATACTACCTCCTGCATGAGCGTGCTTATAGTTGGTACGACGGCGGTCACGTATACACAATTTGATCCCGATCGCGTCATTTGCCTTTGAGCTATTAAATTACAATGTAAACATGGTCACAAACAGTTTACACCAAGGAGGAACAACAAGAGGTGATCTGATTTCTCTGGTCGAAGGGTATGAAAGAGGTTGTACGAGGATAGTCCTTTATCACGTAAAAGTGTTCTTTTGTGGATCGAGAAGATTCAGCAAGCTTGAGAGATGGTTCTAGTAAACATCAGTTATGGTTCTGTCCTTCAAATCATACACGAAGAGCTTAGTTTTCCTAAAGTCTATGCGGATTCATACAGACCTAGAAATGCAGGTAGCTGTGAAAAGGTGGCTTCGTGACCGAAAATCAACTTCTTGGAAGGAATACCCAAACTTGTGGACTGCTGAACTAAGGGTGCATTGATACAAGGGAAGTAACTATGTTTGTAATAAAATGATATAAATGTTGAACTCCTCGAATTCATTAAAACAAAGGTTTGCTTAAATAATTTGTATAAAGAAAAGTGCAGATAATTTTTAACTTTCTCTTGTAAAATACTGAATAAATCAAAGTAACCTTTGGTTTAAATGCATAGAATTAAATAATAATAATAATAATTGGATCATTTATATAGCGCCGTTTTTGTGAGTACTCACCTCAAGGGCGCATCACACAAAAATTACAAAACAACTTAGTGGCTATAAAACTTATTTATCATTATTAAAGAGTTAAGGGTGTTATTACGGTCGTTAGACATATTTAACTGTAACTGGTTGCGGATATTTTATGCGAACCGAGTTTTTCCGAGAAACGACTCTCGACGTTTCGTTGAATCCTTATTCAACGTCATCAGAGACGTCGCAGTAAAGTTCGCCCACGTAACTAGTACATATTGCACACTGGCGACCTCTATTGTAGAAGAAGTGAACACTCCACAGCAAAGTGCGTATAATTTACGGCCACGAAAGCAGTAATCAGTCCGCCCTCTACTCCGCGGGTAAAGGTCGTCCCCTTGATGACGTTGAATAAGCAATTAACGAAACGTCGAGAATCGTTTCTCGGAAAAACATACGGTTCGTATAAAATATCCGCAACCAGTTACAGTTAAATTATTTATCACATTACTTATTCACTAAATGACACGCAAAACATTTAAAACTATAATAGTTGGGAGTGCCGCGAAGAATCAGGTGTAATACTAGGAGTGGAAAACATTAGGTTAGGTTGTATCGGTCTGATTCTATAGGTTTTTATATAATTGTCTAAACAAGTGCGCCTTTAGTTGATTAGTAATGTTTATTTACTGTAAGATTTGATGGAAAAAGTCGTACATTAATTTAGTTAAAACCTCATGGCAATGCGCGATTTTTAAATTAGTTAAAAATTCTCGAATCGTTGTAAAACCTGTGATCACTTGTTAATGTAACTCATGAATAAACTACGCGCCTGTAACACAATGTGTCGCCGGCTTACGTTTTCCAAGACTGTGGATTTTTATTTCCACAGTCCCTGACCCAAATAATATCGTGGAAGGCTCTCTGTTATTATTAATTATGCGTTCTTTTCGATTTTATTTGTGGCTATCATTTTTCCTGCACGACACCACTTTCATAATTAATACAATTATTATCGGTCCATGCGGTAAAACCCATCAAATATTTTTTTCCATTCAGTTTAATCGGAGTGGAATATTTTTTTTGCTTGAATTATTAATTGATACTGTTTCGATATAAAAACATTTCACCGAATGCTCCGGGACGTTCACGATCGATTTTGGCTGGACGCGAGTTCTAGAAAACGCCAGAATGCACGTGTTGGGAATCCGCGGGTATATAAGGCGCTGCATGAACGATTTATTAAAATTTAATTCTTGAGCATATACAAACTATAAAATATAATCTTATAAAATAGAATCTTATTCTACGTTGACGATTTAAATTATATGTAGAATTTATTTCTACAACAGGTACTTTAATCTTCTATGTATAGTTTTCTAGGATATTCTGCCGTGTATATGTGACCTCTCGTGCTGAAGTTTCGGATACCATTGCAGTGATATGACAGTCAAATGAGAGACAGTGATATGGGCCTATCAGTTTAAGCTGCCTGCCCATTATCAATAATAACAATAATGCCTGATGGACCCTGCAATGGGATCCAAAACGTCGGTCAGAAAGGTTAGATATACACGGCAGAATTTCCCAGAAAACTATACACAGAAGATTCTGAACGGCTGTGAAAACGTGAGAACATATTTAAGTTACTTTAATGTTTACCTAAGTCAATATTATTGTTTTTTGTAATATGGCTGTATCTTTCTTTTGAATATATTTTTCAACGTTAACCTACTCTCATTTCATTTTTCGTATTACATTAACTACCTTATACATAACTATTTATACAAATATCTTCTTTGACACTTTTCCTATCTCAACATATATTCTTAAAGTGGGAAAGGTATGGTAGGTACAATAATTTTTACATGTATTGTTGTATAAAGACATAAACGAATAAAAAATATAACTTAGTTATCAATTACATTTGCTGGTTATCCGATGATATTCATAACTAATTCATTACACCTGATAATGAGAGGGACTGCTCCTCTCAAAACTATAGTAAAGACAAAATAACTCTACGTGTATTTAGTAGAAATTTTCGATTGGTGCTAATTAAAATGCCTTTTCGTAATTTAAAAACTACGTACATACATGAATATGTGTTAAAATATCGATGGTACGTTGTGAAATTCTTTTAATATTCGAATAACACCATAAACATAAAATGAATGAACATTATTTTCGTATTAAATATTAAATATATTGTGGCACTCTATTAAAAACGAAGGAGTGTTGACAAACATAATAATATATATATATAAAGAAAAACTCCAGCGGGCGTCGGCTTCGTTTACTCGCAGATCGTAGGCGAAATATCGAAAAAAATAAGTCGAACAACGCAAGGATATAAAAGAAAATTTTTAGGGGATAGTGATGGGGGTGGAGGCGAGTAGACGTGTGGCGCCACTGACGACGGCTGTGGAGAATTCGAAACAGGAAAACTTTCCTCCCGGGAAGAATAGATTCTAATTTGTCTATTGGAAAGGGCAATTTTCACGTCCTTGCTGTACCCCATAAGTACTGGTTGGCGCTCGTAATGTACGTGATTTTGTTTCAGTATTTTGTATTTCAGGTAGCTATAAATGCGAGATAGCGAGACAGATGCATTTTTGAGGCAAGGGCGACAATTCGTGTGCACTCACACCCACGTCTTTCGAATGTATTGTTCACGCCACATTTTACGTCGTTGCCAATTATATATTTTTTATTTAAAATATAATAGAAACCTAAAAGGTATATGGATAACATTTTTACATTATTTAATACAGGAATATAATAATAATATAATTTAGATACAAAGTCATTTTTTTATAGTTGGCCGAGTTTTAGCATTTTTGTCACATCTGTTTTGAATTTGTCAGTGGTCAGTTGTTTGGTCTGTTGTGGCAGGTCGTTGTATAATTTTATTCCGTTGCAAATTAGTCGGCATTGTCCTGTTTTGTTTTGGCGTGTGTTATGTGATAGTTTTGACCCATTCTAGTGTTGTGTTGGTGTTTTTCGTTTATTTTGTGTAATTTTATGTCTTAGTCTTGTATTTCGCCAATTGCTAGTCTGTGAATGATTTTAAGTGTTTCGATTTTTGTAATGCTTTCGATGTTTAATTTTTGTGTATACGGTATATAGTTTCAGTTGGTGTCCGGTATTTCAGATCATAGACCATTTTTAGTATTTTGTTTTGCTATCGTTGGAGTCTGTTTAGGTTAGTTTTGTTTCCGGTTCCCCAGAAGGGTATCAAATATCCAATTCTACTCTTGACGTATGCCTGGTACATCAGAATTTTTACGGTCTTTGGTGTGATTTTGTGTATTTTGTGGAATAAGCTGGTCAGTTTAGTCAGTGAGTCAATTACTTTGTCTATTTGAAAGGTCCATTTGACATGTCTGTCTATGTTGAGTCCTAAGTATTTAGTATTTTCTAGTTCAGTGAGTGTTTCGTTATGTATTTTTATGTCCATGCATTTTCCGTTTGACCTCGAAAGCCGTGCAGACTTGCCGTTCATCTGGCAAGTCTGCACGGCTAGTAATTATTTAAAATATTTTTTATACAGCAACGATGTACAGTAGTGGACTTAAGTGTGGACACTTCTTATAAAGCGGTATTCATTCATCCATTTTAAAATCACTGTGGTGTTTAACTGTAATTATGTTAGCTAATTAATTAAAAAATATATTATATTGTTATATTTTATATTTATAAACATATTTTTACAAAAAAAATATAAATGCTCATAAAAAAAAAGACATGGCAAAATACGCATTATTTATTAATTACAAAGATATTGTAAAATATTTGAAAATAACATCTAATTAATTAATTAATTTTTCATTGAAAATTCTTTTAATTTAACAGCTTGCTCAATCTTCCGAGGTACAGAGTCCATCAAACATTGTAAATTTTGAGGTGTGGTGATATGGAACCATGCTCGAATAATTACTTCCATTAATTTTGTTTTATTGATAGGGTAGCGACGAGGAACTTTCATCTTTGACCAGAAATTTATGATGGGATTTCAGTCCGGACTAATCCCTGGCCATCAATATGGTGGTCCTGTAACCAGTTCATTCTCGTTTGACTGTGTGGCATGGGGCTCCATCCTGCTAGAAGACGCATCTATAGCAGGTCCCTCAAACAAATCATTGATGCCGGGCAATTTTGGCTCCAAATCAGATTTTGTAACCTTTTAGCCATAATTATGCCTTTTACCACTTCCGATATCAAAAACCATTACAGATATTATATAACAGATACAAAACCATCTCTTGTCATGCAAGCCCATATTATTACGCTCGCAGGATGTTTCACTGTCACAGTGGTGTATTCTGGTATCATATTTTCGCCTAGATGACGAGGAACAAATCTGATAGCATCAGTCCCAAAAATGGAAATTTTGGTCTCATCACTCCATCACTTTTGTCTAGTCTTCTGAGGTTTACTCCTCATGCATAGCAGCCATTTTTGCCTCTGTTTCATGTTAAGGATTTTTTCGAGGCATTCTTGCTCTTAATTCATTATTGAATACATAATTTCTTCTGGACTGTTCTTTCAGTTAATATCAAGTCCAGCAGCTTCAAAGACATGTGAATATCTTTAAATGTTTGAAGGCAATCTTGCAGAGTAAGTCTGAAAATTCAATTTTTATCTTGAGGCATAACCTTCAACTTTTGGCCAGATTTTGGGTCAGTTTTTTTACTTTCGGTTTCCGTGTAGCGTTGGCGAACCTTTCTTACTCCAGTTTTGAAAACTCCTCTATCTAATATTTTTGCAATTTCTTCGTTATGTGTATTTTTCTTCATGAAACGTAACACACTGCTTCGTCGTTTTGGCGTCGTAGGAGCCGATTTCACTACCATAAGAACTAAACTTACTCTGACTGCACTTCAACATTCGCAAAAGGCAACCTCACTTCATTTTATAAAATTGCTGACTGAATACAATTGCCAAACTAATCATGTTGCATCTGAAAGCACATTGAAGTATATGACAATTTTACGCACTCTATGGTCTATAAATTTAGACCTAACCATAGCATTGCCATAACTCAAAAACATTTTTTCCAAAATTTCATTGTTTTTGAGCCATTTTCTTTAATTAAAAAAAAAAAATATTTTTTATCTTTAACCATTGTATAGCATGTTTATCAATAGAACATAATACAAGGAAAAAATAAACTTTGAGGGGTTATATAACAAAAATGTTGTTTTTGTACAAGTCGAACGATAAGTTATAAGAAATTTCTAAAATGGTCCACACTTAATCCACTGCTGTATGTATAAAATTAACACTATGTGTAAAATTAACACTAAATGATTTATTTATTATGTATATTACAACAATAGCATAGTGAAAATGTATTTTCACTGGTATAAATATATTATTTACCTATTCAGGCAGTGACAATGTACCAAACAATGAATTTACTGTTTTACTGCTCAGTATCGGCGCATGTATATTATCTTAAATAAAAAAATTTATAATGTGTTTTTTAAAATCTCTATTATCTATATTAAATTATATTCTCTTTTATAAATTCAAATTACAATACACATCTATGTATATATTTATTCATTTACATTATATGCCAATGAATTTAAAAATACTTAAACTGCAACCTAATATTGGTAAACTGTTGTGAATATTCTTTTCTAGATAAGGTTAGGTTAGAGACTAACTAACTAACTAACTAACTAACTAACCATCACGCCGTTTCCCTGCAGGGGTAGGCAGAGAGGATTAACGTCACACTCTTCTATCCTGGCGCACCACTTTTGCTTCGGCCACATTCATACATCTTCTCATACACGTTCTACGGTTGTTGCAGCTTTAAACAGGACCATCCTCAAATACTTGTAGTACCTGATCGAGCCAGGTCTTTCGCGGACGCCCTCTATTCCTGTTGCCTTCAACATTCGCCTCATATATTTTCTTAACCATGCTTTCCTCGTTCATACGTTCCACATGACCAAACCATCTCAGCACTCCTTTCTTTATTCTATCTACCACATTACAGCTAGCATTGCATTCACTTCTAATTTGTTCATTCCTCACTCTATCGACCAAAGATTTTCCACACAAGCGGCTTAGTGACCGCATTTCCCCGCATTCAGTCTACTTTCATTCCTCTTTTGCCCAATTCCAGGCTTCACTTCCATACATAAGGGTTGGCACTGAGTAACGCCATTCTGTACCGTCTAGTCTTGCTTCTTTTGACAGATTCTTATTGGCCATAATTGCATTTCGTGCACCATTAACTTTGTTTCCCGCAGTTACTCTCCTTTCGATATCATTCTCAGCCTTGCCGTCTCTACTAAACATACTTCCCAAATACACAAACTCGTTCACTTGTTCTAAGCATTCGTTGTTTATAATTACATCACACTTAGTCACTCTTTCGTCTCTCTCGAATACCATCACTTTCGATTTGCTGACATTCATCAAAAGTTCACTCTGCATGCATACATCGGACATCCTGGATACCAAGCACTGCAGATCAGCTTCACTGTTAGCCACTAATACTGCATCGTCTGCGTATAGCAGACAGGATATGGTGAGTCCGTCTATTTTCGCTCCAACTTCTAGATCCTTCAGTTCTTTCATACAATTATCCATATACAGGTTGAAAATCCATGGTGACATTACGCATCCCTGTTTGACACCTTTTGTAATATCAAACCATGATGTGAATGTCCCATTAATTCTCACGCAAGCACTACTTCCTTCGTACAGGGATGCAATTGCCTGTATGAGTTTACTCTTCACCCCATATTCAGACAAAACCTTCCATAACTTTCGTCTTATCACTCTGTCATACGCTTTTTGGAGATCCACAAAGGCACAAAAAAGTTTTTGGTTCTTTGCCAAAAACTTTTCGGTCATCTTGCGCAGTGAGAAAATCTGGTCCATGCATCCTCTTCCACTCATGAAGGCTCCTTGTACATCCCACACTTTTTCTTTCGTTGTCAACCTCACTCTTTCTATCAAAATTCTCGCATACAGTTTGCCAACAGAGCTCACTAGGCTAATGGCCCGATAATTCGCGCAGTCCATTCGCGACCCTTTTCCTTTGTATAGAGGCATGATAACAGCTCTTCTCCAATCCTTAGGAGTGTAGCTGCCCTCTAAACATTGGTTGAAGAGTCTATGAAGCCACGTGAGTATTACTGGACCACCACCCTTAATGTACTCGGCAGCAACATTGTCATAACCCACAGCCTTGCCATTCTTCATGTGCTTCAATGCTCTTTTAATTTCTTCCACAGTTATTTCATTCACACTGTCGTCACTATTCATAAATCCGTTGGACGCCTCAAAGGAGTCCTCACTCACATTCCCATTACTCTCATACATTTCTTCAAAAAATTCCTTCCATCTATCTTTTATTTCATTCTCGTTTCTAAGCATCGTTCCATTCTTTGACATAATAGCATTCACACAACCTCTTTTCGTACCACTTCGAGACTTTTTAACTTCCTTCCAAAAGATCTTGATATTCTCTTGGAAGTTCTGAGTCAATTTAAGACCCTCGTCCTTCCTCAAACGCTCCTTTCTTTCTTTCACTCCGTGCTTTACCTTTTTCTTACATACAATATATAAATCCTTTGCTAGCGTATATCCATTCACATCTCCATTCTTTGATGCCAAGAGGTTACACCACGCTTTTTTCTTCTCATTTATAAGATCTCTAATCTCGTCATCCCACCATGCATCTCCTTTCTTCCTTCCTTGGATGGTCACACCGCACACTTCATTGGCTGACTCATACAGGCTCTTTTTGATGTGTTCCCATGCACTATCAATATTGAGCTCTTCCATACATTTCTCATTTAACCTTTCAGCGGTTTTCCTTTCAAACTTTTCCCTGGTATCCTTCTCTTGCAATCTTTCGATTTTGACCCTAGTCGGGGCTACCACTGTTTTCTTCTTAGATCGCCACCCATGAAACAGATTCACTCTTGATACTACAAGAAAGTGATCCGTTTCAATTTCAGCGCCTCGAAATACTCTGGTGTCAACAGTGCCGGACCTCAATCTAGAGTCAATTACAACGAAATCAATCATTGACCTTTCATTTCCTCTTTCCCACGTATATTGGTGGATTCCTTTGTGTTCAAAAAAAGTATTGGATACAAAAAGGTTCCACTCCAAACATACTTCAAGCAAACTATCGCCATTTCCATTCGTCCTTCCATCCTCAAATATACCAAGCGCAGACTCGAAGCCATCTCTTCGAGTTCCAACCCACCCATTCAAATCTCCAGCCAAAATCAATCTTTCGCTGTCGCTTTTCATGTCTATGACATCTCTTACACTCGTCCAAAACTCATCTTTCACTTCGTCTTTATCTGAGTTTACAGGGGCATAACCTACAATAAGACATCCCTAAAGAAATAATAATTACTAATTATATCTTATATATATATATATATATATATATAGATATATATATATATATATTCGTATCTATTATTATCTATTATTATCCGTATTCGTATCTATATATATATATATATAGATACGAATACGGAATACGTGTCACAACAATATTTTAACTATTTTCGAAATAAGCTATGTGCTATGAAAATAGTACTAACTTTTTGGTCTGGAGTGAGGTTCGAATCCGCGACCTTTGGATCACGAGGCGAGAGTCCTAACCACAAGACCAACAAGCTACTCATTTGTTTCTTTAGTTAAATTAATTATTAGAGGCATTTTGATATAACGGAAGTTATAAACAACATATATAACAACAGCTATTGTTTTGTAGCAGTTTTAAACAAGAGATAAATTGTAAGGCGTCAAAGATTTTAATTATTTTAGCATAATACCAAATATACTTTCTTGCCCGTATATCTAAGATAATTTTTTTGTGTTTATGTGTGACCCAAAAGTATGTATGAATGCATTGTCATAGACGTCAAGTCGATTTGAAAAATTTCAGCTCAATTGGATGACGATAAATATGTAAATTTGTACTTCTAAGATTTTTCCAGAATTAATACCGGCGGCGAAGTTAATATAATGGATTTAAAAATAGAAGCGTGCAGTGAAAATTGGAAGTTGTATAAATTATATTTATTTTCTTTTAACCTAGAAGTATTAATGCTCGTATCATCATCATCAGTATGTGTCTCTTCATTGTTGAATGTCCCTCCCTCAAAGATCGCCAGTTTTATCTGTCATCAACCTCAATCAACAATCCGTGTCCTGCCTCTTTCTGATATCGTAAATCCATCGAGCTTGCGGCAGCCAACAGTTCTTCTACCAGTGATGGTATTTTAACCGGTTATACACTAACCATTATTTTAGATATGTATCGATGATTGGTAGCTGATTTTTCGTAATTCGACGATAACAGTTATATTTTACGTAGTTACCAATCATAGATACAATAAGATACAAATCTGAAATAACTGTAATATGTATAACCAATTAAAATAACGGTTTTACCATCACAACGAGCACGTTGAAGGCTATATATTTTTTTTGGCGTTAGTATTGTTCATCGCGAATGCTTTTACTATTCTCATGTTTATCGAGTCACAGCAATCGTTTCCTTTGTGTCTCGGAAAGTAGTTGTTGACTCTGCACGCAGAAGACGCGATAAAACCCCCAGATATCCGCCCTTCGCATCTCCCTTAACAAGTACCGATTAACCCGAATCCTGAGAGCTCTGAGTGGAAGCTGGGTAAACATATCTGTAGTTAGCGCGGAAAATTTTCCAGAATCCACCATGTAGAGTGTTTGTATAATCTCTTCATATTCAGCTGAAACTAATATTTATACAAAGAAAAAAGAAGACTACGAAAGTTGTCAAAGAAAATTCATCTATATAGGTACCTAAGTATTGAAATTTAGTACTCTGTGTATGGTTAAAGTTTTTTAAAATTAACAAACAGTAGCAGTATTCCAAGTAGGTGAACGCACACCTATTTTATAAACAACTTTAAATCCATAAATTTAAAAATAAATTATACGATCGTTTTTATCAAATGGTTTATCGTATTAAAAAATTCGTATGCAATATTGTAGACATTTCTTTTCTAAATAAGTACACGATTTTTTTTCTGTCTCCAACGAACGCGCACAGGGGAAAGTTGCATCTCAGTCACGGAGGAGGAGCTACACGAAATAGACATGACGCAGCCTTTTTTTTTACAGCCATTAATATTAGATTCAATTATTTTCCTATTTTTCTGTTTAGACGAATCTTAAAATTGATAATTCACCCACATTTGAACGTCCAATCAAGTTGAAATTTTGTACAAAAACATATTCATTCACATTCACTAATTAATCAATGTATCCTTCATAATTTTAAATTAAATCATTGTTTAACATGCTAAATTAGTTAATGAGCTCACCAAAAGATGGCGCTAGTCATTTACTGAAGTGATTTCGTATGCTGGGTAATATTTAATTACATTTTTTAAACCATGCTTATTTTTAAGTTTACTTTTGTACTAAAAAGCAAAACAATAAGCTTTCGGCCAAAAATTTTTTGCTTAACTCTCCAAATAAAAACGTGCGCACTTTCCCTCCATTAACAATAGAATTCTGTAATCTATATCAACGTCGTAAGCGCCCAATATACCTTTGTCAAATATTTTAAAAAAAATCCAATAAAATAATAGTTTCACACGTAACTGTGTGTAAGTGGCGTAAAAAAATAAAAATAATTCATTGTTTCCTTGAAAATAATTTCACAATTTCTACCTTAACTTTATTATTTAACGGTGCTGGAACCCCTTCAATTAAAATAATGCAGATAAAATAGTGAAATAATAACAACAGATGAAAAGAAAAACCCACTGAGAGTTGGCATTATGAATGAGTCAGTGCGATTGTTTACTTAATACGCACATTAGTTTTTTTAAAGCCAAAACTCACTGTAATAGCGAAGAAATTTTTTGTTTTATTTGTAGTGAAAAAAATCAGATTTTTTTCAAAAATTATTGTCCTAGCTCCTAAAAATCCATATTTTGTAAGCATCTAACAATACTAAATATCTTTACCTATTTAGAACTGATCCGTGCTGAGATTATTAACAGAAGAGTAATTATTTATTTAAGAAAAATATTTATATATTTCAAAATCATTGAATTTATCATTTTTATCAATCATTTTAAGCTTACTCTAGCAAAAGTGTCCTTAGGTTTTCACGGCCGTTCAGAATCTTCTGTGTATAGTTTTCTGGTATATTCTGCCGTGTATATGGCTATAGGGCTAACATTAGCCCTGATGATGGACCCTGCAATGGGACCCGAAACATTGGCCAGAGAGGTCACATATACACGGCAGAATATCCCAGAAAACTATACACAGAAGATTCTAGCAAAAGTGTTGATATTTATAGTGATACCCCTTATATACAACATTTTCTTAATAATAATCTGAATTCACAAAATATTAATATTTCTTCAACTATACTCGTCCTTAATTTTGCGATGTGCGTAATACACTATATCAATAATAATTATTACCAATTTTGTTTCATTTTGAGTCTGCGAAGTATTCATTCCAAAAAAATAATAATTCTTAAAAACTTTAACAATATACAATACTTTACTGAAACACTCTGTGTCTGATGAAATTCACAGTACCTACATAAAAAGTAACGAATGGCGCATGCAGTATTCCTTAACATGCAACACATTTCCTCTGAAGAAATTCTGTTTGAGTTGTCTTATATATCATATATACTCTCTCAGACCATATACAATATTCTTAAATGCATGTCAATGAAGATAAAACAAAATATTTTGTACGATTCTGTTTCGGAAAAATATTCAAAGCTTATAATTGCAATTATGAGATGTATTTGAATAGTATATTTTATTTGATTGAGTAATATTTGAAAAGTATATTTTCTTATTATGAAGTTATCTAAATATGGTAAAATGGTTTCGAAAATGCTGTGTGATTTATGTATTTATCGAAAATTTGATAAATAAACAGTAGGTTTAGATGAATAGGCAAATATATATACGTGCATAAAATCAACTAGAAATTATCTTTGATTTGAGTAAAACAATGATTGTTGCTAAAAAAATATTTTAAAGAAATTTTATAGGCTATTGTTTGGAAAGCGATTCACCTTTCATAATGACATCAGATCATGTAAATTTTGATGATAAGTGTCCTGATTGTTCACTACCATTTTAATATGGAACAAATTCGTAAATGTTGAAAAAAAAATTTTTTACTAAGAATTTATTTATTATCTTCAAGAACACTTGAAATTTAAAACCAAATTAATTAATCAATTAGGAAGACATACAGAAATATCTAATCCACGAAAAAATATTTGGCTACTACCGGGATTCGAACCGGGATTCGTATCAGAAAAAGTGGATTGCTCTAAAAATAAATGTTAATCAATTAATAAAATGAGACTTACATATAAATTCGATATATTCACGGAAACACACAAGGCTGCTATAGCTTAATTGAATAAAGCGCCGGCCCCGGAATGGAGGAGATTCGTGGTTCGAGTCCCGGTAGTAGCCAAATATTTTTTCGTGGATTAGATTTTTCTGTATGTCTTTCTAATTGAATGATTTATTTGGTTTTAAGAATTTATTTGCTCACTTTGTATCACCGTCCTAGACTGGAAGATGAGGAAGGCGGAATGGATATTGAATTTTCGGACGAATATTAAACAATAATTTCCAAAAAATAGGACTATCGAAAGCAACGAATAGCAACACGTATGAATATTAAAGGTTCACTATGCATTCAAATTTGGTTTTCTTTGATACTGTCATGAGTCGTGGCTGCGGGAGGCACTAAACTAAGGCAATAAACTTTATTTTCACCACTTCTTTACTGAAAATATCAACATGTTTCAGAGCCCATGGACCCTTCGTCAGGATACAATTGTATGTTAGGTACAAATGGGCTCTGAAACATGTTGATATTTTCAATAAAAAAATGATGAAAACAAAGTTTATTTTTATTAATTAAATTATTAAATCGACAAAGTCACTAAACGCGAATTAAATTTATATAGTATCCTTGAAATCACACTATTTTGCAATTTATCACTCGTCTATGGACACTTATTTTTGTTGGGAGTACTATTTTAACACTCGCTAGAATATTCCATCCAACTCTCGTACATAGTAGTCTCATTTATTTAATCGTTGTCGGTAAGAACTCGATTATTTCGATCGATATCTGTCGCTCCGAAATTCCACGGCTTGGCACACCAGCCGTCGTCCCCTACCTACTTTGCACCGATAGAAATGTCAGAACAAGCTTCAGTGCGCAGCGTGGTTCTGCCTTATATACGCGATACGCTCGTTTTCCAAACCCTCGAACAGATTATTTTCCTTTCTAGTGGTGTTTAGGAGAAGGTTCCCGTCGCTTCTAGGATGCTCCAGGCGTCTCCCGAATATTTTAAAGAACTCTAGAGTGCTTTAGACTGCTCTAGAGCCTTCCAAAATAACATATTACAAAGTATTCGGAAAATTCAAAGTGCGAAATTCTTTCTGCTTTCCATTTCGTTTGAATACTTTGAATTTTATGAATGAATGAATCATAATTGAATTACCCAAAAATCAATTATGATTCATGAAAAAAACTCGCTTTCCTCTATTGTAGAAACTTGACAATTTGTAGATGGGTTTTCGTGTTACTAAGTCTTCTATATGATGAATGCTTTTACCTTTCACGAATTGCCTTTAGTCTTCATGACTTTACTGGTCACGTGTCAATAGATAATACAACCTATCAAATAACAAAGTTGGCCGATCTCCCTTCCCGTAACGAACGCCGTCCCCCCCCTGCGGTGTGAAGCATCCCTCCGCCTTGGATAATCAACGCCCTCATAATACGCCCACACTTTTCAAAATGATAGATATCCACGGCAGCATGCAACGTAACGCGAAATGTTTTTTTCGTACTTCCTCTTTTCTACCCTTCATCTCTCTCTCTCTCCTGTGCTCCTACCTACGACGATTAATTATCTCCACTGAGAATTCTCGGGCGGGCCACCTTCCGACTCCATGAGGTACTTCTACATTCATTTTATAAATTACGATATTAATGGTGAACATAAACCGTAGGAAATGGAGAATTTGCATTATTTTTGGATAAATAACCTTGTTTTAGAATTCTTTATTTTCAAATTGAACAGAATTGTCAAGAAAATGATGTATTTTTATGAAAAAAATTATTATCTCCAAGCGAATTATATCTACATTATTACACAATCTGAAAACAATATTTCGTAATAGAATTATCAATCTTTTATAATACAGTTACTCCAGACATTGATGCATATTGGTTTATAGGTTTCGTAATATTTATTTAATTAATTAAAATTCTAAACATGAAACTTATTTAGAAGCAAAAGTATACATTTTTTGATCAGTTGAGTAGTGAGAAATTGTATTTTGCTGAATGCGTCGTGGTGGCTTCATGCGAGTGCATATAAATGTTATTTTAATTATTTACGCAATATGTAAATGTTTCCTGTCCATCCAATTTTTTTACCACTAAACCGGTATTTAACCACAAAAAATTTATAATATTTCAATATTATTTTAAGATCCACCTAAGTAATAAAAAAATACTTAAATATCTTTATCATTATGTTTTTTAATGACTTTTTAAATAATTGAATTATATTTCCATCCCTGCAAAAATAAATTTAGGTTATTCCAACATTTTTAATGGCTTTATAATGTGCTTTTTAATATTTCTATTACAGTTCTCATCTATTTTTCCATGCCGGCAAAAATAAAGCATTACTTTTATCAATGTTTTTTAAGAGTTTTATTTCTCCATCATTTATTATACTGCAATAGTAAAAAAATGGTTTACAAGAAAAACCGTCTACATTTTTATTTTCTCTTCTCGTTTATTTTATCCTTAAGCCTGTAGTTAATTTAATTAAAGCGCCTATCAAAAATGTAAACAACTCCATGATATTTTTAAGCACAAAGTATCCACGCAATGTATTCTTCTCTCTTAATCTCCGAGAAGAGTTATTTCTAAACCCCCCAACCCCGCCCCGCGTAAATGGGTTGACCGATGTGCTATGAACTGTGTTCATTTAAATAATTAAACCTTTTCAAAAACACGTAATCAATTAGGAAACTTATACAGAGTAAATCGAGGTGATACACAAAAAAATGTATTTATTTATTATTAATTTATTTTATATATAATATATTAATATAATATAATAATTTATTATTATTATTTACAATTTTATAAATATTTAATTATTAATAATTTGTTATATAAATTGAAAGAAACATCATTGGTCTTTTATCATTGTCACTTGTCAGAAGTTGTCTGCATTTCGCTAGTTAATCTTTGTCACGAGCATGGTCAAGAATTTGGGTCGAATTAAAAAAGTTCCCGGCTGTCTCAACGTCAGAGACTTTCCTGTAGCCGTTCGGACAAATTAGACAGTATTTTTACTCTGCATTTATCATGGTGAGTTTTGTACCGCGGCAACGCTTTTTGGGGCGCCTTTATGTCCTTCGTTGTTGCATAAAGCCTATTTATTTATATTAAGTCATAAACCAACAATTTATAATCCAAAAATAAGTCAATTATCTCAGAATATAATTTTATTATATGATATATTTATCTAGAAATGCCATACTTATAATATTATTTATCTTTATCTCTTTCTTTTCTCATTTACACGGCGTCGGGCTTCTTATATGAAAGCACCAGGATACTATGTCCTAAGCAGACTCCTGGAATTAACGAGGGTCGTTCATTTCCTTCTCGGTTCCTGACCACCAGATTACTTACGATTTTCCTCTTAGCCTTCTGTCAGTAACGAGAAAATCTTGACTCGATAATTTTTTTGGCAGAACATTTTTTTTGGATATGAATCCCCCAATACAATCTATTTTATGAAGAATGTGCGGTTACCTCGTTTAATATTGCGACAATGTATTTAACCCATCGACTAATCACAAGTGTGTGCATAAAAGATAGATCGACCAAACAATGATCAGGGAAGAGAACGAAGCTGGCTCGAGTTCGGCTTTTAAGCAGTTTCCCCACTTCTACCACTCCTTCCACGATTGTGAGATCACAGTAAAATATTGTACCTAACATTTAATCTGTAATATATTAATCCTTTATCAACAAACCAGTGAATATGCCACCTTGAGTATTAGTTTGCTAACCTCGCGTACCTTAGTCACTTTCTATATATTACACCATAATATATATGGCGACAATTGGAAAAGACGATCTTTTTCCTCATCATTCTCCGAATTGGCGACTATCGCCATCAATTCATTTTTCAATTTTTATTAAAAAAATATATAATAATTTATAACCATCCTAAGGACCTAAAATTTAACTAGAAATTGAGCGATATTTTCTAAGAAGGTGACTATAAACTTTTTATTGGCACTTATTATGGTATATATTAAAGTATTATTCAAGTAAAATTATTGGAAAAAATATCACCAAATTGTATCCATTCCACAGAGATCCTTCGCAAATTATGGAGATGCAACATTTCTCTGTGTGGTGTAATCCCTAAAAATAGAAAAAACTACAAAAATTTATATAACTTACGGGATATATATATCATCACATAGTTTTCTCATGGGATAGATACCGTCATTTGGGGTTATGGAGACACGTTTCACCTTTCAACATTCACTAACTTTACAAAAGTTGAGACAAGTGCTACTATTTGTTGTTATAAAAATGTGTCTATTATCCTTCTACCAATTTATTACTGATGAATCATGACTTTACATTTCAAATATAATGAGATAAAAAGATTTTTGGTCAGTGTCTCTTTTTACCACAAAGGGGGAACATGGACAGGTTCAATAGACCTAAACTAAACTAAACTAAACCTAAAATAGATACCGCGGACATGAAAAAGGAAGGTAGATAATTTTTCTTAAATATTTTTTGAATAAAATTCTTTTTTTAATAAATAAATTATGTTTTATTTTTCTAATAAATGTCATTTTATTGGAAAAACACAAGAACAATAACAATAAGTATATATTAATAGTAAAAAATATACAGAAAAAAATTGAGTTAAATACATTATGTTATTACTTCTTAGATTAGGTTTGTACATTCGTGGCATTTTAGATGAAGGGTTCATAAAATATAAAAAAAGCAAGATTTACTTTAATAATGAAAAAAACTTTTTATTGTAAATATTCAAAAATGTTTTTTATTGTCTCTATTACCAAACAGATTTACCATGATGACGTCTCTATTAACCTCGATTTTTTTCAAAAACGAGTCTTTTAATTTAATTTATCTAAATTTCCAAATATTAACAAATACTGGACAAAAAAGATGATTTAGTTTCTTGCAAAAATACAAAAAATATAATATATTTATTCACATTTTCCAAGGTTATTAGTTTTTTAAGTTTCTGACGATTAATCTGACACCCGTACATACTTTCTGTTGTCAGATGTTTCTAGAAAATTTGAAAGATATTTTTCAAGGTTACCTGTTGTCATATATAAGTCTGTATTACTACCTAACAAAAAAATAACAAGAACTTTTTGCCAAATTTCATTCAATGCCTGTTTATTCACGCCAATTTTTTCCCTCCTATTGTCTCTATTCACCACGCTGCACTGCGCTGTCTCTATTGATCCCAAATTACGATACTAATTTTTTTAATAAAACTTTTTATTTCATTCGTAATCTGTGGTACCTACAAGACAAGATAAAAATAGGCAAATTATTTCTTGCACATCTAATCTATTTTTAACAAAATATAATATGTATTATATTCAGTATTTCAATGGAAGTTTTAGATATACAGTTAATAAATTCCTTTAAATGATAACGAATTCCTTAATATAAATTTTATTTATTTAAGACAGAAGTAGACCGTTAAGTTGATCGCCGTGACTAACCGGAAAATTATGCGCCCCATTGAAGCCGACGGAACTCTTGGCTGTGTTATCCAATATTCAGACTCAATGCTAGGCTCGAAATTATTTTATTTGATGATCTTAAATGAAGGTTTTGGTTGCCCAAAGTTAGTTCAAGTTTACCACGAGATTCATTTTAAAAATTAAACCAGATAATCACTGTGCTCCAGATTTAAAATTAAATCCTGTCGTATTAAGTAGAAATACTGGTTTAATTTTATAAGATTATAGGAGATACCCTCGGGTAGATAGAACAGTATTCTGCTTTATTTCAGTATATTTTATGTATAACTTTGGATAGAGTGGGTTTTTTGAGCACTTTTTCATAAAATCTGGTATATATTCCTAATAGTTCATTGAAACTGTGGTTCGTAAATTAAATAGTAAAGTAGTTCACAAATTTATGGAGTATAAAAGCAATATCCATTTAATTAAAAAATCTTCTAAACGCAGTAACTGAGGATTACACACCCTTCCAAAATCATGTCTCCTTTAAATTTATAGGCTTTGTTTCCTATAAAATCTTGAATTCAGTTCATTACAAATTAATAATCCTCGATGACTGCATTAATATTTTTGTTTGGGTATTTTTGCCTTTGCTTTTATAGGTACCTCGCATAATATATACTCTGTATTAGAGCATATTTATTCTAGTTTTAATGAAATCTTTGGAAAAGCCTTTATAAGGCCAAGAAAATAATTATATTTTAGTAAACAGTATGTTATGTATATGTATAGAGCCTACGTTCGATCTGCCGCACGGTTTGCTAGGGAGTGGGATATGTTTGGTAATTACGGAAATTGATATTTTTGAGAGGGAATTGAGAAGGAACTGCATTTGCAAGAACGTGATATACAATGCTTTATATCTAATATAACCTATTGATGGGATATTATTTTGAGATTTTAATTTAGATATATTGTTACACTATTCATATTAACACTTTTGTTCTCATCCACCACAGCTTTCGCTTCATGACCGAACAGTTTACTGGAAACCGAATCCGATGCCTATCTTTTGTACGTCCAAATCCTGAAATAATAATAAAATTCAAGCGCATACTCTGTTTTTGTAGTCATTTCTCAACTTTGCTATAACAAAAACTCCTACAGCGAGGTTAAGAAAAGAAAGGACGTCCTTTTACCATTTCGCCGAAAAATAAAGTGTCCGTGGGTCCCACATGTTTACCTGGCAGCGACCGTTGTCCCTGCGTTGTATCGAATGACACATTTTTTTTTTCGATTCCTTAGAATCTAGGTATTCTGAGTGCTTACATGCGGCTAGACCGCCCAATCTACTTCTACAAGTGCATCAGTTCTATAACTTTGACACTTTTACAAAAAGAATTATTGTAATAAACATCGTATGTTTTATTGATGCATAGTTTTTGATATTTATTTATTTCAATGTACGGCACAGAAGTACTTTTTACATAATAATATATGCAAGAAATCCAAAAAGTAGAACAGCAAAAAATTACAGAATTGACATACTATAGATAGTTGTTTAATGTTATAACAGTAATATAGAAAATAGAAGTGTGAAGTATGTAAAGGTTAAACAAATAGGTGTAATAATTTGTTTGTAATTGCATTATGAATTCAGAACGGCAGAGTGTATAGTTTTTTTTAGTAGCGAATCTTTATATTGTGCTAAACTGGATTTAAAAATATTAGCTAAAATATTTCTCAATATATACACTACGCTCAATTGTCCCCTCCCTACCCTACGTATGTATGTTTCGTTCGAGTGTCATATTTTTGGGGCTTGTAAGTTTCTGATGATTTTTGTGTTTGTACTATATTACACGACGTGTGTGATAAACTCATAAAATTTTTCAAAACAATTTTAGAATTTTACAATACATATTGCGAAAATATGAAATATTCAGCCGAAATATTATAAGTTTTGTGATATGTTTATAAAACAGTCAATAATTATTAAGTTAAATCCTAAGGTTTAACACATATTATTCATATTTAATACAAATATTTGAAATATTTACTCATAAATTATATAGATTTATTAATTTAAAATAAAAAAATTTACCCCATTTAACACAGTCTTTTATAATGAAGATAAAAATATTTATTTATTAATTTACCAACGCCCTAGTGGGTTTTTGCAATATACATAAACTTACAAGAATTTCTACATAAACATCTGTTTTAATTGCAGCTGTTAACACTCCGCGAAATTGGATTTATTTAATCAACTATCCTAATTTCGAATGTACGTCTGTCTGTCCGTAACTCGCCGGAATCAGGCTGTAATTACAAATAACTACACTGATGAATATTAAACGCTAATGAGGCCCGGGTGCCCGAGTGTGACACAGTCAATTAGTGCGCGGCTCGGGCTACACGCAAGGGTGTTTATTAATTATTATTGTGTCTCGTAATTTTTCACGGTTTACGTTTTTATAACATATTTTAAAATCTCAAAGTAATTCACATGTCTATCAGTAATAGGACATGGTTTTGCCAGTGAATGATGCATCTAACTACTGATGACGTGGTATTGCCAATAGATACGTAATCACAGTCAAGATAGAATTCTCAGGTTGTAGTTTAGTATTATCACCCATTTTTTATCATACTAATCCTTATACCGCCCACTTAAAAGTTCCTAAATGTGAACATAGAAAATAACTTAGGAATAACATAAGAAAAAATGTACAAATACGTGTATAGTGATTTCTTCAACACATCTTGCTAAATTCTGGTTAGTATTCATGTATTAATATAATAAATATTTATTTTCTTTGACCTCTATGTATTTACTTTATAGTATATAAAACAAAGAGATTTACTTAAACGATAAAATATATCGGAAAATTCAGAAAGGACGCAGACCTTTTCGAACAGTTACAGGCAATTTATGCGTCGAGTAAAATTATACGGTAAAAGACAATTGGCTGAAAGAAACCAAATTACTATGTCATTTAGAAAGTGATATTAATAATACAGAAGAATATAAATCTCAATTAATCTGAGACTACATCCAGGTCAATTTTAAAAACGATTCAAATAGCGTGGGTCCAAAATAAAACCAATTATTTTAGACACCGTAGTAGTAAAGTACAATTTATTGCTTTATTAACAGTCAGCCTGTAGGAAAACGGGACCTGATCGTATTTTAGAAACCAATAAATTATGTTACGTAGTATTTTTCCGATAATCTGGATCGGCTTATGTTTGGTTAGGAAGGGTCGCGAGAGAGCTACTTTGATTAGCGTTCTCATAATTCACTCAACCCGGGTTTGGCATCTAAAAAAAGGCAATGTTACCAACCAGCTATACGAAAAAGATAATATAATATGGATATAAGGAACATCTAGTAAAATATAATATAAAGTAAGTTGGTTTTATAATAAACAGTCTTCACTTTTCAGCTTCGCCCAAGATTTGCATTCTGGTCTGCATTCATTTCCTTGCAAGGGGAAAATAGCCGAAACATTGCCGATTTTTTTTTCAATTTTTTTGACAAAAAAGAAAATATGGAATAAAATAAACAATAAGGGGTATTTTTTATAGTTCATTTGATATTTGAAAGGTTTAAATTTTACATTGAAAATAACGTTGTCAAAATTTAAAATAGTGTTGACTTAAAAATTTCAGGACTGGATAAGTCGCACTAATTTTATGAAAACTATTTTTTTCGAAAAACAGAAAGTTTTTGCTGCTTCCGACAGTTTTTCAATTTTATTTTTAAAATACAAAAAATATATATTTTTACTGAACACAGAGGTTTAAAAATTGGGTATTTCTTTTGTTTCGTTGCTTTAACTTTTTTTATTACTTGACTCCACATAATAATGTATTCAAATAAATTAACGTAATGTGAAGTTACATTATTTATGACTACAAAGTATAACTTTTAAAATGTTAGATGTCCGTTTTCAGCTATCAGCGTAATAAATCGGTATATAATTTTTAACACTCACGTTCACACGTTTAATGGCCGTTTCAAAAATTCGAAAAATTGCATATATATTTTTTTAATTCAAAAATTTTATTGGTATATTTAATTTGAAATTATTTTAAGGTGTATAATATCTGTGTAAACGGTAAAAACACTTCAACCAACCTTAACCGAATTTTACTTACTGTTATTTTTTTTAAATTATTTTTTGGGACTCTGTGCAAAACTTTGACCTCCCTCCCCTCCCTACATTATAAACATGTATTTATATTGAATTCCATCCATTCCAAATTTCACAGTTGTATTCTTAAACTCCAAATAATATATACTTCACCCTTATATTCCTGCTTGTGAACATCTCGTCCTTCCCCGACCGGAATCAAATTTTGTTTACACTTAAACCTAAGGCACCCTCTCCCAACCCCCTCTTACCACCTTCCTGAATCCGGTACATGGATAACTAATATAACATAATTTATTTAATTAATTTATTAAACCGAGTTTATGAAAAGTCGCCCTTAAAATAATATTACTCAAAATACAAGTACTTTAATATTTCAGATGCTACCCGCCTCACTTTCATCATACCGCTTTGTAGTATTACATACTTACTAATATGAAAATATTGAAACTGTGGGCATAAGCATTCTCTATATATTCTGCCGTCTACGAACATATTTTATCTAGAAATAAAAAGAAGAGTAAGAGCTGATTTGACAAATTGCGGCAACGTGGTGTTTTGCGTCAACGAACCGTCAACCCAAATAAACGATGTGTTTGAATAAAGAATAAAAAAGTTAACACGTCCACTGCCGGCAAGGGACAGTGTCCGATCTGATACGGCATTCGGAAAAATTTATTTTATTATTATAACATTATAACATTCAAAAAATATTAAAAATATAAAAAAAATAACATCTTATCATTAAATTGCTATAAAACATATTTATTATGTTCCGTCTTCAATAAACCGCTCTGACCATCCATCAGATTTTAATATTATAATTCGTTAAAACGCAGATGACATTACCCATAAACTTTTAGGCGCACAAACTTGCATTAAAATAGCGCGGGAAATTAAATTGATAATAATAAATCTTTGCATTTTAATAGATAATGATATGAAATGGAAGTCACATTAAGCTCTAGGTCAAAAGAGTTAGAAAAGTTATATATATTTTTATTGGACTTACATTCTATCACCAAAGAAAATTAAAATTGTGTATTTTATTCAATCCATACTAAAATATAGTCTCATTGGGTGGGGAGGATCATATAAAACGTCATTAAACACACTCATTAGAGTGTGTTTAATGACGTTTTATATAATTTAAATTAATATTAAAATAAAGGCATAATTT
Organism: Agrypnia vestita; assembly: GCA_016648135.1. Classification (NCBI taxonomy): domain Eukaryota; kingdom Metazoa; phylum Arthropoda; class Insecta; order Trichoptera; family Phryganeidae; genus Agrypnia; species Agrypnia vestita. The sequence goes on from JADDOH010002326.1 coordinate 78,621, forward strand.
AAGTTATTTAGAAAAATAGAACCTACCCTATAAATCCTATATTTACCTGCCTATGTGCCTACTGTCAGGGAAATTTAAAAAATATTTCACAACCGCAAATCTTTAAAGAAAATATATAATAGATTTTGTAATTGCCAGGTCCACAAGATCATTTTTAAATTTGAAAACGCCCAAATATAAAACAAGCGCAGCCCAGAAGCATTATTTCTTGATAGGAATTAAAACTTTCAATTTATTACATTTAGACTGGTAATATTTAGTACAATTCAATACACTCAAAGCTTGGTTCTTTATAAATCCTAGTCGTCAAATACACAGTAGAAAAATGTAGTAAAATATTTAATGCATATATTCTGTAAAAGAAGGCCATGTATAGAGTTTGTTTGGACCGAATGAAAAAATAATTTGATCTTAATTTTGTGTGTTATTAATATTTTCTTTATATTACAACATTTAAATTTATTACAAAACTAAAATAGCATTAGTGTTGAAACACAATTATTACGTAGAATTACTTTTAATTGTTTTAAATTCTAAAACATCCCAAAACTATCAATGAGTACCTAACATTTTCTCTCTTCATTTCATGAATATAATAAATATAATTATCATATTATTTTTATTGTTTTAACATTAAAATTCATACAAATATAATTGTTGGTTGGTAATACCTTCATATAGCAAAACAATATGGGTTGGGTACTCGGGAAGCGCTTTTTAGTATTCAAGCACTAATCCAAAAATGAAGAGATGTGAATATAAATGTAGGTACATGCAGGCTTCATTGACTTCTATAAAGCGTTTGATTGTGTTAGACATGACGAAATGATCCAAATTCTGAAAACCTCTGGGATAGACGATAAAGATATAAAGATAATAGGAAATCTATAATGGAACCAAAAAGTAACAGTAAGAGTCGAACAATGTCTAACTGACGAAAAAGAAATAAAGAGAGGCCTGCGAAAGGGATGTATTCCTTCACCCATGTTATTCGACTTATATTCAGAAGGAATATTCAATGAAGCTCTGCAAGAATCTACTCAAGGACTTATTATAAATGATAAGATCCTGAACAACCTATGTTATGCAGATGATACGGTACTTCTAACAAGTAACATTGAGGCTCTGCAATTTCTGCTTAATCAAGTAGTGAAGATATTGAGAAATTTGGGTTAGAACTTAATACAAATAAAACAAAATACATGCTTATAAACAAAAATAACGCAGTTGACTTGAATGACAATCTTTATATAGCTGGAAAAAAAAATAGAGAAGGTACAAAGTATTGTATACTTGGGCTGCAACTTAATGAAAGATGGAATCCTTCGGTTGGAATCAAATGCCGCATAGAGCAAGCTCGTGCAACCTTTATCCGCATGAAAAAGATGTTCTGCAGTCATGATCTCAACTTAGGATTACGAATTCGAATGGTCAGATGCTACGTATTTTCAGTATTATTCTATGGAATGGAAGCATGGACGCTTACCGAAGAACTGATAAGGCGACTTGAGGCATTCGAGATGTGGATCTACAGAATAATTCTCAAAATAAGCTGGATGGACAGAGTTACGAATGAAAATGTTATGACTCGGATAAATAAAGAAAAATAATTTATTAAAACAATAAAAATCCGAAAACTTCAATATCTAGGATATGTTATGAGACATCCAGATAAATACGAGATCTTGCATCTCATAATGCAGGGAAGATTTACCAAAAGTCGGGGCCCTGGAAGAAGGAGGACTTTGTGGCTGAAAAACTTGAGACAGTTGTTTGGCCAGTCTACCGTGGAGCTGTTTCGGGCCGCAGTAAACAAAGTCCGCATAGCCTACATGATAGCCAACGTCCGTTGAACGGACAGGGCACGAGAAGAAGAAGAAGAAGAAGAAGAAGATAGCAAAACGCATTTTGAGTAAATTAAACGAATTTTATATTTCCGTACATGAGATTATGGAGTTCCACAAATTTACATCGGAAACATAATATTGTGAAATTTATCAAAAACAGATCTTTAACCGGCGTTTTGGTAAAATATAAATTATGTTCCATAGCCCAGTTTTGCTATTAGCGATTCATTTAGCGCTCCAAAAATATCCACAACCGTCCCGGTATCGAATGTGTTAGCCCGCACAAAAGAAGTGTTTGAATAAAGAATAAAGTGTGAACGCAAGAAGGCTCTCAGGCCGTCACGTGCGTGGTTCGGGAAACGCTGCCCGGAAATGGCGAACAGCTTTCAAGGCGCTCCCCCACAAAGTAGTTTAGCTAGCGGCTGCCCTACTGAACGCCACCTGGAGCGCTATATTTGCAAGTTACGAATTCCACGCCTTGTCACACGCCTCGTGTTTAGTTTAAGTGGCGAATAAAAATTCTTGCAGTGGGAAAAATACCTTGACATGTTGAACTGCCATTTAACCTTAAGCGCTCGCGCGTTCCTAGGTTGCATATTTGCAACGCGCAATTTGTCCGCACACGTATAACTGCTTACCTTCTAGGTTTCTAATGATTTATAACCAATAATTTGTGGGATTTAGACAAATTACTTTTCATGAATGAACTTTAGTTTTTAAAAAATATTTCGTTAACAAATAATATTATTTTTTTATTTTTTCCTTTTTTTTAATATTCATTGGAATAAAAAAAGCATATAAGAGCCTAATAAATAAAATATACACATAAACAAATTAAAAACATATTTACTAAATCAATGCACTAACTATATCATTACAACATCAGTGTCATCCCTATCATTACAAATACAAGTAATTTTTCACAAATAAGTGAAAGAATTCACATATTTGGGCAACAGAATTTCTTTGATCCTGCTTGTCACGGCCCATTACGCGCTACCCACCCAATGTTCAGGGCACTCGTTAGCCAAATAGTTCATTTAAGAATACCATAGGGTGCAACTCAATCATTTTATCCCTCGGCACTAAAAATCAAACAATTTTTAAAACGCCTCCAAATTGCCGCGGGCACGAGTGCTTGAAGGTTAAGTAACCTTCACACCTTGCTGAAGGTAATCATCACGCATGTTTACATATTTTATTGTGTTGAGGATTGTATTTTTCATAAACATGTAAATGTTTTTTTAGTGATACTAGCATTACTTTAGTTCCGTTTTCTCAACAGAAAACTGTCCAATGACGCCTCCAGTGTCCTTCAGCCCAAAAACTACTGTTCTGTAATACGACGTTGTCGTAATGGTTATCCTTTTACACACCCTTCACACCCCTTTTACACCCCTTACACAAACGCAACAATTTTGCGTACTGATATATCCGCTGAAGTAAAAATGGACTTTGTTGCTGATGAAGATTTCAACACAAGTATACATGTTACAATGTGTACTCAAAGATCCAATCAGCAAACATATTACAATGCCTATGATCCTCTGGCAAAAGTTTTCGAGTCAACTTGTGATGACCCAGGTAGATAGTAGGGCATCGCGGCCTTGATACATTTAATAATAATTTAGTATAGCTCCTGGTCCGGCACCAGAGTTAGACATCCCATGGGGTGTGTGTTGAATATATAAGGCGAAGCAAATCTATAATACAAATCATTCCATTGCAAATCAATGTAAATCATATTCTTTTCACGGCTAACGATGTAAGATGACCCTAATGTGGGTCCTACTAAATAATGAAGGTTAGTAAGTAGCAAACCGTCGCGTTCAAAATACAATATATTGGATTATCAAATATTTCATTATTCTTATATGTGAGCGCGCGCGATTGAGCGACAGGATGCAACCGGTCGACTTCAACCATATGATGTAGCGATACAGTTGTTAAAAATTAAATATTCAATACAGAAATATTACTACTACTAAAATTCAACATTTCATATGAAATAATGTTCTATACTATCAGAAATTGTTCTATACGATAAATTAACTAAAAATACGTATTAACTGAAATAATTATTCTGTGAAAATTGCGCTTTTGAATGCAATATTAACTAAAAATATTAACTAAAAATATTTCTAATTTGCTGTTGAATATTACCTATAAAGATATTGACTAAAACTTTTGCTTTGAATGGAATATTAACTACTTCTCTCATCAAATATTATTCTGCAGCAAATATTCAATGAAATTTTAGGAACTAAAATATTTCTATCATCTTGGGTTCGCATACTATATTGAAAATACCTAATGCCCTTTGCATTTACTAAGTATATTACCTAAATAGCCACAGCTATACCATCCTGTCCGTCAGGGACTAAACATAAAACATAGTTATATTTCTAAAAGTGCTACCTCTTACGCGACAAAAATACCTATTGCAGTCGGGCTATGAATATGAACTATTTCCGCCTCATAATGGCGCCTGGAACCAATACTAAAAACCTCACTAGGAATAATAAATGCGACTAAATCTCGATAAATACAATATATACTATTCGTAATACGTCGTTGAATTGGCACATGATTCGTCTAATGGATGAAGGACCCCGTTGTGTATCGTAATAACTTCAAATTCTTTTATAGGAGCAGTGTGGAAACAATTGCATAATATTACGTAATAAAAACATCTAACGAACCTAATAATCTATACATTTATGTTACAATAAAAATACGTACACTAGAAAGAATTTATGTATTAGAAATAAAACATTTTCGATTTGAGACAAACCAGTAAAATCGTTCGAACGGCGCAAAGGGAAAAATTCACACATATTAAATAACACTGAAATTAATAATTATAAACACTTTGTATTAGCATATTCTTACCTTGAATGGTTCCGTCTTAGACGTGCATGAACCTGTTCATATTAATTCCGTGGGAAAATAATACATATATTTGCTATCTACGAAATACCACATTTTTGAAGTGAAACTTCTTTATAAATAAGTAGATAAGGTCTCGGGGATGGTTTGTTCGAAAGGATTCTACAACAGCCCGTGAGTTTATATGAAATAATAGTTTCTTTGAATGCTAAGTTTTGGTTTTTTAAACCCTCAGCATCTCTGCTGAGAGGGGTTGAGGCTCCGCGCCCGCCTAAACCCGGTGGCCGACTTCCTAAGTGACTAAACGGCCCCCCTTGTTCCTCCGGAACTTACTGCATCCCGAGACTCTATCTCTTCTTTACGAGATGTGATCCTGTGACGCCTCTCTTTTAGGCTTATGATTGAGATGTACGTACTCTTTTGGTACGAGTTTCTGATGATGGGTGTTGTCTTGAGGCGCCTTTCTTTTAGGCCGGTGTTTGAAGAATCACGTACTCTTTTGGTACAAATTGATGACGACATTAGCCTCCTTTGCGGGCATAGTCAGCGATGTTACAAATTATTGTGCAATCTCATTATGCCTTTTCAGAGCGGCGTCCCACGATTCTGCATCTTGCAACATTTACTTTGGACAAATGTTAGAGTGTTAGTAACATATTTATAATATCCCAGCTATTCCATATGAGTGAATGATTTTTATATTTATTCTGGCCCTGTCTTTCTTACAGAGGACGAAATAGAAGTTAACGTTTTCTATCAAGGTTTTACAGCATTCAAGCATGGAAATCCTTCCAAAGACAAAGGGAACCTTTTTGTTGGTTTAAGTAGTTTGCGCCAGATGAGGTTAGGTGGTCGGTTTATTGACGACCCCGAGCAACAAGGAGGACCCCGCCTTTAAGGGGCCCTGCAGGGGCTTGTGCGGGTTCCACGCCCAAGTGCCGGCAATCATCCACCCCTCAGCCAGCTAGGCTAACACAAACCAGATATCCCCAATCTTTAGTTAGACTTCCCCATTCTGTCCTTTACTCGTCATTCTGAAGCTACTTGTTAAGCTAGATGTACCGAGGTACTCAAATCATAAAGAGTTAACTGAAGACCGGATTGCGCAATACTTATGCAATACAGTAATTATTATAATGCTACTAAGTAATTCATATAGAAATCCGTGTATTCAAATTTTAGCATAAACGGTATGAAATTCGCTTTGCATAAAAATACACCCGTTTGGAACGGAATTCTTGTACGATTTGAACCAATATCACACAAGCAATCGTGATATTTAATTACACATAATTATTCCGAACTCAAATATTCCCAAAATAAATACATTTCGATAGTGAAAATAATTAACCGTAATAGATAATATGAATATGATCCTTATCTGTTACTCTTTGTGGCGGAATCCTCCTTCTGGTGCTGCGGGATGGTGGAATCTCTATACTTCGCCGCTGCAAGACCCGCTTTCTCTCAAGCTGGCAGCTCCTTTGCTCGCAACTGATGATCTGGAACTCTGGGCTCCGTCGGTAGTCTGTTGGGCAGCGCTCCCGCTCGCAAGTCTGGTCTCGAACTGAAGGGGCCGAGTACATCGCGTTCGCTCCTTTTATAGTAACGATTTCACCATACCTCTGAAATCCACGCTAGTGCAGTGACTCATCCTATGCCCGATGACCTCACCGCCGGCGCTCGCCATTGGCCGGATTCAGCCATCAGGACGGTCGCCTCCGGCTCAACCCGTCGAAGGCAAAGCGCGCCTGTGATTGGTCCGTTTCGTTAAAATAATAGTTAAGCACCCGCTACACGCGAGACTTACTGTTCTGATTCATAAATAATAAAGGCTCGTTCGCACCTACTCACAAGGTCGAGTCTATTAGGATTGGCAAACGATATTAATTTAACACAGAATTATATCTATGGTATTATAAAGATCTAAGAAATATTACTTGTATAGCTGAATATTCAATATTTTGTTAGCCTCTTGTAATACATAGAATCTTAAGAAGAAATATATCAGGCTTTTACTTTTAAACGATTCCAAACAGAAGAAATATATTTTTGATGTCCATACTTGACTTTTTTGAATATTATTATTTTAAGATTTTCTAAATTTATTAAATCTATCTCTATGTCGACCATCACAAACTCAATATAAAGACCAAAATTAATATTTGTTGTATAGGGCTTCTGAAAATGCGCTAATTGCGAATGATGTCGAATGGAGGTCCTTAGATGTTCACGGATATTTTCACCCACACTATAAACATTTATAATTCTGGCTAACATTTTTTTAACACAGTTTAACTAACACTGACAAGGCGGCCCTCGTAGACTAGTGGGCATGACACTGGCTTCCCACACCAAGGGTTCCGGGTTTGATTTACGGTGAAGTCACAATTAATCTATGTGATTTACTCAAGCCTGGGTGTTTTGTGATGTTTTTCGCTCCTGTAATTGGGCCTCTTGGCTTTGAGCTTTCTGAAAACGGTTACGCTTTGCATATGATTGTAGCCAAAAATATCTCTGTCGTGAATCATGTTATATTTACAATAGAACGAGTAATCTCGTTAAATGTTTAAAAGATCGATAAACGTTCTTTCGTTTTGCATTACAAATTTTCCTGATCTCTAGATGATGCAAAATAAATTAATTTTAGATCGGAATGGATTTAATTTGGCCTCTAGACGATTATAATCAAACAAAATAATTTTAGATTCCTAAAACGGCGAACAATTCGAGTTTACAAGCTTTAAACCAGATGCTTGAACAATAATAATTTTACATTTTATTAAAATAAATTCAATATTTTGTGAATTTTTTGAATACATTGAAACACATTTAATTTGAGAATTATTCTTTAATTCACACTATTTTTCAATTCACTCATCTATGGAACACTTTATCATCGCTAGCAAGAATATTCCCACCCAGGTTCGTAAAGAATTCACGTCCATCTGCAAGTATTGTGGTAGCACTTATTTTCAAACGCCGGTTAGGTACTCTGCTTAATTTATTTTCGCTGGTCGCACACTGAATCGCCGCTGGATATCTATGTCGCACGTCAAACGTCAAAACAATAAATTCCATCCGCCGCGTACGCGTTAGGCCTTTTATATCAAACATGTTTCGTGACTCTTCGAGAACATTCTTTGCATTTCTAGCAATTCCTCGAAATTTTCAATGCCTGTGAGAATGTTCCAGTCACTTCCAGATTCCCCTAGAATGTTATTAAGATTTAGAGAGAACTTGATGGTGCGCAATTAATCTGAATTCCAGCTTCTCGTTACAATATTAAAATTTTCTTGTTTTCTATGAATTGGGATACAAGTATTAAAATTAAGTAAAAGAGTTGAAGAGGAATTTTCTGTGAAACTCTCAAAAGTTAAATGGATATTGTAATATTTTCCCCGTTTCATACAATTCTGTCTATCTCGTTACCGGATACCGGATCTCCACCGTGACTATCCGGCCGGCTTAGTGCCAAGTAAATTTAATGTAAAATTGTATTTAAACTCCAACTTTCAATTCAGCATTTATTTCACGACTAATACGTAAAGTTTTTTTAACTGATTTTATTTCATTTTGATGTTAATATTTTATAATATTCAACGGTACTATCAACTTGTTCTATCTCTCTCAGTTAATGACAAAAATCATTTTTTTCACTTACTGTCTTACTGTTACTGTCATCTTTTTAAATACTTTTAATTGTTTTATTTTATTTTATTTTATTAATATCCTATTCAGATCATTTTTTTTCACTTACTGTCTTACTGTTACTGTCATCTTTTTAAATACTTTTAATTGTTTTATTTTATTTTATTTTATTAATATCCTATTCAGATCATTTTTTTCACTTACTGTCTTACTGTTACTGTCATCTTTTTAAATACTTTTAATTGTTTTATTTTATTTTATTTTATTAATATCCTATTCAGATCATTTTTTTTCCTTTGTCTATAATATAATTAATTAACACCATTATTAAATTGTAAACATTTAATTATTACTATTACTTAATTTTAATTGGCAATAAGATTGATTCACAAATGTTATATAAATAATAAATATTCTTGAACATTATACTACTGGAAGAGCACTGTCTGCTATAATACAGTAAATTACTAGTGTAGCAGGCAGGGCGTCAAATCAATTTAGTGTTTACTTGCTGCCAAGACACTCAACAACAATGAAAAAAGCTTCATTAAATTTTGTAAACACTGTAAACATTTGTAACATTGAACATTGAATAAACATTTGAATAAACATTTGAATTATTAGTTGTTTTTAATTTTTAAAAGACCATAGATGTCTCTGCATAGTCTATTCAAACATATTAAAAAACATATAATATATACAACATTTAAAATTTTGATAATGTGTCGATGTTCTTAGAGTGGAATTTTTGATCGTTGCATCGTGTAAAGTATTCACTTAAGTCAGCTCATATAATAACAATAATAATAATAAGCCCTAGGCCACCCTTAAAAAACTTCTCATATAAATAGTTTCGTCTCTGTGAGATTTCAATAATTTATCTTAAATCAAAAAAATCTTGTTTCATGTTACCACTCTACTAGCCCTAGAGCATCGAATAAGTTCAGAGCGTATAAATTTGCTTATTATACGTAATAGTTTAAAGTATTGATAATTTTTCACGTAATTATTCACATTATTATATTGCATACGTACTATATTTATGCTTTCGTTCTACATATCCTACCTACGTTTCGTTGGTACATCAACTGTAATATTTGTTATTATTGTAATATATAATAACAACAATTGTATTACATGTTAATGTTGTTAAATTTCGATTAGGTATACATAAACCGGTATATGTATGTACTAACTATTAGTTAATACATACATAATCGAAAGTAAATGTATACGCTTTACTAGTTAATGTATAGATTATCAAAATTAATGCTTTGTAACATATCCGTTTATTTTAATTTCCGGAATTCATGAACGGAAATGCGTATTTTCCATTTATTTTTAGTTTGTTTAAAATCTTGACTAATTATTACATTTTCGATTAATCAGATATAATTTTAATTCCCCGGATAAATGGTTCAAGCCTTCCAACAATTTTACTACTCCTTTGATTGGGAAATTCCAAAGGCTCTTTACTTATTTAAAAAAATAGATGATTTAGTCATTTTTGTGAGAAAATTTATTGCCTTTCGGAATTGTTCTACGGACATAAATTTTACTTAAAGCTAAAGGGTTTTCGGATTTATATAAATACAAAGGATTTTACTGAAAAGCAATTTTGATTACAAAAGATCAGAGGCTTATTGGAAAACACTTACAAATTAAATCGACGACAAAGTTAAAGAAAGACGATATAAATAATTTTTCATCGTGGTGGCAAATTTTCCAGATGTTAAAAGTTTGAATTTTTTTCCTTCTATACGTATTAATTCAATAAAAAAATTATAAAAGGCCAAAAATTAATTGCAAATATTTAAGGTCGAATTGTGTATACACCTGTACAGACACATGCTAAATGGCAAAAGTTTCAGCAGAGAAACAATAACGAGAACTTGACGGCGGGATTACCAATTTTACAGTTTTTCCAGACCACCATGGCAAAAGGAAAATAACATGAATAAGAAAGATTTGGAAAGATGCAAATAAATTGAAATATGTATGCAATTTCTTATATTATATACTAAGTTAACTAATTTAAAAATACTTTGATGCCAGTTTTCAGCAGTATCCTAATTAAAAATTACTTACCAAATATGTTTAATACAATAAATTAACGCATTGAAAAGAAATAAATTTAATCATTTACATAGCTGCACAGAAAGAATCTGTCTTTCATAAAATATTTGTTTACCGCCGGATTAAGAACCAGGAACTTTAATTACAGTTTTGTTATAATAAACATTTGATATTTAAAATTACAAAAAAAATAAAAATTAAGAATTTATGTAGTCATAGTAATTTATGCTTTTATTGTTCAAGTTATGCATCTTCGTAACAAAATATGTTTGTATAATTTTTTTTTAATGTATACGAGATTTAATCGAGCAAGTCAATAAAACTTTACAGTCAAATTCCTGCCTAAATTACGAGTCCATAATTTTGGAACCTTCTGTTAAAAGTTGAATTATTAAAATTACGGAACATTAAAAATTCATATATTTTCGATATTTATTGCGTTAAATTTGTGGTTGGACTTAATTATTAATTTTAATTAAACAACTTAGTATTAATCGATTAACTAGTAACTCTACGTCTACCGGTTTCGATGCCACTGTATCTTCATCAGAACGGACGCAAACAAACTCTCCATTATCTTTTCTAGCAAACAAATCAATTTTTGAACTAGGGCGTGACTACGGCAATGGTGGGGGTACTGAGATGTGACGCCAAAATGGGAAATATGTTAAGTAAGGGCAATTCATAAAATGAACACTAAAGCCAATATAATCAATAACAAGATAAATTTTATGAATAACCCGTAGCTGTAGCGATGCCCCGTTCAAAAATTTATTTGTTTGCTAGAATAGATAATGGATAGGTAGTTTGCGTCTGTCCTGATGAAGATACAGTGGTATCGAAACCGGTAGACATAGAGTTACTAGTTTAGTGATTAATACTAAATTGTTTAATTAAAATTAATAATTATGTCCAACCACAAATTTAACGCTATAAACATCGAAAATATATGAATTTTTAATGTTTCATAATTTTATAATAATTCAACGTTTAACAGAAGGTTCCAAAATTTTCGACTGTAATTTAGGCAGAAATTTGACTGTAAAGTTTTATTAAATTGTTCAATTAAATCTCGTATACATTTTAAATTTTTTTATACAAACATATTTTGTTATGAAAAAGCATAACTTGAACAATAAAAGCACCATTTACTATGACTATATAAATTCGGAATTCTTATTTTTTTTGTAATTTCAAATCTCAAATGTTTATTATAACAAAACTGGAATTAATGATTCAGATTAACAGATCAACATTATTTAATTTTATTTTAAACATGAGTTTATTTAAATATTGTTCAATGCTTTACAGAAAATACGCCAGAAATATCGAAAAAAAATACTCCATAATTACTAATATTAAGACGATGTTGGTCGAGATTTTTAGACTAAAAAATTTGACAGAAATCTACATATTTGCGGTATAAAAGCGAAAGCAGCAATTTAAAAGAAATTAACAGAGTCATCGAAGATTACAAATTTATAATCTAAGAAACCAAAAAAAAATTCTTCTGTCTTCTGCCGTGTTTCTACGACCTTTCTGGTCGACGTTTTAAGTACCATTGCAGGGTATATGATCAGGACCGATGTGTTGTCAACAACATATAGCCCTGGTAATGGACTCCGCAAAATGATCCGGAACTTCGGCCAGAAAGAAACACGGAAAACTTTAACCGGAAAAACCTAAAAACATAAGAACAAATTGAATATCTACAGTTTCAAGAAATGATTATAAAAGGAAAATAGTTTTAGGTATTTTTTTACTGTTTTCTTATCACATTTGTTTCCTTTATCCAGTTACGGAGCCGACCGACCCCGGACT
>JADDOH010002327.1:0-56872 GCA_016648135.1 Agrypnia vestita
TTTTAAAATTTTTTGGTTATTGCCGCCTGTGCTTTTTTATAATAGCACAGGCGGCAATATCCAAAAAATAAAATTTGAATGCAGTCACTGAGAATAACTAATTTAGAATGTACTGAATTTTAGATTTTATATATCTATCTCTTCAAAAATCATGTTTCCTATAAATTTATACATCATATTTCCTTTAAAATCCCGAATTCAGTACATTAACATCAAGCTGTCATCTTATTGAAGTGCTCTGATTTATATATAATATTTTGAATGGAATAAGACTTTATAATATTGAATTCAGTGAATCTGTTATATCAAAACATGGCGGCAAACGTACTCAATTGTTTTGGGTGTAATAAATTAATTAATAAAGGAGGCAGTATTAACTGCAGCTCTTGCAAACAATGGTTTCACAAAAAGTGTAGTGGACTAGACAGTGTTAATTTTAATAAATTTGCTGCGGAATTTAAGAACTACGGGAAAATTAACTGGAAATGCCAGTCATGCATTTCGGAGGTTAGCATTATAGAGTCTGACAGTGAGGAAGACGGTGATGAGGATGGAATCAGTGCTTTGCCGACGCTGACTAATCAGATTGAACATCTTTTTAAGAAATACCTAGCTCCTTTCACAAAAAGAATGGAGAACCTTGAGTCCAGTGTCGCTGGTATTAGGTCTGACCTAAATAAACTTAACGACAGCACTAAAACAGCTGCCAAGCAATACACGCAACTGAGCAAAAGAATCAGTGCGGTAGAAGATAAAGTTAACGCAGGTGGTGTCATACCAGTCACACCTGACAGTATTATCTCTGAAATCTACGAGAGGCAGAAGTGTGAAACTAAGGTTATTGCTTTAAATATCCCGGAATCAGAAAAGCTTGCCGGCGCTGACCGGCTCCAAGACGACCGTGACAGGCTTTCTACGATAATTCCTCAGGAGGTATCTGACTCTGTACCTAACATGAAACTACGTCGACTTGGCAAGGCAGCAGAGGGGAAGACCCGACCTCTACTACTTGAAACTCCATCTGCTAATGAAGCGAGGACTTTATTGAAAACAAAACCGTCGGAAGGATCTAGAGTGATCTTCAAGCAATACCTTACACCAGCACAACAGAAGCACCTTCAGGAGCTGAGATCTGAATTAAACGCTCTGGTGGACAATGGAGACATAAACAAGACCATTAAATACGTCAATGGAATTCCAAAAATAGTTGACAAACATACATTTCGCCCACCAAAATCAAAAACGATGCACAAAGAAAAATAATTTACAAATTTATTATCAAAACACAAGAGGTCTTAGAACTAAACTAAATAGTTTTTTAACCTCTTCTGCAAGTAACAATAGTGATATAATCTGTGTTAGGCCCGGTTGTTTCAAATTCGATCAAAGTAAGCGTAGAGTTTAAACTGAAATTTTACGTTCTCCACCAATCAGACGATCCGTTTTCGTAAAAATCTATGCTTTTATCGACCGCTTACTTTGATCGAACTTGAAACAACCGGGCCTTAGTGAGTCTTGGTTAAACTCTTCTATAGCTGATGGTGAAGTAATTAATGACACATTTGCAATATTTAGAAAGGATAGGGATATCAATACAAGTATTTACAGCAGAGGAGGTGGAGTATTTATTGCTGTCAAGCGCAGTATATCAGCCGAGCTACTATCGATCAACATTAAAAACATCGAACAAATTTTTGTTAAAATAAAATGTACAGACGGCGATGTCATAGTTGGATGTATCTACATACCACCGCACTCAACGACCGACATCTATGCTCAACACACCAACACAATCTCATCTATTCAAGCTAAATACCCCAACTCCAAGATGCTCATTGTAGGTGACTACAATATCCCTAGTAGCCTTCCACCAGATGACTGCGAAAATCTCATCTACAACGAACTACTCCTCACTGGATGCATGCAAATGAACGAAGTACGGAACTCCTACGATCATCTCCTCGACTTATGCTTCAGTAATTTCTACGTGAAACCAGAGAAATCATACCCTATAATTGACGAGGATGAACACCACCCTGCCTTGCACGTTTACGTTAGTAGCAAGGCCAACTTAAAACCACATAGCCCACCAACCTACGCATTTGGACGTGCTGACTATGTAGCAATCAACAGATTCTTCCTTAGGACCAACTGGATTGAGTTATACATGATTGACACCGTTGATGATAAAGTTAAGTGGTTTTATGAGAAAATCAATGAATGCATTGAGTACCATGTTCCAGTCTTCTCAAAGAAAACCAGCGACTACACGTGTTGGTTCTCAAAAGAACTCATAAATAAAGTTAGGCAAAAAAAAGAGGCACACGCGCACTACAAGAGAACACACACAAAACCAGCATATATCCGATTCAAGCAGCTGAGATTGGAGTGCAAAAAACTCAGTGCCAGCTGCTACAGGAACTATGTTACCAGGATGGAGTCCCTGATGGAGACCGATGCTAGCCAGTTCTGGAAATTTGTGAAAAACAAGCGTCGTAATAACCTTGACATTCCATTTGAAATGTCTTGGAATGAGAAAACAGCTGTTAATGGTGGTGAAATAAGTAACCTCTTTGCATCATACTTCAGGAGTATCTATACTATTAACAATGCTGCCCCAGCGGACCATAATACTAGTACTCGAAGCGTCAAAGATGCTAACTTATGGGAATTTAGCGTAACCTTTGATAACGTCTATAAACAGCTAACGAGCCTGAAGGTCAGCAAAGGATCTGGGCCCGACGGTGTACCGAATCTCTTCCTAAGGAATTGTGCAGCCGGTCTCTGCGAGCCCATAACGCATATATTCAGCAAATCACTACAGCTTGGGAGTCTTTCCCTCGGCATGGAAACTCTCGTTCATAAGCCCAATTCACAAATCTGGTACTAGGTCTGAGGTAACTAACTACTGCCCGATATGTATACAAGATGCCATGTCAAAGCTTTTCGAGAAACTAATTCTTCCTCAACTTACATTTGCATTCAAAAATATAATTACTACAAAGCAGCATGGCTTCTTCGGTGGCAGATCTACAACAACGAATCTGTATCTATACATTAACTACATACTCAATGCTCTGAACCAGGGGGTGGATGTACATGCTATCTACACAGATTTCAGTAAGGCTTTCGACATGGTAGACCACGGAATCCTGATTGACAAGCTCGGTCTGTATGGTGTGAGAGGCACAGCATTAGAGTGGTTCCATTCGTATCTAACTGGCAGATTCCTACAAGTCAGAGTTAATGGATTTATCTCTGAAGAGTATGAAGTATGCTCTGGTGTCCCTCAAGGGTCACATCTTGGTCCGATTCTCTTTAATATTTTCATCAATGACATCGCAGACAATTTACTATCCGATTACCTACTATATGCAGATGACATGAAAATTTTCAGAAGAATCATGAATGACCAAGACTTAGAAATTCTTCAGCACGATCTCAATGAACTCCACAGGTGGTGTACTAAAACAAACTAATGTTAAATATCGGTAAATGCTCAGTAATGTCATTCTCTAGATCACGAAATCAATATCAGGCTAATTATCTCATTGATGGACATCATCTCCCGATAGTCACCTCGGCAAAGGACCTTGGCGTTATTGTGGACCATAAACTGAATTTCTCAAGCCACGTGGAGAAAGTTGCGTCACAAGCTTTCAAGACTCTTGGTTACATCATTAGAGCTGGGAAGGACTTCAGCAATGTCTACACGCTGGTACGACTATTCGACAGTCTTGTGAGACCGATTTTAGAATACTGTTCTGTCATTTGGTCGCCGTATACCAATAAACTAATCAATCAGCTCGAAAGAATACAACGCAAACTATGTAAATGCATCGCCTATCGTACACGATCACCAGGAGATATTGAGACCGTATATAACAGATTTAGAATCAGCAAACTAATCACTCGAAGACAATTGTCTGATCTGACCTTCTTCTACAAATCTGTCAACGGACAGATAGACTCGCCCGAGATCCTGGAACAATTTGGCATTATCACTGCTAGGCCGGATCTAAGAGTGCGTAGATTGTTAGAAACCACTAAATCCACAAAAAGTTACGTGTACAATGGCCCAAGAAATAGGATTGCCAATCTGGTGAATAGCCACTGTGTTGATATCAACTTCTTCGATGAATCATACGTCTCATTCTCATCAGCGGCAAAAAGATTGTTATCACAGTATTAAAATTACCCTCAACCCTATATGATTATACCATGTTGTTACTATGCTAGTATTGTTTTTTTATATATGTGCAATTTTTCTAATCCATTCATTTAAGTCTATTATTTTTGTAAAATCAATGTATATAGCCGATTGGCGTATGAATAAATAAATAAATAAATAAAAAAATCATTATTAAAGTATGTACATAATTAATTAAGTTACGGTGAAGATACTTGTGGAATGACTAGCGGACAAGCAAGTGTTGTCAATTTTTTATATTCATGCAGGTTTAGTTTGAATAGCATTGGGGGAATGTTCTTACATTTTTCATAAGTTTAGCAATAGAAATACATAATAAAAATATTGATGATTCACATGTTTATACATGTATTCTTTAAAGATGACCTAATCTACATTAGTGGTGGGCGATCTGGCTCACCTGACTGACCCGGCTCATCAGCTCAATCGTTCAAACTGAACCGGTTCAGTGAACCGGCTCAACCTGAGTTGAGCTGATCTGAATCTGAGGGGTTTTTGGCGACTAAAAAAAAAAAAAACGTAACCAAAAAAAGGTCGCCAAAAAATATAATGAAAGAGGTAACCAAAAAGAGGTCGCCATAAAAAAATATCGATTATCCCAGAAAAAAATATCGATATATCAAAAATAAAATATCGATATTTGATATATCGTGACAAAATATATAATATCGATATTTTTTACCCATCCCTATGATGAGCTGATTGATCTGATTTGAGCTGATAAAGATCTGGTTCAACGAAAAGATCCAGTTCACTGAGCCGGTTCGTTCGCGAACGACGCACCTCTAGTCTACATAAATATATACATATTATATTACAGCACATCATTTTTAGGTAAAGACATTCCAAATCTTTTTAGTTTATTTGTTGTTTTGTTGCAGAGGAAACTCCAGATCAAAAATGGATTGTTTTTGATGGTCCAGTAGACGCTGTGTGGATTGAAAATCTTAATTCTGTTATGGATGATAACAAACTTCTAACTCTTATTAACAGTGAACGGATTTCTATGCCATCAATGGTAAATGTTATACAAGATTTTTATAAATAGTACTGTTATAAGTATTAAAATCCATTTTATGTACCTACTGCTATTATGAACATACATATAAAAAAATTGTGACCTGAATATAAATTATTAGTTAAATGATCAAGGGCTTAGTTCTCAACGAGTGCAATTAAATAATATAATTCTTGATGAAAAACAGATATATTTCTTGATGAAAAACGGATTTAGCAATTGTTGTTATTTAAAAAAAAGGCTTCTTTATAATGTTTGAAAAAGGCTCATGGGCGTGAGCACAGAATGCTTATTGTTCTTATTTGTTATTATTACATATAGTGATTATTGTGTGAGTACACAATGTTTGTTCCAGATAGCTAGTTCGGGTAGCTAATTGACTTTGAATATAATTTTGTTGTCAATAGTAGGTCTGAACTTTAAAATGAACTATGCAGGCCAAAGTATGATTAAGAAGTTAAAAATATTTTTCATCCCTAGGTATCCCTGTTATTTGAGGCTCGTGATCTTTCTGTAGCATCTCCTGCGACCGTCTCTCGATGTGGTATGGTTTACAATGATTACAAGGATTGGGGGTGGTGGCCATTTGTCAACTCATGGCTGGATACACTTAAAGATGCCAAGTATAGAGATGATGTTAGAAGAATTTTTATATTATATTTTTGATATCATTGATTTAATTTTTCATTTTGAATTATATTTACCTTGTAAGATGAATACCTACCTACTGATGATATATTGTTTGTAAACTCGACAATAATGTTTAGTTTTTAAATCTTAAAGGCAGGTGGTAACACTTTATGCAAAAATATAGATTTTGAAACATTTTTAATTTATTATCAACCTCACTTTCAGCTTCGAAACATCTTTTCATATTTCCTTCAACGTACCCTGGACTTTAAGAGATTGAACATGTTCGAGGGTGCAGGTGTCGAGGGCCAAGAATTAACTGGAGTGCGTTCCCTATGTAGGTTGCTGTACGTTATGGCGCCCAACCCCCCTCCATTGCTCGGTCAGGAGAACGATGAAGACCTCACGGAGACTCTTAACAAAATGTGGTTTCTGTTTTGGCAAGTCATTTTTATTTTATTTATTCATTAGTATTCTAGTCTTTAAAATTAAACGGAGTACAATACATAATTGCTCCTCTGGAAATAAATATTTTAATTAACTAGTCATTTATCTATTAATTTCATTTACTTGTTAACTTATTAATATTAACTTGTTTTGATTTACTTTGATTCTGAAAAACAATATATTTCATTGAATTCACATGTAGTGAGATGAAATGTTGTATTTAAGTTATAAACATTTTTTAGTCTTGTGTGGTCAGTCTGTGCCACACTTGAAGAGGCGAGTCGCAAAAAGTTTGATAACTGGCTCAGAGAACTGGAAGGGATATTCCCGATTAAGGGAACAGTCTACGACTATTATGTGGACCCCCAACGCAGAAACTTTGTACCCTGGGAGGATAAACTCTCAGATACTTGGAAATATAATCCAGAGTAAGTTCAAATTTGAATAAATGAGTTAATGTGGCAAATACACGGCTCAAACTTGGATTCATCACAACATTCCCCCAAAATAAATTGACCTCGTAGGGCTGGTGGGAAATTTCTTCAAACTCTAATTTCCTTGGCCTTCAAAAAAATGTTTCCTCCAGAGCACGTCTGATAGAAATAAGTCAGATAACATTAAATTTACATAGTAAATTTTCTTCCTTGGTTGTTTTTTATCAATTAATAAAAATATGTATTTTGATGTCTAAATTCCTTAAAATGCCTTTAGATTGAATAAATTTTTATGTACTAATATATTTTCTACTAGGCCTTGTAATGGATTGCTGCATAGAAAAACATTTGTAATGTCATATTATATTTTAGGGAAAGTTGGGTTCATGGAATGATAGAGCGATTGGTTATTAATGTTTGTTTGTCAACCAGGATTAAGTGCAGATGTACAAGTTACGCGGTGCAGGTTTGCCTGATGTTATGGCATAGACCTTACTGAAAACGTGGCTTTGTCTCCCTAGCGACTTTTTTGTTCTCTGTTTATGGCGCTGCGGTATAATTATATTAATGTAAATAAATCGCTGGGTTCGCCGGTTGGATAGGTATCGCCACAATTTTAATGGATGTTGTTGTGTAACTTGGTGCTGAAGAGCAATCAGCCTTTGAAATAAATAGTTAATTTATCAAAATATATTATGATTACTTTCAGGAGTGGTTTTCATTCCATCCTTGTACCAACGGTGGAATCATATCGAGTGCAGTATCTATCTATACTGTTGATCAAAGCTGGTTACGGAGTCTTACTCGGTGGTCCTTCTGGTACGGGGAAGACCTCAGTGATGCAAGGCGTGATCAACAATTTCGATCCTAGTGTCTTCAGCAACCTGATAATGAATATTTCTGCACAGACCACATCAGCCAATGTCCAAGACATGATAGAAGCTAGGTTGGAGAAGCGGAGTAAAGGGAATTATGTTCCTTCTGGAGGTTGTCTTTTTATATGGTCAAATATTTTTTTAAACATAAAATTGATTTTGACAATGTATTTGTTTTATTATTAATTTTGATCATCTTTATCAAAATACTATCACAATTATTTTTTGTTTGTTTTATCTATTTACGGTCACTTAGGAAATTGAATTTATTTCTAAGAAGGAATAATGTAATAGCTCTTGAATATTAAAATATATATGTATTAGAAATAACATATCAATATGGATGTAAAATCAATAATTTTTGTATCCTTAATTTATTTGAAAAAATCATAAATATCAAAATAATTTACTGTTTTACGCGATAACTGTGCACATTCACATGAGAGAATTGATAACAGATCTTATTTATTTTATGTTGCTATGCGATACGGATAGACACACATAAGGAAATTATGTAGGTATGTAGACTAATAAAAAACTACTTATGAAACTAAATGAATAAGGAAAGTGAATGAACACATTTTTTATGTGATTGTGTATATATGTAATATTATATATATAATATTTTAAATAAAAAATAATTTTCAGGAAAAAAAATGGTGTCATTCATGGACGATATGAATATGCCTGCTCGAGATGAGTATGGCTCACAGCCACCTTTGGAATTTGTCCGGCAATGGTTGGACTATGGATTCTGGTACGACCGTTTGAAGCAGTGGAAGAAAAATGTTAAGGTATTTGGTGTTTAACAATGTACGTGTAAGCAAAGCGTATTTAAAGTTCTGCATGCTTGAAATAAAGTGTAGTAATACGGAAATATATTACACTTCCTTGTTGAATCATTGTCCCCCATCGACAGGACATGGTGATAGTTGGTGCTGTGGGTCCTCCAGGTGGAGCCAGATCGCCCCTTCCCCCTCGACTGTTGTCCTGCTTTCATTCCTTCTACCTTCCTGCTCCTACTCATCCACAGCTTGTCAAAATATTTGGCACCATGATAGCACAGCACTTTGTGGAATTTGACGAGGAAACCAAAAGTGCCGGTACATTTAACATTGTTTACAAAACATATCCAACATCTGTAAACTAATCTAGTGCCAATACCTAGTTGCAAAAGGGATTGTTTGAGTATTTAACTAGTATAGGTTAGGTATAAAACTTATGTTGATGTATTGGAAATTAAGCAAATTACTGTAATATTATGGTATCTGTTTCTTAAAGATAACATGTCATTTAGTTAATTGGTCGGATGCCGGCCGTACGTAACGTGGAATGTAGCTGTCTGCCGCGCAATTTCGCGCACGATTTCTGTTTTTTGGACACTTTTTTGTGATGGTTATATTCATGTAAAAATCAACAATAATCGCTAAGAAGTTGCAGTTTCTGTTTTCTCAATATACAGACTTCAATATTTACTTATACCTATTTCAATGATTACTTGTACAATAATTACATTAATTAATTATGAAAATAAGTAACGAAATTTACTGTCAGAAATACGAACATGTTTATCGAATAAAACCATGGAAACAATAACACTAAAGATATTGTATTTCAATATTTTCGTTCTTAATATATCAAAGAATATTAAAATACTTAATTTTAACACTTTTTTATTTAAAAATAACACTTTTTTTAACAGATAAATAACACAATTAATGCGCGGTGCGAAGACGATATTTCGAATGATTTTTTGTCCGGTTTGCGCGGCAAATGAGGTTGCTTGACAAATAGAACTCGTTCATTCATTCAAAAACTTGAGACACAACCAATGATAAGCTTTTTATAAGATAAGATAAGATAAAATTTAAAAACTCATAAACGCAGGTTAAATAGGCAGAATTCGCATACGTGTTTAGGGAGAGCAGATCTGCGCTCCGTTACATGGAGGGTACAAAAGTTTTGGCGCAGATCTGCGCTCCGGCACCCGACCGGTTAATACATTGTAATTATTTCTGAAAATTTCCAAGCTGAGATATGTGGAGTAATAATAATGATTATTTTTCTAGGCAAAATCCTGCTTCTAGCTACAGTAGAAATATTTAATATTGTTGTAGCAAAATTATTACCAACACCGACAAAGATGCACTATCTATTTAATTTGAGAGATATATCTAAAATATTCCAGGTGAGATAATTACATCACCTGTTATAGGAAAAATAGTTTTGCACTAACTGCTTTTATTTTTCATTAATTGCTTTTATTTTTCAGGGTCTGCTGAGGAGTAATAAAGATTATCAAAATACCAAGAATGCCATCCTTCGCTTGTGGGTACATGAAACATACAGAGTATTCTATGATCGTCTAATTGATGAAATGTCAGTATGAATAATTTCAATTGCAAAATAATATTTAAACATGTCCAGTTAGCATGTCACAAACACAAATGCTAGCACAATCAAGTATTTAAAATATGTATATTTTTAAAGGCGTGTTAGTGCTAACTAAATTTTAAAAATGACATGTGCACATAATCTTATAAAAGTATAAAAATGAAATGATATTATTGTACATACAGGGGGTCTCGTAGTTAGTAGCAAAAACTTTTATGGAGTCTTCTTCATTCAATTTTGAAAGGAAATATATGTGTGAAATACCAGCAACATCAAAGTTAGAATTTTTTTCAATATTTCTTATTTATCTTTTGTAGAGCGTTAGGCTTTCATAAAAGTAATTTATGTCAAATGTTAACAATTCATTCGCCTTAATTCAAGTGAAATAATATTATTAAAATCTTGCAAAAAAATCTGGTTCAAATTTCTGTCCACTGTTTAATAATTTTATTAGACTTAAAGTGAATGAATTTTTTATATTCAATAAGTTATTTTCATTACACTCCAACGTTTTACAGAAGAAAGGTCAGAAACATTGAAAAAATGAACACTTTGATGTCACTTATCTCTTTAACTGTGACATTTCACCCAAAGATTATTTTTTTTATTCAAAATTAAATGAAGAAAACTCTCCCAAAATATTTGCTACTAGCTATAAGACACCCTGCATACTTATCCTGGGCAGTCCATTTTATAAAAATATTGTGCCTAAAGTCAGCATGATTTAATATATGTTGATTCTTTTAACTTGTAAGGTACGGGTATCGTACTCACATCCCAGACACCGAGATGCACGTGAGCACACGGCTATCCCTGTTCCTATTCCCTGACAACAGCAGATGCAGCGGGCACCGGCAGGCCTAAAATGCAAGATAGCCAAAACACTGGGAACCCGCATCCGGAAGTGAATGCACCAAAGCGAGGAAGACGGCAGACGTGACCGCTGATTGCAGGATCAGCGCCTCGGGTCATGTACCCCGATGCATGTCGCCCAAACGATGGACTTTCTTTGTTCTCCACCAGTATAAGAAGCCGAGCAGCGAGCCACTTCTCTCTCTCTTCGTTCTCCGACATCAACGTAGACGCCGGAGGCCCTGCCTCATCGTCTCCTTGAAGTTATATTTATATTCGCGTTGTAATCATTAATTAAGTTGTATTATTGTAATCATTTGCTACTGAATAAATCTTGTAAAACCTCTTACGAGTTTTTACCAACAGTTGAATATATATAGAGATTCCATATTATATACGGTGATGACCATAAAGCAGTCTCTATAAATACCAATTCCCCCACAAACTTATTGGTATTATGTAATTGCAGGGACAGATCATGGTTTACAAATTTGCTGAATGATATGATCGGAAAACATTTTGATTCCACATTAAATAGCGTGTGTCCTGAGAAACGATCTCCCGTGTTTGGTGATTTCATTAATCCTTTTAAAGTGTATGAGGATATACCAAATATGGATGTATTAAGACATTATATTGAACACCAACTAGAAGAATACAATTGTTCCGCTGGAGTGGTGAGGATGGATCTGGTACTGTTCAAATACGCCATTGAACATGTTGCCAAAATTGTTAGAGTTATATCTCAACCAAGAGGAAATATGCTTCTTGTTGGCATAGGTAGTACATATAACTTTTATAAATATTATAATTATAAGTGTACTGATTCTCTGAAAAGTTCAATGAATAACTTCTGAAAATTGGAAGATTGTTAAAGTCAGTGCCGGATTAGCCATAAAGCAAAAGTAGCAAATGCTGCAGACTAAATAAATGTTTAAATACACTTTTGGACATGACTTTAAAAAACTTTTTTTGTCATTTTTGATTAAAATAAAGAAAATGTCATATTTGTTATAAATGTTTCATTTTTTATTATTCCAATATTTTTTCCAGTAATTTTATTCACTTACTCCATTAATTTTTTCCAGTATGAGTGTAATTTCATTCACTTTCTGGAGATTTTTCTATTGATTATGTTTCCGATACATGGCCAGGAGAATCCGTAACTTTGTTTGTTTGCAGGTGGTTCTGGTCGACAAAGTTTAACACGTTTAGCATCTTATATATGCGAGTACAACACATTTCAAGTGGTTGTCACCAAAAACTATGGTATTAAAGATTTTCGCGAAGATTTAAAAGGACTGTATACGTCTACTGGTGTTGATAACAAGCGCACCACATTCATATTTAGCGACACGCAGATTGCTGAGGAGAGCTTCACTGAAGTTATCAACAACCTGCTAAGTAGCGGAGAAATAACTAATCTTTTTAAACCTGATGAGTTTGAAGATGTAAAAAAATTTTAGTATTCAAGTTAATATTTATAATTATTTTATTGTGTCTTCGTTTCACAATATTCTTACTTTTCACTGCATAAGTACATTCTGGTTTATTGATTTTCCATGTTGACCTAGACTACTGTCTTGCTGATGATTCAATGTGGATTGTAAGCTGTTCAGCAGATACATTTACAAAATGTTTATTCATTCGAAAACTCTTCATCAATATTTTTACTATTTTAAAACTAAGCTAAACGCTTGTGCTCTGAAAATAGGACTAACTTGTTGGTCTGGAGTGAGGTTCGAACCTGTGACCTTTAGATCACGAGGCGAGAGTCCTAACCACAAGACCAACAAGCTACTATTATTTAAGCTACAATTATGTAGTTAATTTATTGACAAACATCATTTAAATAATATGTTTGTCAATAAATTATTACATTTTATTTCAATGTTACTAGAAGGAAAGGTTACATAATAAAAAAGCAATGATATAATTGTTAGTTTTCTCAAATTGAAAACAATTATACCTACATTTATATATATATATATATATATATTATTTAATTCTACTAAGTCTTTCCAAACAGCAGTTGTGTTAAAAATTAAATATCAGTTGAGTGTACAGGACAAGTTAATTTTAATAAAAGAATAACCAAAGACAGTTGTTAAATATGTACATGTATGAACAAAGCATGTGGTTTCTAAATAGTTTGTGGCTTCCAGATTAAAAATAATTTGGAAAAACCAATGAAAAATGCTAACGTTGTGCAAACTCAAGAAAACACTTATCTTTTCCTTGTGAATAGAGTTAGAGGAAATTTGCACATTGTTGTCTGCATGAGTCCGATTGGAGATGCTTTTAGGTGAGCCAAAAGAATCGCATTTTTGAAGCAATTTTATTATTTCCAACAAAATTTTGTTATAATATATATTATAATTATAATTGAAAAAAAAAACTTCATATTTCATCCTCATTGCTAGTACATGCCAATTCTTGAATTCATCCAGGCCATATTATCCCCTTACAATTTATATGTACAGTAAAATGTTACATAATCTAAATCAAAATAGCTGAAATCTTTAATTTGCAGGAGTCGTCTTCGGCAATATCCCGCTTTGATAAGCTGCACCACAATTGACTGGTTCCTGGAATGGCCTAGAGAAGCTTTGTTGGAAGTAGCTTACAAATTCCTTACTGGATTGGATCTAGTTGTATCCATAACAGGTGAAAAGGTAATTTTTTATTGTTATTACTTTTTTTGAAACAAGATTCATTGTAACAGAATCAATCCCTCATCTTTTGATTCTGCAGATGCTCATATTTAGCCACAAAGTCATAGAAATTGAAAATGTAAAAGGACGAAGTGGGTGAATGATTCCTTTATTTTACAAAAAAATGTAGTAAAATTTGTAATTAATTATAGATCTTATTTCGCAGATGAAATCAGTTGATTTCACTGGTGTAAACAGATTGAAAAACTCAGTTGCGTCAGTAATGTCGCTGATGCAGTCTTCTGTGAGTCAGTATTCCATCAAAATGTTTCAAGAATCGAAAAGAACAAATTATGTTACTCCTACAAATTATTTGGAGCTTGTAACGGGATATAAAGAGTGAGTATAAATATTATACACTGTACATATTCCTATATTATAATACATCACATAACTTGATTGAAACTATTTATATTTCAATAGTACATTGACAATGAAAAGGACAGAGATTGCTTCAAGTGCAAACAAGTTAAGAAATGGGTTATCCAAACTAGAAGAGACCAGAATCTCTGTAGAATCCATGTCATCTGAATTGGAGGTCGCCAAGGTTGGTTATTGTTAAGTAAAATTAACTCGTATACCTATAAGTAATTCAATTTCATATTTATAATATGTGCATACAAAATATTTTATTCTTTTTTTATAATCAACGGTTATTTATTATTGAAATATCATTCTAAACACAAATGGACAGCATCAAAATGTATTTGGGAAATTTTACGGCTGATCAGATTTGATCACAAAGATCCCTTCCAAGATTAAAAGATACTGGTGTTCAGAAAAAATGCCAGTGTAGGCAATGCTGAGTAGGTCTATCTATGGTTTGTTGTAAATTTTACATATGTAATTAATATCTGTTTATATAAATATATTTAAAAAAACATTATTTACACACCTTTGCACCCGGATTGATATGATCGTGCGTTTAAATTAAAAAAATATTTCTCGCTAACTTAACCGTTTTTCGGGTTCAAACTGGCCTGGAATGATCGTGCATACACTAAGCATAGAGCCAGTTCCACACTTAGTGTACACACGATCATTGCAGGCCGATTTGAACCCGAAAAACGGTTAAGTTCACGAGAAATATTCTTTTAATGTGAACGCACAATCATATCAATCCGGGTGGAAAGGGATACAGTACAGTATATTAATTTACAGTAAGTGTAATCCATTACATAGTAGTTTATACAGAGTGTACCAGAGCTAGCAGCAGAAACTTGGCCGGTAGATTCACAGTTCGGTTTCTTTTGGGTACCCCCTCGTGTTAACATGTTATATTTTACCAATGCATTTTTTATATGCAGTTTTAAAAATTAATGATGATATAATTTCAGGAACAAGTAGCACTATTCACAGCCCAATGTCTGGAGTATATGGGTGTTATCAATGTTCAGCAGCAAAATGCAGATGAACAGCAAAAAAGTGTCGCTGTAAAGAGTAAGAAGACAGCGGAGGAAGAAGTTGTGTGTAAAAAATTAGCAGACGCTGCTATGAAAGATCTTGCTGGAGCTATGCCGGCATTGGAAGAGGCCGTTGCTGTAAGTGTACACATATAGAATTTCAAAATGGAAAACCTTTTTTAATAGTGTGTTGTAGTATAAAGAAAATGAATAAAAAAATATGTATTACAATATGTACACAGTTATATTACAAAACGCTTGGAATATAACTTTTGTAGCTGAAGACAATCTAGTATGTCTTCAATGTAAAGAATCAGAGAAAAGGATAAAAATAATAATTTCCCGGGCACAGTGGAAAAATTGATTTAACATAAACTAATCAATCAAATCAAAATCTCTTCAAAAATATTAACAAAATATACATAGTCGTTCGTTTTTGGACAAGTTATTTGAGAAATGGATTGGAAATATTTTAGAAAGCAATCAGTGGATAACAGGGAAGAAAATATGCTCTTACATTTTATCTTGGTAAACCTCTGGATTCAGGGCGAAGTCGATACAGCATATAGATCCTCTCACGTATCCCTTATCAGAAGTGTGTCTCAGGTCTCACAATTATTTTAGCTCAATTTATTCCTCATCAAAACAGGAATGTCAAAGTCATATACAGTGGGTGACCGGTTAACAAACAGTTCGGACTGCGAACAAATCGGACAACAAACACTTTCACGAAAGATTTTTGTGTTCGAACAACAAACTAAAATGATCTTTCTAATCTACTTAGGCCTGGTTGTTTCAAGTTCTGATTGGTGGAGAACGTAAAAATTTATGCTTTTAAAGAATGCTTACTTTAATCCAACTTGAAACAACCGGCCCTTATTCTATCTGTAAATCTAATTGATGTTTTACATTCGATAGACTTTTCATACATGTGCTATTAAAGATCTTTTGAAGAAGTGAGAGGATGTCAGAGCAACGGTCTTAGAATGGTATCCAAACCAAGTTGATGTCAATAGGGTTGAGGATCTCTACAACGACAATGCTATTAATCACTTCCGGATAAATCCTAAAGAAGAGAGAAAAGCAATCGACATAGGACATGTTCTTTAACGCCCTATAAACAAACATGAAAAAGGACTTATGCAGTATTACTTTTGTAATAAATAAACTTTATAAGAAATTTTGCATATTTTTTTTTAAAATTTAATTTTTAAGGACTCCAGAAGGAATTAATCAAATTCCAATAAAAATCTATGATTAATCGATGATCGGTTAACAAACAATCTGGATAGCGAACATAGTCTTAGATCGGTTAACAAACAGATTATGTTCGTTAACCAATCACGCACTGTATATAACATTTTGGTAGAGCGTGAGATGGAAAGGATGAGATGGAGGAAGAAGTGCAAGGTGGGTGTGTTCAGGTGTGCAAACCCAGCCTGTTCATAAAGATCAAACAATAATTATCTCATATTGTAGTACGTTCATTCATTCACTCAATCATTTAATTCACAAATATAATACTATAGTAATAGGTATAATAAAAATATGTATTGTAGATAGATATTTGGTTATTTGGATTTTTAGGCTCTGGATGCGCTGAATAAAAAAGATATTACTGAAATAAAGTCATATGCGAAACCTCCAGCGACTATTCAGTTGGTGCTAGAAGCTGTGATGATACTCCTTAAGGTTGGTAAAGTTACAAATATGTATATATGCTATGTTCTCTTTATTATTCTGTTGCATTGTAAAATCCAATTGTGTTTGTGAATTCAATAATTACATTGTAACATTTTTTCAGGCTCCAACTTCGTGGACTGACACAAAACGAGTTATTGGTGATCAGTATTTTCTTGAGAAACTACGCAATTTCGATAAAGATCATATTCCTGAAAAAGTGTTGACCAAAATTCGTACTTACACCAAGAATCCAGAATTTGAACCAGAAAAAGTAGGTACGGTTTCTCTAGCTGCAAAATCTTTATGCCTTTGGGTAAGAGCTATTGAAAAGTATGGATTGGCATACAAGTAAGTTGATTACCTTACTTTCATTCATTGATTTATTTTCATATTTATTTATTAGTTTTTCTGCGTAGTGGGAAGAATATTGTTTTATTTGTTCATAGATTTTTTGACACCAATGTGTGTACCAATAATGATTCATTGTGAACCATTTTATTGCATTTGGTAAATTTGCCTATTAATCCTTAATTACTCGCATGGGGTCAAAGCACTTTAGCGTTGAAAAAAAAAGTACTTGCCGTGTTCCCTTTTTTCCCGCGCCCCCGCTAGCTTCCTAACTCATGTCAAAGTTTGCATTTTAATAGTGATCAAGTTACGGGAGACGAAGGACGTGTCTCTTTTCTCTTGAGCGGTGACCCCATGCCAGTAATTAAGTAACTTTTATGAAAGAGGTGAGTTGCTTATTTTATTATATTTTTTTTCATGTATTATTACTTTAATTTATATTATTATTAGTCCAGTGTACACACGTCATAAAACAAACATTACATTATAAATGTCACAGGCATAAATGCACTCATTGTGCATCGAGAAAATATAGACAATTTACGCACTTACGTGAGGCGTCATTTCTTGCGGTAATTGTCTGTCGAACTTGTTTAAAATCACCAGAGACGACGACTCGAATTCAATGCAATTCCTAAGATTGTAAAAAAATCATCTTATAGAAGTTCATGACCTGGACAATCGCTTTCCACCAACCACAATAAAACGTGGGTGTTGCAACAACTGTCTGCGGAAAAAGTTTTTAGAAGTATTGTAATTTTTAAGTTTGATCTCACCATAAGTACTAATTGTTAATTTTTGCTAGTTATTTTACATTAGTCGGTTTTTTAACTAATTATATATTAATTCATGTTATTTATTGAAAATATAATAGTTCAAATAAAGCACTTTAATAATAAAATAGTTTTATTTACATATTTATTCGGTAAATATTAAAAATAATTCCTACAATTTGGGGTCACCTGAATAGTTATGTAATTTTCTTCATGCAAATAATTAAGGGTTAATAATTTAACAGGATCGTGAAACCAAAAAAGGAAAAACTTGATGAAGCACTTGGATCATTGGCTATCAAACAGCAAATATTAGCCGAAGCTCAAGCTAAATTGAAAGACTTGAGTGAGATGTTGGAACGCTTGCAGGCGGAGTATGATGAGAAGCTGGAGACAAAAGAAGAGCTGGCGAGGAAGGCTATAGCGCTCCAAGCAAAACTTGACAGGGCTGCTGCACTTTTAGATGGGCTGGGAGGTAAATATTTAAATTTTTTTACTATTGTGGCTTTTTATTAGTACGCTGCCATTTGTTTTGCATACTGCTAAATAATGCCCCCTTCGGTAATTATTCTGAGAGTTTTTTCAGCTATAATTAGATTCTTTTCTGGTTTTTCTAGTCACCTGAGATTTTCCACAGCTCATGACTTATTACCGAATTTTTTAATTTTAAGAATACATAGGTGCTGTGTACATCAGTGTATTTTACATGATATTTTTTCCACTTCTGTGATAATTTTATTTATTTATTTCAATAAAATCCTTGTTTATAAATAAAGGTACTTAATACTAATTTAATAATAAAAATATAAGATAAATTACACATTTTTTTGTTGTTGTTAAATTTGTGGATTATGCCACTCTACTAGGCTACGCCTGTCCCAGAGTGGCGTTATAGTACACAATTATAATATTTTTTTAAATTCGTCAGTAATATTTATTTTCATAAGGTAGTAATTTTTAGTCTACTTTGAAGATGTTACTTTTATCACGAGGCAATTCATTTTGAGGGCTGAAATAATTAATTAGATACAAAAGCTATGGAGTATTGAAACGCTTGAAAACTCAGGAGTTTAAATGTTTAATGACAACTAATCTTACTAATTAACCAAGGACAATTTCCTGTCTTCTAACTATTCAGATAGGAGGCAGAAGCGGCAGCGATTACTAACATGTAGTAACAAGTATTTGAGTTGACATGCGTACCTTAAATGCTTCACTTATTGATTACTAGTTTCATTTTTTAAATTTTAAAGTAAATCTTATTATCTTTTATTAACGAAATATGGTTTTAAGATTTATCATTTGAGTAAAATTGTAGTATAAATGATGCGATTTATTTTTTGTGTGATTTGTATTGTAGTACTTTAGGACTGGATCAATTTAATGCCACATCTGGGGAAATGATTATTTTATGAAAATTCAAGTATCGAAATTTAATTTTATACATATATTTTTTTAATTAATATTTATATTATTAATCGGTATTTATGATTCAGGAAATTATAAAATAATTATAAAGATAAATTAATTTTTATTTTCGTGTACCATAATTTCAGGGGAGAAGGACCGATGGGAGTCGACGGTAAAGGATCTGGATGGCAGATTCCTTAATTTGCCCGGAGACTGTTTAGTTGCTACTGCTTTTATATCCTACCTGGGGCCATTTGGTTCAGAGTTTAGAGAACAGTTGATGAATGTCTGGATAAATGAGGTAAATTCATTCGACCATACATTAATTGGACAAAATAAAATTTGTAGATATTTAATTGACAAATACTTATTTTATTTAATTAATAATGACATATTTTAGGTGGCCCAGGAGGAGATTCCACACAGTCCGGAATTGAGTATAAAATCATTTTTGTTAAATGATGCATTACTGAGAGAATGGAATCTTTGGGGCCTGCCAGGTATATGTACATTACTTTTATTTTTTGTTAACACAGAATAATCTTTTTAGTATTATAATTGTTTTTACCTGTGTCTATATGAGTCACATACATCTATATCCTCATGTCAAATTGCATAGGTATTTTTAGTAAAAAACTAATCTTCTGAAGGTGAGCCCCCATAATTTTATTTTGATGAATGATGATAAATGTAGATTAAAACTTTCGATACTGGCCAAATATTTTTAATCAAATATCCTATTTTCACCATGCAGACAATGGAAATTTTAGCTGTCATCATTACATGCAGCCAATAATTAACAATTTTGAGATATGTATTTTATTCATGACACTACACAAGGGATATTTGAAATATCTCTGTATCATTTTGCTAATTACAAAAATAAATATTGCTACGCTGTAGCCATTACATTACTACATTACATTACATTACATTACATTACATTAGCATGCAGGGTAGCAACCGGAATTAGCTGGTCACTTTCTAATAGTAAATAATGTTAAAGAAGATTTATGAATGATACTTTAATATGCCTTCATTTGCTTCAGGTGATGCATTCAGTGCTGAAAATGGTATAATAGTTACAAATGCTACCAGGTGGCCTCTGGCTGTTGATCCACAAGGCCAGGCTCTCATTTGGATATCCAATATGGAACATAAGAATGGCATTAAGGTACATCATTTATATTATTTTTTAAACTTACTTGTAGATTTATTATCATCCATGTTGGTCCCTCACGATGAGTATCATGATGTTGATCCCGAATTCTCAGTCTCTTGACTATACTCCAGCAGATCTAAGGGTTGTCACCGTATAAGTGCCTGTTGTTACACTTGATCGTGTGGAACCGACGGAGATTGCACACCACACAAAAAAAAATGAATGCACCAGAGACTGCACAAGCCTGACTTTGATTGTTTTCGGTATATGTAATGCTGTTTTCCTTTTTTATTCAAGACAAGATATAGAACTTTTCGCTACACCAATGCGTCAATCAATATCTGGTTCGCAGGAACCATTATCAAGTTATAGACCCGAGATAATTAAAGTTCTCGACAATTCCCAAGTAGGAAGAGTATATCCATCTGAAAGCTTGTAGTTTAGAGTATTTGTAATGCTAATAAAATTGTGTGTTTTTAAATATTATTAATTATTTGAATAATTGAATATTTTAGGTGATTGAGGCTGGACAGCCCGAATACCTCAAGGTGTTGGAGCAGAGTCTCATTAAAGGAAAGCCAGTTCTAATACAAAATGTTTATGAAATCCTTGATCCATCAATAGAGCCAATATTGACCAAGGCTTTGGTGTATATAGGAAACAGAGTTATGATAAAGTTCAATCAGATGGTCATTGATTTTAATCCAAATTTTAGATTGTACCTTACTACCAAACTTGGTGAGATTTAAAAAAAATAGTCCATTCTTAAACATACATGTATTAAATATTCATATACAGACAAAATGTAAATTTTGGTAGTGTATTTGTTACAGTGAATCTGATTTTCTAGTGAGTCCATCATTCACTGGCATTTTAGAGAAAGTATATTCAAGGTCATTCTTATCATATTCAAAGAGTTTTTCACCAATAGAAATGAATACAATATTTTAACTTGCACTTACGAGTGAATTTATTGGTTTCCGAACTGTCAAAATTAAAATTGACAAGTCTGAAATCCGTTTCCGTAAAAATCTATGCTTTTAGACGAACTTTTATTTATCCAAATTGAAACAACCGGGCCTTGAATAACAATTTAATAAGTCATTGCGTGAACAAGGTTCTTACTGCATTATTAATTTCTTCTGTGCAAATCAACATTATGTAGGTAACGGATATTATTAAAATAGTCATTTAAGTGTTGACAGCTTCTTAAGGGGGTGACAGACGTGCGAGTAAGTACGCGAACTTACGGCTCGACGACCTTTTTCGCCCGAGTTTTTATTGTTGTTGGGAAGGTAGGTAGGTCGATAGAATGAAAGAGCGATTGGTATTTAATATTTATTTCTCGACCGGAGGTAAGCTCCGGGAGCAAATGAGATGTACAGGTTACAGTGTGTGAGTAAATTATTAATTATAAAAGAAATGGTAAAAAAAATATCAAACACGTATACAAATGATCGGACAAAAAGAAATGATGACGCGCGGAAGTCTGCCCGATCTTACGGCAGAAGCCCGACTGGTGTGGTGTCGTCATGTCCCTAGCTCGACCCCTCTGTTTACATCGCGGAGATTTTTATTGTGTTGATATAAACAAAACTCTGGGTCGGGCGATAGGTACTTGGCACAGGGTTGAACAGGTACCGCTACATTGTTGTCCCACATAAATGTATTATAATTTGTAATGTAATAATTTAAAATGTATTATTTTTTCTTCTTATATACATTTATGTACTACTTGCTATTTAATATATTATAATGATATTCCTCTCCTACTCACGAGTTATATTACTCTTGTAGAAGAGAAATACCATTGCAAAAAAACTGTTGCTATCTTTACTGTAAAAAAAATGTATTTAAAAAAAATAGCAAGATTCAAGCTTACAATAATATATCGGCAATCATACGAAAGGTGGAAAGAAATGCTACCATTGATTCTATCAAGAAAATAAATAATTCTTTAAGGGCTGGAATTGTGGAAATCTTCCTTCCTTCACGTAACTCTCTTACTAAATTTACATGTGATAAACGCTCTCTTTTCGTAAGCCATTACTTCATCCGCACTCGCCGTTTTTAAAATGTGATTATATGATATAATTCCTAAATAACACAAGGCTTCATCTCTCGACGACATCGCGATACGGTGTGAGCAAGCTTCACGTCTGTCACCGACGTCGAGCCGAGTAAGTTTGCGAACTTAAAAACCGCGCACTTTATGTTGTAAGTCTACTACCCGTGCTTACACGTGCGCAAACAAGAAACGCAAACGACATTAGACACATTTTTGATAAAAAGATAGAAAATTGGAAATGCGGAAGAATCTGAATGAATTCAAACGTAAATGATGACTTGGAATCTCTTTGATTTTTGTATTTTTCGCATCGAGTGTTTGTTACTTGACGCACTTTTAAAGGTTCATTTAAAATTAATAATACCGGGTGTATGTTTATTTATGTTTCTATATTTGTAAGAAATAAACTTTTGTTGTATTGTTATAAAAAAAACATATTTAATAAACTTAATTGACAAAATACATATTCATTAATAAAAATTTTCCCTTAACCCCCCAATATTTACATGGTGACATAACCTCGTTTTGTTCCGGCAGTCGTCAGATATCATAAAAAACCCGAGTGCGCGATCTTTCAGCCGACACCTTACTTCGCGATTCGTATTCGTTTTGCGGTGCCGCTGTCCTATTTTAATTTAGGAGTTAAAATAGGACCGCAAAATGAATAAAAATCGCCTAGTGTAGTGCCGCCTTTATACTTTCTACGCTTTAAGAATTACGTGTACAAATTGATGGTTTCACCGATATATTGTCTATGCTTTGAGTAATGTATTTTCACGGATTATGTGTAGTGAATCTGAGAATTCGTTGATTTAGATGTTTTCACTGTCCCCACTCTGCCCGACCGGGAAAAGCACAATTTTACTAGTGAAAGTATAGTCTCACTAAAAATGCAAATTCGCTGTAAAATATTCATTAACTAGTACACTGTATACATTAACTTTCGATAATGTGCACATTAACTCATGGTTAGTGCATACATATACTTACTAGTTAATGTATGTTATAGAAATTTAACAATTTGTAACATATGAACGGCATTACTAAACAGCCATTATTGCACCAAGTAAGTAAAGTAAGCAAGTATGCACAGTCGTTCATTCATTATACATACTTATTTTCATTTATATTATTAAAATTCCTCTAACTTCCCCATCATTATAAATTTTATTAGTATTAATATTTAAAGCATTAACTTTGTGGTCAGACATTATAACAGAGTGTTAGTGAAATTTGTATAAATCACTACCAGATTTTGATTGTTATTATAAATTTTATCATACAAGAATACCCCGATATACTTATGTAAACATAAAACTGACCTATGTAAATTCGAAAATGTGTAACTTTTTACCTTGTCTCCGAGCCCAATCCCACACCCTCGTGAAACTTTAATTGTGATATGCTGGTCTGCACTTGTGCGAGCTTGTACGGATATATTTTACATGCAGACATGTTACACATGTCGACCTGTACGGCTGATTTTTAAACGCGGTACATGTTTTGTTATATTTATTCTGGTCTACATTTCAATTTTTTGATTTCATGAAACCATGTACTTGAAAAACAATCCAAACTCTGTGTATCTTTAAGCCAAAATATGGAGAGTAAACAGTATGTCTGATTTTAGAGAGAAATTTGAAATTGCGATTACTCCTTATTATGGACTTACTAACTTTTGGCAGTAACGCCGCGATATATGTACATATATGTATGCACATATTTCATTTAATTTGATTTGTTGATTCAAAAATCATAGTAATCTTTAGCTTAAAGCATAGATTTTTACGAAAAGAGGTTGTTTGATTAGTGGAAAATGCAAAAATATATGCTTTAAATGAAAGATAACTAGAAACCAAGTTGATGCACTCGGCCCTAAGAATCTTTAACTACAACTACATATTATAAACTTTTATTTTCATTTAAGGTTTTAAATTTTGAACACTACAATAGGTGATGAGGCTTGAGATAGACAATATATTTTATATAACAGTAAACACTCACCTCAGAATGTATACACATCAACACGTGAACTGCTAGAACACTCATGCAAACCTAAATAATTAATCTTTTCATTAATTTCATCTCTAATATATATTTTTTTGCACACGATTATATTTGCAAATAGGAAACCCAACATACACTCCAGAGGTGTTGACCAAGACAACCATGGTGAACTTTGCTGTAAAGGAGCAGGGCCTCCAGGCACAACTGCTGGGTATCGTGGTGCGTAAGGAGGTACCGCAGCTGGAACAGATGAAGGATAACCTGGTGGTTAATATTGCAAAGAATAAGAAAATTCTGGTGTGTATAATTATTTACTCTAATTATAATACAAAATCATTTTTAGCAAATTTAATTGGATAATTGAGGATATTAAGTACAGACCAATTTTCAAAATGTTCACAATAGCAACCAAGTCACAGAAATTGTGGCTACATAGCCAATAAATTGTAGTAAATAAATTTACAGTCATTTTATTGCTATGGATTTCATTCTCTGCCATTATATTATCTTCATTCATATTGATTCCGTTGGCTTTACATTGACAATCTCCAATACATAAAAATATTTTCTTTTGTGGATACAAGTCAAAAATGATAATTATTATTGACCGCTTGCCATATTCCCAATTCTTCTGAAAATATTATATGTAATTATTATAATAGTTGTTTTAATTTATTTGTATATTTGTCTAATTATGTATTTTTATTGTCTGGAATATGCTGTTGTATGGCATGGACCATCGGCCAGAGCATGTC
Source organism: Agrypnia vestita (assembly GCA_016648135.1). NCBI lineage: Eukaryota > Metazoa > Arthropoda > Insecta > Trichoptera > Phryganeidae > Agrypnia > Agrypnia vestita. The sequence goes on from JADDOH010002327.1 coordinate 25,184, forward strand.
CGGGAGGCTAATGGCCTTCGAGATGTGGTGCTACAGGCACATGGCGTCGATCCATTGGTCAGAATATATCCGAAACGACGAGGTGTTAAACAGGGTGGGCAAAAAGAGGTGGCTCCTGAACAGAATCATCCAACAACAAGCAAATTGGATAGGCTATAAAATAAGGCATCCAGGCCTGCTTTTTACCATTGTCGAGGGAATATTGAAGACAATAATCATAGAGGCCGCCCAAGATCAAGATTAGGTTATTGGAGATGTGCGCTATAATATCTACCAAGCAATGAAGAGGCTGGCAGGTGACAGAGAGGAGTGGAGAGATCGAGTGCTTGGTGCAGACCTATCCTAGTATTGTGACCAAATAAAATTAAAGATTGTGTGTTATATACATATATAAAATAGACTGTACTTGCCCGCTGCAGGGATTAGGCCTCCCCAATTCTTCTTGTGGGTTGGTTTTCCTTATCCACTATAGTTTTACAAATTTATAATAGTGGTATATTTGTAAACTTTTCAGGTTGATCTAGAAAATGAACTACTGCGTTTGATGAATGAGTCTGAGGGTTCTTTGTTAGAAAATGAGGAGCTATTTGTTACTCTTCAAATTTCCAAAAAAACTTCCGTGGATGTGAAAGAGGCATTACAGACATCACAAGTTACTGAAGTCGAGATTGACACTGCCCGACAGGTAAATGGTTTTGTTATTGTGCAAGTTCTGTTCTGCATTCTTCTAACCTTATTCCTTTTTCCTAATCCTTGTTTTGTACTTTCTAGGCTTATGTTCCTGTAGCAGAGAGAGCATCTGTGCTATTCTTCGTCTTAAATGATCTCTCCTTAATTGACCCGATGTATCAGTTTTCTCTAGAGGCGTACATAGATGTATTTTTATTTTCAATCAACAGAAGTGCAAAAACTCCTGTGCTGGAAGACAGAATTACCAATCTCAATGAGTACCATACCTACTCTGTCTATAAGTAAGATGTTTTCACAAACAAATGATACACTGTCAGTAAAAATTCATATAAGTTTACAATCTATTTATCTACAATGATATTTTTACAGAAATACATGCAGAGCATTATTTGAAATGCATAAGCTTGTATTTGCATTTCACATGTTGGCCAAAATTATGAATCAGAAGGGACAACTATCAATGATAGAATACCAGTTTCTGTTGAAAGGAGGAATCGTTTTGGACAGGGCTCAGCAGCCTGAAAATCCCACAAGTAACTTTTTTACAGATTCAGTTCCATTGTTAGAAATAAATAATGTAAATTTGATATTGTTACTTAATTTAATTTGATGTCACTACTTGATTGAAAAAAAATCTTCTAATTTGCATTTGAACAATTCTGCATATTTTTTGTTGAATTGTGCATTTTCACAAGATAATTATATTTCTTCCAAAACTCGTCATTGTCGCTAATATAACACTATAGCACATACATAGTATGTTCTTAGTAAAATATTAAAAATAATGGGAATATGATGCGCAATATTATTTTTATTTAACTTTGTTTTCATTTGCTAATAACTTAAATTAGTAAGTCATCATCATTACTCTTGGCACTACAAACCCCTGGTGGGTCTTGGCCTCCTCAAGAGTCTTCCTCCACTCGTCTCGGTTTAGTGCCAGATATCTCCAGTTCCGAACCTCCAAGGCAGAAAAAATGTCTTTGAGGACATTGTCACTCCATCTTAATTTTTTATTAATTTAGTAATATATAATTAAATTAGTAAGTATGTTTTACATAATACATACATATTATGTATGTGCATATATATTGTACATATAATGTACTCCAATTGCTATGTTTTATTAAAGATTGGCTACCTGAAGACTGCTGGGACAACATGACTGAGATGAACAAGCTCCCGGGCTTCCACGGAGTGATAGACACATTTGAAACATACTCCAGAGACTGGCAGGCTTGGTACTTGCATCCCGAGCCTGAAACTCAACCATTGATAGGTAATAAATTATCACAATTATTGTTATGCTGTTGTATAATATTTAGCATCCTTCTGCTCGGTGTTTAATTAGGATATTTTTTGCGTGTGTTAGTCTATTTGAAAAATGTTTTTATTGCCATATTAAAGGTACAGATTGAAAGAAGCCCCTTTGCTGATGTCTTAATGAAATTCCTTGAATTTGAGCAGAAAGGAGTGGTCTCGCTGTTGACAAATGAAAGAGAACCACATATTTGAAAGATTTTTTGCGCTTGATGAAGTATTACGGTTAATACAATTATTTTATTCCAACAGGCGAATGGAATGGAATATGCAATGATTTTCAAAGATTGCTTTTTGTGAGATCTCTTCGATTAGATAGACTAACATCATGCATCACTACTTTCATTAGTAATATCATGGGACCTAGATATGTTGAGCCACCTGTACTTGATATTAAGGTAAAATATAACTGATGTTTGTAGTTTTAAATGTATAAAGTAAAATATATTTATTTTTATTCATAAAATGTATTTGGTGCTTATTTGCCTTATGGGTGTCATTTGTTTAATTTTGTATATGTGTACCTATACCTATATATATAATTTTCTGAAGTCCAAAATTTTAACTTGTTGAGGGCCTAAAAAATTCCAAAGCAACATATAGGCAAGGGCCGGAAATTTACTGAATTTTTTGTGATTTTTCTTTTTACGAAAAAACCATGAAAACATGCGTATATTAAAAAAAAACACACACATTCATATTATTTTATCGTAAGTGTCGAAATGCAATGATTTTTTTATCATTTAAGTAAAAAAAATATCTTTTTTTGAATTTCGAAAATGTTGCCAGCGCAACATTTTCTGAAAAATAATAATTATTTTTTATTTGTTTATTAGAGACAACACTACTATTAATAATAATAATCTTCTTCTGTGTGGTATATTTTGTTGCACGGCACGGCACACGACGGGACATCGCACTCATAACACATAAATATGATACACTTTCACACACACACATATTTCAAATAAACGCAACAAAATTGCGTGTATTTTTGTTAATAAATCACTATTAGTATTCAATTGAATCATAAACCAACAAAAACTGACAAATATCGCAAAACATATCGTATATATTTGTATATACGTGTACAAATAAATCGAAAATCGAAAAAAATAAATCGTATTTCCCGCGCACATTGCGCGTGACCTTGACGATGGAATATTTGAATTTCGATTGCACAACACGCGATCGGGGCGCCATCTATAACAATTCTATACGATTTTGACGGCAGAAAAACTTCTGTTTTGATTGTTGATTTAAAATATAATCCGTGATGTTTTTGAGTTGAAAATGGAACGACAGGTCACAACAGGATTTCTCTATTGGGAAAAAATTAGGTTTTTCAAATTCGATACGCGGCCGTCGATAAATAATTTATTTTGTGCCTGTCGCATATATGCGACGCGGCCCCTGGGGACAGTCGCGCTCCGTCGCATATATGAGACGCGGCCCCAGGCTCATTAATAAATAATCAATTTTTACTAGGTGTACATATTTATAATATTTAGCACGTGTATAATCTTGAGAGTGCTACGGGAAATAATAATGTCACCACAAAGTTCAAACCATCATTCAGAAGAAAAAATATTCTTTGAGCAATTAAAATGTAACTGTCCGTCTGGTGCTGAAAGAAATTTACAAGTTTACAGTCCAGACGTTTGTCAAAAATTATTTACAAATTTTAAACAACAAAAAAAAATATTTATTCCATATAAATTTATTTATAACTATACACTTGTATTCTAAATTAATAAAAATGTGATTTTCATATCACAATATCTTTTTTAATAATTTGAATCCAAAACTACCTAAAAAAACTAGAATTTGTGAAAATATGAACTGTTTATATGTATTCAAAAAGTAATATTCACAAACAAATTGCAGCTCACGTGTAATGAATAGTATTAACTACGAGTTTCAGAATATTTTATTGTGAAGTCAAGCTCAAGCGAACACGTAGTTTGACAATCTCTAAGGGTTAAAGAACGGCAAAGTTTCTAAATCACTCCTCTATAATTTGTCATTTATTAGTTACATACTCTGCTTTGACTGTATGGCAATGTGTATATATATATATATATATATACGAGGTGTGATCAAAAAATATGGTGAATAATGTAATTTCAAACAATGAAATAAGTTTATGACAAATTTGACTTTATATCCTTCAAAGTACTCTCCTTGGCTGGCGATGCACTTATCCCAATGGTGGTTCCATGATTGGAAGCATTTCTATAAGACTTCTTTCAGAAGGGCCTTTAGCTGCTCTGTCGTGGCCTTCTCAATGTCGGGAATGGTGTCGAAAAGTTGTCCATTCATCACGGTTTTTATTTTTAGGAAGACCCAGAAGGCGGATGACAGACAGGATTTTTTTTCGACCAATAACTCGCGGATCAGAAGCGAGATGTGGCTCGACGCATTGTCGTGATGTAGCACTCACTCATCTCATTTGCAAATTATCAGTTAAAATGCTTTTCACGGACCTGTACAAGATGTTCAGTTCATCGACAAGCTCTCGAAAAGTCATTTTTGCTTTTAAATCACCCACACCACTTGTAAATAGTCTTCATGGTCATCACATTATCGTCATATACTGATTTTAACATTTTATGAGCTTCTTTGGCACTTCTTTGCAACTTGAAACAAAACACGGGCTGTTAGAAATCCATGATGCGTGACAGACATGATAAACATGATCTTACTCTCTGGGCTCTGGGAGTGGCCTGATAGGTCACAAATTGTTCTTACTCGTCACTATTATTATCAAAGGAACACTACCGGGATCGATATTTCACATCAATGTAGCGTCAGCAGTTGCTGCTATAAAAATTCATTCACAGTATTTTTTGATCACACCTCGTACATACTAAAAACTACATACTAACAACCACATACGAAAAACATGTTTTCTTAATATTAAATGTGACATTTTGCAGGCTGCGTGGGAAGAGTCTCAAAGTAAAACACCCCTTTTATTTGTCCTCTCTCCCGGAGTCGATCCTACTTCAGCTCTGATACAACTGGCGGTCGATTGTAAAATGTTTGACAAATTCCAATCTTTAAGCTTGGGCCAAGGACAATCTGTGATTGCAGAGAGGTTACACTAGTTTATTTCTCATCTTTGATTAGAATTACTAAATTATTATTCATTACTTTGATGGTTTAAAATGACACAAATAGTATCAAATTTTATCTTCCCTATTCTAAATTCTAAAGTATTCAATGAGGTTATATTTTACTATAGGTTCCTTGCAGCGGGGATGGAAGAGGGGGGATGGGTGTTTTTGGCTAATTGCCACTTGGCGTGTGCGTGGCTCGGTACCCTGAGGGGCCTGGATGCTCCCACTGTCCACAGTAAGTTCAGGCTGTGGCTGTCTTCCATGCCTGATCCTACATTTCCCTTGGGAATTCTACAAAAGAGTATTAAAATGACTACAGAGCCACCTCAAGTTAGTTTAAATATATTATATAATTTATTTATGCACATATGTATAATATGGTAATTGAGTGTTGAGTGAATTATTATTTTATGTTTAATTTTTGAAAAGTTATAAACTTTTTGAATTACAGGGACTGAAAGGTAACATGGCAATACTTTTTTCAAATCTCAATGAAGCAAAGTTTGATGAGGGAAGTGATAAATACCGCAAACTGCTCTTCTGTGTATCATTCTTCCACTGCACTCTTGTTGCGAGAAAACGTTTCAGGCAGCTTGGATACAATGTCGTTTATAGTTTTAACAATGCAGATTTTGAAGTTAGTATACAAATAGAGTTTTCATTTTACATGCAATCAATTTTTTTTCTAAAGAGAATATATAATATAACATTGTGTTCTCATTTCTCACTTTTCTAGGCATCTGAAAATCTTTTAACAATATACTTGAACGAATACGAGGATGTCCCCTGGGATACTTTGAAGTACCTGTTTGCGGTTATAAACTATGGCGGCCACATTACGGATGATTGGGACATGCGAGTACTGCTTGCGTACATCAATCAAATATTTTGTCCTGATGCTTTAGAGGTGGAAAATTTTAGGTTTGTATTTCAAATAAAGAACTTTTAATTTATTTCATTAATTATTTATTTTCTATTTCTATAATATTTTTTATACACAATGGTCAACTACATCTATAGTCGGTCAAGAGATGATTTACAATTTTTTATTAATTTTTAAGTGAAATTGGTTTTGAGTGATTTCATTTAAAAATGACATTAAAATTTGCAACATTACAAATATGTTGCAAATTTGCCAAACGTAGTTTCTTGATAATTAAAAGAAATTGCACAAATCATTTGCGAAGATTAACAGAAAAAAAATCTATCTTCCTAAAAAATATTTTTGAACTTGAAGGAGTATTGTGAAAAATCCAGAGAAATATTACATATTTTTACTAAAAGCATAGTTGCTATCAGAAGAGGCCTTGGATAACGGAGGACATTGTGGCTGAAGAATCATAGGCAATGGTTTAATAAGTTTAAAGAGTCCACAGTCCAAATATTTTGTGCTGTTGTCTATAAAATAATGATCGCAAACATTTAAAAACCAGACAAGCATTAGAATAAGAAGAGACTCGAACCATCAACTTTTTATTGGAAGTTTAGGGAAGCTTCAGGGTTCGTTGAATGAAAGAAAGTTATGCTCCAGGAGCATGTGAAAGGGTTATATGTAAATGAGGAACAAAAAAAGATGATGCGCGCAGGTTTGCTTGACGTTATTGTAGACGCTCAACTGGTGTTACATCGCTCCCTAACTCGACCCCTTTGTTCCCATTTGTTTACTTTGCAGGGAACATTTTTGGGTGGCTTCTTTTTATTATGTTAATGTTAACAAATCGCTGGGTTGGACGATAGGTACATGGTGCAAGATTGGACAGGTACCAATCACAGCACTACACACAGTATACGAGAACAAAGAAAGTAGATAGGGAGACAAAACAACGATGCCACGTTTTCAGTGGAGTGTCTGCCACAACATCTGACAGACCTGTGCCACGTAAAATCAGAGTTTCTTGTTCATCTTCACAATATACCTGTAACCTGTATATCTTCACTTGCTCTTGGAGCCTATCTTTGGTCGAGAAATAAACATTAACAATCAATCGCCCTTTCATTCTATCAAACTTCGAATCTTCCCTGAAGAAGCTACCATGTTTTTATTGCAATGTTCCTCAAATACCTTTGAAAAGATCCTCCTAAATGGTGTCAGAACATTCAGTCCATTTTAAAATAGTTCAAACGGGCGAAAATGGATATCTCAGTAATTCAGTAACATGCATTGTTTGCACTGTACATCAAAAAAATCCATTTTGTAAATCTTTCCAAGATGATCTAATTTATTCTTATTCTTTGATAAACCTAATTTATTTTTAAATTTCATAGATTATCACCAGTAACAGCATACAACATTCCTGTGGATGGCTCTCTGCAGTCTTACAGGGACCATATTGACATGCTTCCCACTCTGGAGCGGGCTGAGTCAGTGGGCCAGCACTCTTCAGCAGACGTAGCTTGCCAGGCCCAGGACGCCAGCTTCATGTGTGATTCTCTTCTTTCATTGGTCGCCACTGGGGGAGGGGCGGACGACAGCGGTAAGGATGAAAAGGTAAATTTATACATCTTACTTTATTTATTGATTTAAAATTTATTATGATAATTTTGAATTTAAATAAAAATAGTATATTTATTTAAAGACTATTTTAATATTAAATAAAATGTGTATGGAAGTGTTCCCAGGTTTTCACGGCCATTCAGAATCTTCTGTGTATAGTTTTCTGGGATATTCTACTGTTTATATGTGACCCTCTGGCTGACCTTTCGGATCCCGTTGCAGGGTCCATCATCAGGGCTGATGATAGATCCTGCAATGGGATGCGAAACTTCACCCAGAGACGTCACATGGCAGAATATCCCAAAAAGCTATACACAGAAAATGTGTATGAATACTATGTTGTGTGTGTTATTCGGTGTATCATCATTATCGTCTTCATCCCCTTGTCCTAGTAGGTATTGTCCTATTATTCTGCATATATACATACATAAATATTCTTAGCTAAATATTATGTAAAATAATTGCAGTTTATGATGTTCAAATTAAAATACACTTTTCCCAGCTAATAATTGATTTTATTAATCAAAATAAGTAACATTAACATTTAAGCATTTTTGTCAATTAATTATGTGTTTATTTATCCAGATCTTAAAAAATTTTTGGAGTTGATTACATCTCAAAATGCGTTTTTAGCTGCTGCTTTTAATAGTTGCTTACTCTTACTCTGTATGAAGTTTTCAAAATGCTTAAACAAGCGATAATCTGTTATAGACGTACCTTGGCGTGCGAGGGAGGGCGTCCCTATCGCGTAACAGAAGTTGTCAGGGTGTAAATTTATTACACAATACATGATGTACAGAATGTCCGGTGACCGGTGTCGTATTAAATACAGAAATTTGGTCGGGCAGCACTAAAGAAACCATGCAGTAATGGCGGCCGTTCTATCTGTCAAACTGTCAGATGGTAATATCGGTCAAAACTTTAATACTTCATTGGCAATTGTTCTTGCACCACCCCGGACTGTTTAGGATGTTTTGGACATAATAATTTAGTGTATATTGGTAATGAAGATGTCACAGCTCCCGACCAAATACAAAATTGAACTAAATGACAGGGCGAGGGGTTACCGCCGGGTGCGGGCGGGGCGGGTTTTAGTTCAAAATTCGCCGCACGCCAAGTTACGTTGGGCAAGCAATAGTGCGACCTCTGGTAAAAATGGTGCATTAGAGATTGTTTCATAGTACACAGCGAAGAACTTTGTAATGGAAATGTTCTGGTTTTCATTCAGTTTGTGCAAGCTTTTTTGATTTTATAACTTTTTAAGTGGTCCAGAACCGTTGAATGACTAACACTAACACTTTGTACATGCTCTCAAATTGTTGTGCACAGTTCTGATTCAATGAATGTCTTCAGTCTGAAGAAGGACGCCCATGGACTTCATCTTCAATTACCTTGTCACCAGCACAAAACTTTTGAGCCACCATTGCATTGAACATTCCATAATAGTACTTATACCAAAAGCATTATTTAGTTTTTGAGCAGTTTCTGCTACTTTATCACCCGTTCTGAACTTATAAAAAAATTGCTCTTTGCTTCTTTTTCATCTTTATTTCATTGAAGCAAAATAAAGAATAAAACAGTAGTCTATGTTATCAAACTTCAGTCTGAAAATTTCCATTTGGTATATTTACATTTACACAATGAAAAGACACCTTCATTGAAAAAAAAAGATTAGATTCAGCAACCAAAACTGATAATAATTCTCCCACTGACATAAAATAGTAGTAACAATATCTTGGGGTCTGGGCTTAGTTTATAACATAAGATATGTTGCACTACTGAGAGACATGGATTACACACCTGGGATTAATGTTATAATAAAATTTGAATGTATGAGTTCTGAGTTGAAACTATTGTATACTTTGTTTTCAGGTAAACGCTCTGGCAATAGAAATGCTTAGTAAATTGCCTCACATAATAGATATAGAAACAACAGAAAAATTGATGGGTGCTGAAGCTGTTATGCCACTGTGTGTGTCCCTGACACAAGAACTCGTCTACTTCAACACTATCATCAAGTATATTATGAATGGATTAAAGGTAGGATCATTTAAATATCTTTATTTTATATGTGTATATTATTATTTTGTTGATATACCTACACTATCATAAAGCAAATGTGTTGTGAATGTTAACATTGAATTTTTTCAGGAACTTAAAAAAGCCATAGCAGGCCTAGTTGTGATGAGTGAAGAATTAGAAGTAATGTATCAGTGTCTTTTTGAAGGAAAAGTGCCTCCCCCATGGATCAAAGGTAAACCCATAGCTCAATACCGTAATTAAAAACAGATTTTCTTTTGTTATCTTGCATCATGTTAGTGCAACAGTAAAATAACAATATTGGTTGTAATACACACTGATTCTAATCATAGAAACAATCTCCAGAAGTCATAGTTGTCCATCATCTTCACGGCATACTTGAAATCGAGCCTTTAGTGAAATCACGGCATACTTGAAATCGAGTCAGATTTGCATTGGATTGGGTCCTAGGCTAATATGTATTGGGGACCTCAAAATAAGAAATCAATTAATTAAAATGTAATTTTAAACATTAATATTTTAATAATATGAATTCTTTTCTAGCTTAGCTGTATATTTCTATTGATAAGTCTCACTATTCCCCAGCCCGTCCATCAGTGAAGCCTCTTGGCTCATGGTGCCGGGAGCTGTCAGCCCGTGGGGCACACCTAGCGGCGTGGGCGGCCGCACCGAGGGTTTCCCCTACTCTCTGTTGGCTTCCCGCCTTTAACACCCCCACAGGTTTTCTCACTGCTGTGATGCAGGTTGGCTCACCCTAGTGCTATGTTTCCGTTTTAGGGCTTGTGTTTTTTAATTTGATTATAACTGATATATATATATAAGTACAATTAAAGATCTTGCATTCTTTATGTTTCCATAAAGTTTTTAATTTGACTTGAAAAACTTGTTTGCATTTATTATTTAAAAAAAAACATGTTTTTATAAATAATAAATTTTTACTATTGTTTTTTCTATTTTTTTCAATTTGTCAATTAATTAAATTAAATTATGAAATTTATTAATGAACAGTATTTTGTTTTGCAGACCACAGCTCGTAAAGAAGGTTGGCCAATAGACACGCTCTGCTGGGAATTTACCGTTTATTCTGTCGAAGAGTCGGCCTTTGCAAGGCCACCCACTGATGGTGGAGTATACATAAGGTAAAGCACATTAATTTATTTTTAAGATTTTTAAAACAGTGCTTTAAATATAAGCGGCAGGCAGTCACACTTTAAAATAATTAATTACGTATTTATTATTATGTACCTATATACTAATAAGCTAACTAGAATTTCTTCAAAATAAAGTATGTATTTCCTCATATTCCTATCACAGTCATTATCATATTATACAGTTTTGATAAACCATAATTTTCTGTGAGATAAATATATAATTTCGCTTTTCTTTCAACATATCGAATAAAGGCAATGTTTGTAATTTTTTGATATACATACTTTTACTTTTTGCCAGTGCTGCACAAACCATTCAAAAAATTATATCTTAGACTTTAATAAATTATGTGTCACGATTTTCTTTGTCTCTTTGTTAAATTGATCGAAACTGTAATGTATTGCATCGAATCATGCAGGTAATCTGCAGGAAGTGTTCTTTATCTTGTGGGGTCTATACTGCAATTGTTAAATTGGTTGCTGCTTGGTACTGGGCCTCTTGATCAAGGATCCCCTCGCTATTCTCACTTCTGTGCCTTTACGCCTCTCATGTGCTTTTTGGTGGGAAAAATAGAAAACTCAAGAGGCACATTCTCTCGCATACTTCACATATGAAGCAATCCCCTTTGGCTTGGCTAAAAGCCATTTTTTTAAATGTCTAACCGCCACTACACCATCAGCCTGAGAGAAGATGACTTTTAATTCGCACTGACCTTTCATACACAATCCCTCCACACAAGACACATATAATTGTTAAATATGGGGTATAAAAGCAAAGACAGCAATAATCAAAAAAATTTTAATGCTGTCATTGGGGATAACTAATTTATAATGTATTGAATTTTAGATTTTTTAAATTTAGAGAAAACGTGATTTTGGAAGGGATAGCTACATAAAATCTAAATTTAGTTCATTTTTTTTCTGTTTATTACATTTTATTTTATTCTAGTTTTACGAAAACTATAATTAATACATAAATTTTATTCGCTGAGCCTCTCCAAAAAGAGACAACTGTTGTGCTAGGATAAGGACTTACATTTTTATGTTATTATTTATTTGAAATTAGTTATTCTCGGTGACTGCATTCAAAACATTTTTTTTTGCTTTAATACCTGGCAAATGATCTTCAATTGAAAATAAAATGGAAATAAATAATATACATGATTGAAAAATACTCAGTAACTGCATACGTAAATTATCATTTTCAGAGGATTATATTTAGAGGGAGCGAGTTGGTTCAAGAAGGAAATGCACCTGATTGAACCCCTCGCCATGCAGCTGGTGTTTCCCATGAGCCCCATACATTTCAAACCCATACAAATGGGTGGAAGGCGAATGAGAAGTATGATTTTTTTAACAACTAAAATATTGCATCACCAGGAAAATATTTTTAAGTTATAATATGAATTTGAAGTTCACAAGCGCTTATATTTAGGTACCTACTTTTATTTTCTTTGAAAATTTAATCAAAAATTAGAAAAGTGTCGAATGTTTTTAAATTTACAAAAGTCATTAAAAATATGTAGATACATAAAATGCCTTATAAAAAAAATATACATGTTAAACATATCAGACACTATATGAAGAAAAATCTGAATACGTTCCTCAATCAAAGAAATTACCTGATTCTGAGGATCAGATAAATTCTGAAGGGCTGGGTAATAATATGTCTATTGCTAATATGGAAAGCTACCTTCCAGACCATATAAGAATATCACTTTGAAACTAATCACAGTCAAGGCATATAAAAGCTTAGAAACTGACTAGATAGGTTTAGAAATAGGACAGAGAAAAACTCATCAAACTTTTGATTCAGAGTAAGAGACATAAAATTGTTTTTCATCTGCAGTATTTGTGTTAGAAGCCATTGTTTGGTAATTAATATTCCAAGTGTGCAGTGTCCATATGCACATTATGCACAGTGACTACATCAACACTGTGCCAAAATTGGGGATGATTGAGATTCATCTTAAAAGTCTCATCAACAACAGTACAGTTTTGAGCAAGTTGTCACTTATTATCTATTGTAATTTGTATGCAGAGAAGAATGACCAACTAAAATATATTGGTTTCTATCACCAAATCTCCAAGGTGAGAGATAAAAGTCTCATCGGACGCTTCATAAGAGCAACGCACGCAGGAAATAATCAATTAATGTTTGTAATTTTTCAAAGCGCTCTATTAACGAAGCACCGTAATGCGAGGTGCATCCTTCGCTTGGACTACATCCAGGGAATTCCCTAGTTTATATATCATAAACTCATAAGTGGTATATATTAAGGTTTCTTTATGCAGATAAGTACACTTGCCCCGCTTACTATTACCCTCTGAGGAAAGGGGCATTTGTTGTCGGAGTCGACCTGTCGGCGGGAAAACAGGATTCCAACTTCTGGATAAAGAGAGGAACGGCACTATTGTGTACTCTTGGCACATGATGTCGCTTCATTTTTCTCTTGACTTAATGGGATCATTTAAAAACATATATTTCTCTAATATTTTAACATTAAAATGTTATTATTATAGTACATAAATAATTTCAATGATTTACTCATTTATGTGTTCAGTTTACATTAATACATACTCATATTTATATTATTTTAATTGTACGCTTTGTTTGGCACGAATATTTAATTAACATATTTTATATTGTACTGATCAAATAAATAATTTGCATAATTTATAATTTATTTTTATTTTATGTACCAGCGCATAGACGTGCACAACCCACATAAATACTTCCAGTGAAAATACTATAGCAATAATTCTATAGCACAACCTATCTGCACACCATTGCTAACTATACATAATCTATGTCATAATTGCTTCTAAAACGCAGCACAAAGTGATAATACAGCTCACCAGATTATGACATAGTTTAAAATTTTTTATAATTATACACTATTTCTTAATATAATTTTGTTTATAAGTAAACGACAATATGCTTTTTAATTGATTTTTTAAGCATTTTCCTAACTCAAGTCACGGTATATGCACTTACCGTGTCTTTGGGGTAAGTGCATCTATATTGATTTTTTTTACTTTTAACTAAGATAATTAACAAAAAAAAATTCATTTCAGGAAACATTATTAACGCACAAAATCGCTATCTTAAAACAGAATATATATTTAAAAAACATGTAATATCAAATCAAATAGTGCCGGATGGGGTAAGTACATTTATTAAGTGCTAGTGATGGGACAAAAAAAAAACAATTTATTGTTTAATTTAAAAAAATATCTATTGTGACAAAATCATGGGAGAAGTGTATCTACTCTTATAAATCAAAATTCCTTTAAATATTCGTTAAATCAATATATGTATACAAAACAAAATAGGTATAACTCAACAAAAGAGTACTCACCAATTGTTGTGTCGGTAACTCAAGTTTTTGTGAATTTATAGATAATTTACGAAGCTACTCTCAAGTCGCACGTCGAGATAAACCAGTGCTCAAAATTTGAATGCTAATAACTGACAACGTAGACTGTGTTGCAGCTCCATCTATGTGTCATAGCGTGAATCAAACTGATTTTAACAAAGTCTTCTAAGATGGCACCACTGTAACATGATCTGTATACAAGGCAGAAGCATTAGATGCACTTGTATGCACTTACCCCAACTCACCTTACAATTTTTTACATCTTTTTTTTTGGTATTGCCGTGAATGAATATTTTTGCTCTTGTTCTGTTAGTCAACACTTGGATTTCTAATTAAAATGTCTTTAGCACTCACTTCTTGTTTGAGTCTCTCCATTTCATAGCGTAGTTGGGGTAGTTAATTTTGTAGTATGTCATCGTACTAATGAGATACGAAATTTCGCACTTTGACCACTTCTGCAATTCTTCCGTTTTTTAAACACCTGAGTTTTGAATTCTTCCATTTTTTAGCGATATTTTGTAAAAATTCATCCTTTGTTTTCCAGTAATTTGTATTTATTACTGGATTTTTATTTTGTTGATTTCTAGTTAACAAATTATATTATTAATTGTAACTCAAATATTATATTTAATTTTTTGAGCAAGCACTTCGGTCCATAATGGGTTTATGACATTCACTGACTTTTGTATTATTATTTGGTTGTACATAAATATTTTGCCCAGTGTTAAGATGATTTAAATTACTTAATTTAAAACAGTGATTTAAATAGCGATTAAAAAAAATCAATGATTTCAATCAATACATTTTACTGCAATCAAATCAGTCAAAAAGTGTCAAGGAACTTCCCCTGGCAAAATTTGAGCCTTTCACTGAGTATTAGTCGATAAACAAGTCATACAGAAAATCGCCCCAACTGATTGGTGGGTAGCAATACATAATATGAAGAAAATGTATAACCGAAGAAGAATTGAATAAATCAAGCAACTGATAAGTACAGTTGCTTCTTCCGCTGGGGTCGAAAGAATATTTTTGGTATTCAATTTGATGCACAGCAAAATATGAAATAGATTAGGTTCCGAGACAAATTAGTCTTCCTTTTGAAAAAACTAAATTCAAACAAATTACAAAACCAATAAAAACAAAGTGGAATTACAGGACCACGCTACGGCTACAAAATTATATGGTAAACAGAAAACTAACAGTGACAATCAATAATGTGATTAGTGAAAAGTACCGACAACATTGAAACAGGAGTCGTAACAAGATTAAGTTGTAACAAGACGGTTTGTTATATTGCTCATGTGAACAGCCTACCAAATGTCATTAAAAAATGTTCAAAAAAGATGTTTGCACATGGTTGGAAAAGGTAAGACAAATACACATACAAATTTGGGACTTACAATAGATAAAAAATTTAATTGGACAAATCACAAAGAAGTTACATGCAACAAATAAAGAAAACTATTAGGCAAATTTGTACAACTAAAAGATTGTATTCCCAGACATACACATTACTGCTTACTACGCAATGGTAGATTCGATCATAAATTACGGACTACGTAAGTTTGACTTTTCAGTCATACTTAGACAGAATAAAAATTTTGCAATTAAGAATATTAAAAACGATAGCAAACAAAAAAGAAATGGAAGATTGTAAGGGTCAAACGGAAAATCTATTCAAAATGTATAAATAATAATATAAATGTATAATAATAAATAATAATAAGGTTCAAATCACAAATACAACACAGATACCTATATGACAAGACAAAAAAATCTAAAAACTTTTCCGGAGACCGTACAAAAAAATACATAATACCGAGTCTATTTAACAAAATACCGGGTGGACTAAAAAACGAAATAGGACAAAATTTAAAAAAAAAAAAATGTTTTGTAATGAAATGTGAATATTATATAATAATATGATTGTGTGAGTATGCATATTATTCCTACAGACAAACTGTTTATACAGTTTCGTAGATGTCTTAAGATAAATATTATATATAGATTTTAATAATAATAATAATTATAAAAAAAATATCTAAGTTATATGTAAGTAAGTATAAGTGACTGCGAGTGCGGTGAAACCCAAATGATTTTATGTTCATTTATTAATTTTAAGTTGTCTTTTATTTTCCTTGTTAATTTTTTCGCCAAAATGCTACTGTGTTTTTTTAAAAAATGATTGATTTTTAGCAGAACTTGTTGATTTTCGTTAATTTTATAATATTTTTGTGAAATAAGACAAATAAATATGCTACTGTGTTTTTTAAAAAAATACCGACTTTTTAGAAGTAGGTAGGTACTAATTTTATTGATTTTTGTTAATTTTATTAATAATTAAAATAGACAAAAATCATATTGTTTTTTCTCAACAATAACTTACTTCCAAATTAAAAAAGTTGTGAATAATAAAAAAATCTGGTTTTAATCAAATAAATCCGATTTTTTTATTTTTATAAAGAAATCATGATTTTTATCAACCCTGATTTCACCCTTTTTTGGAATTTGGTATCTTATTTAGCTGTTTATTATAATAAATTTCCAGTTTCAAAAAATAACGAAATCGTATGAAAAGCAGCAGGCAATGGGCGATGATAGCCAATCGCCGACACCAATAGCCGCGGAACGACTACTAATTACCGCACCGCGGCCACTGTCGGCCACGCGGCGGTTTGTACAGCCGCTCGCGGTACCTATATTTAAATATTTCAAATTCGCTTTTTGGACCATTATTTTATAAATACAATAATTAATACTTTATTAATTTAACCACACTTCAATTTTGTTGTGTTTCAACATGTTTCGGGAATGATGCTTCCTTCTATAGGATAATAAATATACAAAATAAATGTACATTTTTTGGCAAAATAAGGAGATCATTTTTGCGAAAATCTTCATATCTTCCGCATAAAGTAAGAAATTAGCGATATTAAAGCACTTTTGTGTATCGTATATACAGGGTTATTTGGAAAACATTAATAACCTCGCAGGACTATATTCCTGCATTGATTATTAGTGGAAAATGTTCACGCAATCATGACCTAATATTAATAGTTATGGAGATATGCGACATCAAAGTTTGCATTTTTTTTCAATATTTTTGACTTATTTTTTGTAAAACGTTGGACTATCATTACAGTAACTTATTTCGAATATGAAAAATTCATTCCCTTTAATACAAGTCAAATAAAATAATAAAATCGAATTCCAATTGGAAAACATTCCAGTTGGAATTTTTCAAGGTTTTTATTATTTTATTAAACTTTTATTGAAAGGAATGAATTTTTCGTAACCAATATAAATTACTGTAACGATACTTCAACGTTTTGTAAAAAAATATGTCAGAAATACTGAAAAAAATGCAAACTTTGATATCGCATATCTCCGAAACTATTGATAGTTTTGGAGATATGCGATAGCTTGTACATTTTCGATTCATAATCAAGGCAGGAATATAGTCCTGCGAGGTTATTAATGTTTTTCAAATAACCCTGTATTATATACGTATATATATGCTCATTCATGAGCATGATTAAAATAATAAATAAAAATTAACAAACACACACATGCTTATTACCTACTGGCATGCTCTTGTCATAGAAGAGACGCTCTTGTTCAACGGAAACTTTGCAAACTGAAACAGAAAATTCAAGTGAACCAATAAATCAAAACAGTTCTCGAATTTCCATCTGCACATTTTTGATTTTAGTTTTTATACCTTCTTAATTTTTATTGTAAGTTTTGAATCATTCATTTCTTTTAATAAAGTTTCGTAAACATTACTTCTTGCTATATTATTTTTACATGGCGGTGACCGAGTATTCCACAGACATTCGTGATTCCTATTATAAGTCACGAAAAGTAATGTTTTGTCATCTGTCGCGGACTGAGAAGATCGCATTGATGATCGATACAAGCCGCGAATGGCATTAGCATGCTCACTTAGAGTAGGGATGGGTAAAAAATATCGATATATCAATATATTTATATACTTTTTTAGTTTTGGTAATTTTTTTGGCCGGTATATCGATATATTTTTTCGATACATCGATATTTTTTTCTCGATATATCGATATATTTTTTCCGATATATCGATATTTTTCCGGTGACCTTTTTTTAATCGATATATCGATATATTTTTCGCAATGTATATCGATTATATTCGATACTTTTTAAAAATATCGATTCGATATATATCGATATTTTTTTTTCATTTACCCATCCCTAACTTAGAGTATATACTAACTGATTGTAGATTGTATATACTCTAAGCATGCTCATAAGCAAGCCTGTTACACATGCTCAAAAGATACCCCTTCTCATGGTGAATGACATGCTCATAAATCAACTGGCGGTTGATTTTTATATGATGCTAGTAATGAGCATGCTCATTACAAGCATCATATTATAAAAATCCATGGTGGCGTTTGCTATAAATACTATATAAACAATGTGTTCGCTATTTGGTTACATGCCAGGTAGGTAGGTACGGCGCGACAACAGGTCCTGCGCGTACCGCAGTCGATGACAGAAAAAAAAAGTAAGATGTCCTCACATACAGAGGCATCAGTGTGCGCCGCGTGTAAAATATAATATTATTAACTAGCCGTAAACCCGTGAAAAATCACGGGACATAATAATAATTAATAACGACCCTTGCGTGCAACCCGAGCCGCGTGCTGATTGACGTGTCATACTCGGGTGCTCGGGCTTCAAGTCTTGATAAATATTACGTGTTTTGTATTTAAGATGTCAGATTAATTTTAAAATTTCACGAGATGTGGCTGTGGGAGGCAAATGAAAATACTGGAAATTAATTAAAGATTTATTAATTATTTTAACAAAGTCGCTGGACACGAATTTAATTTAAACACTATTCGTTATTTCATATTATTTCGCGATCAATCACTCGTCTGCGAAACACTTTTGCATCGCTCGCTAGAATATTCTGTTTAATTCTCCACGTAAATAGCCCCCTACAGCGCCCGATAGCTGTCACTTCGATTGGCCTGTTGTTGCTGGTATCACACACGCGTTGGTAACATTGTTTTCGCTAATAGTTTTATCGCTGACTTTGTCGCGCCGCGCCGTAAACGTGAAAACAAAATGTCGCGCCGCGGCACTGGCCCGCTTTTAATACGAAAAACGTTGGTTTTTCGAACCTCTGAGATAATTCTATAAATTTCTAGTATTTGCGAGTATGTTCCCTTCGCTTTCAGACTGTTCCAGACGTCTCCGGAATGTAGATAATTCCAGAGGTTTCCATAGTTTTGCTGTCAGCGATATACCTATTTGTGCGTAATTTCTCCGAATTCTATCAATGTATTCAGTTGGTAATTTACTTTACATATTTTTGTTTACAAATTCATATCTTGGTACATAGGTACAGAATAGGGATGGGCGTTGAATGGACGGACTAGTTGAAATCAACCGTTGACGTTGCATCGACGCGTCGACCGTTTACGTTTATCGCATGGACTAGTTGAATTCGTAGACGGTAGACAGCGGACGCCGTGGTCGGTGGACGATTCGAGATTAACGCAATGCAAAGCAACAAGCGAGAGCAAGACAAAACGTCTCCGTTTATTTCTCTCTCATCTCTCGCTGTCGACTTGTAGATGCCATAGACGTCATAGACGGCTCGACGGGTTCATTTCAACTCTAATTTCATTTCAACTCTAAAGTACACTACCATAGAATGCAGATCTGTGTACACGAACTACGACTAGAGATTTGAAATTTGAATACATGCGTAGGGCGAGATAGGCTTAATAAGCTATTATCTATTATTTTTTACTTGATTTTTTGCGATGTCACGTGCGACGATTCGGTGAATTCCCAATTTTACGCTGTATAAAATAAAACAATTCTGTTTAATTATTTTATTTTTTATTGAACTATTATTAATTAACAGGCCGGCTAGATATTTTTCTAAAATCAATATTTTATTCGATCGATCTCGACTTCTTATATCTACCTGAAAAGGGATGCTAAAATTTAATTATTGTGTTATTTCCTTACTTTTCAACTTTAGCATATAAATGATATAACTTGTAGGGAATAAAATTTTCTATACCTAACTATGGTCCTTATTCAGGAGTCCAACATTAATTATTATATATGTAATATAATCTTGAATTTAGGTTTAATTCATTTTTATTAAAAATTCCCTATTTTCAACTTTATAGATAAAAAAATAAATCTATTATAATTTTGTTGTTTTTTTTTTGTTTTTTTACATGTTTCGGGTTGTAAAACCACTTTTTATTGGTTTTTCACATGTTTCGGGAACAATGTTCCTTTTCTCAGATTGAGCCTTAAACTAAAGTTGACAAATAATACAGATATATTTATTTATTAATAATGTCACCACAAAGTGAAAGCCTGACTTTGAAAGATGTATTCTTCAATAAATTTCTAGATAACATCTCAAATGTAAAGTATTTTTAAATTATGTATTTATTTATAAATTTATAGATAATAAATAAATGTAAAGTATTTTTTACCGCACCTCATAACTGGTGCCTTTATTACGCAAAATCATTGTTTCCTTCCATTTTATTTACTCACATTTTAATGCTTATACCCAATACTTTCACTGCTTATATATGTAGTTTATATTTATATTTTACTGCTAACACCTGATATTGCTGTGTATACCTACTTCTTTCTTTGTTATATATAGAAAGAAGTATATAAAACAATATGTAAAAGCCTATAATGTGCGTAAACAAATAAATAATAAAATATTTCTTTTTACAAATAAGCACAAGTAGCGGTTTTACTTTCCCCGAAACTATATTCCTTCGAACTTCTTTAAATTTAAAAAATTAACCTTATAAAAATAGCCAACGGTTGAGCCGTCGAGAAGCGTCGCGTTGAACCGTAGACAGTTGACCATCGTCCCGATGTTTAGATAGAACGTCCGCGACGTCCGCGTAACGAAGTTGACGCGTCAACTAGTTGACGAATTCAACTAGTTGATCGTCTCGTCGATGGATGGACGTGGACGGTCTCGTTTCGTCGACGGTAAATACGTCGACGACCCATCCCTAGTACAGAAGTACCTAATAATTATGTTATAACATTGTGAAACCGTGGTCAACATAGTAGATAAAATAAGTATTAAAACGTGTAGAAAATGCTATATCAATAGCAAAATTATCTCGAATATTTTTACATTATATGACGTGCGATAAAGTATTTCGCAACAATAGATAATTGGCAGATATTTCGTGGTGTAAAATTATAATTTAAAATATGTTTTATTTCCCTCGATTTGCAAAATGGTATGATAAAATTGTAAGCGTTGGCACTGCAGAATATTTAATAAAATGTTTATTTTTCATTTGGAAAACGTGAGGCCCTAGTACACGATTTTCGTATTTGCTCCCTGGAGACTAAATTTAACGTAAACTTATTAAAACATTTTGCAAATCCTATAGATAAACAAGATTTTAATCAATTTTATTATAATAGTTCCATTCACTCTTGAAGCATTTACATACTTAAAAAAATATGAACAAATATTAGGTCTTTACGTATGAAATTGGCGTTTTGCCGTACTGGCAAATTTGATCTCAAATATCTTCTCTTTGGTTAGGAATTCCAAATCCAAATTTATACAGCTATTTACTCATGTATTTGTGTTTTGAAAATTATAATTCATTTGTTTTTTCCTCAATTGTTTTATTCTTTGCGTCACTCAGTTTACAAAATGAAAAACTTGAAATATCGCGTTATTTACGAGTACGAGTTCCACCGTGGCACCAGTGCTGCAGAAACGGCTCGAAGGATTAATGATGTGTATGGCGACGGTGCCGCAAAAGAAAACACAGTGCGTTTTTGGTTCCAACGTTTTCGTTCTGGAAATTTCGACCTGCAGCACAAGCCCCGTGGACGGCCGGAGACCAAAGTTGATAATGAAGAATTGAAGGCTATTGTGGAAGCGGATCCATCGCAAACCACATCCGAGTTAGCTGCAGGCTGCGGTGTTAGTGATAAAACTGTTTTAATCCACTTGAAGCAAATTGGTAAGGTGAAAAGGCTTGAAAGGTGGGTACCTCACGAATTGAGTGAAGCAAATCAACAAACGCACGTTGACTGCTGCGTTGCATTACTCAACCGGCACAATAATGAAGGGATTTTAAATCGAATCATTACCTGTGATGAAAAGTGGATCCTGTACGATAATCGGAAGCGCTCATCGCAATGGCTGAACCCTGCCGAACCAGCCAAACCATGCCCCAAGCGAAAATTGACTCAAAAAAAGTTACTTGTGAGCGTTTTGTGGACTAGTGCTGGTGTCGTTCACTACAGCTTTCTTAAATCTGGCCAGACGATTACGGCAGATGTCTATTGTCAGCAACTGCAAACCATGATGGAAAAGCTAGCTGCTAAACAACCGAGGCTGGTTAATCGCTCTAGGCCACTGCTGCTTCATGATAACGCTAGACCACACACTGCAAAACAGACGGCTACCAAATTAGAGGAGCTTCAATTGGAATGTCTAAGACATCCACCGTACTCTCCGGACCTTGCCCCAATAGATTACCATTTTTTTCGAAATTTGGATAACTTCTTGCAAAGGAAAAAATTCAACTCCGATGGGGCAGTCCAAACGCCTTCAAAGATTTTATTGATTCCCGTCCGAATGGTTTTTTTAGTAAAGGGATCGATGAACTACCTATGAAATGGCAAAAGTACATAGATAGCAATGGTACATACTTTGATTAAATAAATATATTATAATAAAAAAAAATCGGCTTTATGTTCCTCCCATACTAAACGCCAATTTCATATGTAAGGACCTAATATATTGTTATAAATTCAAAAAAATTATAACCCCGAAACATCACTTTAGTTTTCACGCGATAGAGTTAGTTATCTTTGATACACTTAATCTCGTAATATTTTCAAATAAAGACCATACATTTTATTTACAAATTGATCGTATAAAGTTTGAAAAAGAGGTGGTGCTATTCAGACATTAATATTTTTTGACAAGTTGTTAAATATATCGTTTTGAAAAAGACAAAAGTTCACGTTCTGTTTCCCATTTTGCAATATCCATAAAACCATTAAACATCTATTATTTTAATTAAATTTTACATGCTTAATGAGAAAATTTCACTGTAATTAGATAATATAAAAATATTCAAAAATTATACCTCATACTCAAGAATTCGTATTAATTAAATCGTGTAGTCTGTTATTGCTTACCCAACGTAACTTGGCGTGCGGAGAATTTTGAACTAAAACCCGCCCCGCCCGCACCCGACGGTGACCCCTCGCCCTGTCATTTAGTTCAATTTTGTATTTGGTCGGAAGCGTGACATCTTGATTACCAATATACACTGAATAATTATGTCCAAAACATCCTAAACAGTCGGGGATGGTGCAAGAACAATTACCAATGAAATTTTGCGAAGCTGAAAAAGTGAATAATGGACCGATATTACCGTCTGACAGTTTGACAGATAGAACGGCCGCCATTACTGCATGGTTTCTTTAGTGCTGCCCGACCAAATTTCTGTATTTAATACGACACTGGACATTCTGTATATTATGTATTGTGTAATAAATTAAAAACCCTGACAACGGGCCCGATTCTGAAGATAGCAATGTCTGGATCTTTATGCTATATCTGGATCTTGACAGCTATTCATATAACATTGTGACGCCGTCAAATAGGACGTTTTAAGTTTGACAGATTTGGAATTATTGAATTCAACCAATGAGAATGCTCTAAAACGTAAACAAATGTTAAGTTATTCGCAACAGATGGAAGGGATGTGCACACTCCTATGAATCGATATTTTTTTATTTTTTATTTATTAAGTTCTCTTAAAACTTATAGTACCTACTTTAATCGGTCGGACGGGTAGACCTCTTTCCATTTAAGAAAGACAATCGAATTAGTATGTGTTAGCCGTGTGTATGATGCGAATTGTTTCATTGTGTTGGTGTGTTTATACCCGTAAACGCCAACGCAATGAAACAACGTGCGTCGTACGCATGGCTTACACATACTAATTCGATTTTCTTTCTTAAATGGAAAGAGGTCTAGTCAACACAAATGTGTTCCAAAATTATAATAATTTCAAAATTACATAGAAATTTAATTTTAACGTTGTGTATTTTGGGATTAGGTTTATATAAAAAAAAAATTCTTGCATCGCATGCTCAAAATACAAGTTAATTCCTTAAAATTATGAATTTTCGTCAGTGTGCTGAGTTTAAATATAATTATATGTCACTTAAATATATATATTTCTTAATTTTTCTAACATCTCTTTGTGATTTCTTTATATTTTATTAAAATCAAAAATCATGGTACAATATGAGATCCAGTATCATTTTTGTACAAAATGATTGCACAAGATTTTGTACAAAAGCACTTGTGTATAATTAAATATAAATCAGAATCAAATTCGTTTTAATAAAATAATCATTTTCGTGATTTTGGTAGTTTAGTGTAAGTTTCGGTACGTTACCTTCGCCGCGCGAATATATAATATATGTATGTTTATACTTGAAATACGAACGTTTTATCACAGTATACCCAGAACAGTAGTTTATCTCCGACCTGTCGGCGAGTTATTAGCCTACTCTTGCATTGACGCTAGAGTTGTCACTTTATTTTTACTTCCTTTCTTTTAACTCGTAGCGTCTGAGATTCCAACGCATAAGGTAGACACGAAACCCGAAAATTTCTCTAATTAGTATACCTAGTTTCTGCACTTAAATTGCAAGAACGCTGATTATCATCAACGTAGATTTTTAAAAACTCTCAGTCTTTGTAATAATCAACAATCCTTTTTAGTAAAGCACCACAAACGTAAAAAAGGCATTTTTTAGAGGAAGCGCATTTTTTCTCTTAAGCGGCGGCTGTGAGCGCGAATGGCACCGAAGGCACGGCCCTTACTGCCGCCATCTTGTGCCCCCCTATTCTATGTCAATGTGTGCGGCACAGTGCGTGCGTACACGGCGCCGAGCACGCACGCACTCATTTTAATGGGTAGCGGCCGTTTGTATGAAGACGTATTACTGTTCTTAGTATACTGTGGTTTTATGCTATCTATAGTACGTATTATGTAGTATAAAACTTCGTATTTCAAGTATAAATATACAACGCGGTATATTGGGTCACGAGTCCAATTTTTACTTATTATTATAATCTAAAATCTTTTTTATGTCCCAAATGCAGAAAAGTTCCTACCACAAAAATGACGGAACGCGAAACTAGCAAAACCGATTTATCGGTGACATCCCTTAACTCTGTACCCATAGGTAGGTACATATATATATATATATGTCAAATGTCAAAGATAGGCACAAATGATATTTAAAATTACGACAAAGGTTTGTAATTGAAATTGTCAGTAGGTAAAAACTTACACGCGTTTTCTTCATATTGACCGAAGCGTTATTACAATATTTTGACCTAATGATATCAATTTCAGGAATTTTAAGTCTCAATATTTATAATTCTGCTACTTTGTGATCTGCTACTACTGCTACGTGATCAGTTTTGTTTGTGGTTTTGTTCCAACTTCTCTTTTGATGAAGCAAGATTTGTTCTGCATTTTTAATTTTTTTAGACGCGTTTCGTCTTATAAGGGCATTACCAATCAATCAATATCTTATGAGATTGACAATGCCCTCATAAGGCGAAACGCGTCTCAAAAATTAAAAATGTAGAACTAAAAGAACAAGTGTTTTTCTTTCTATATCATCCCATGATAGCCAAAACATGACTGACAAAAACAAAATTTTACAGAAGATTTTTTCTTCTCATTTTTTAAGGAATATACTTTAGGAACAAAATTTTATATAGAGTATTTATTTTATTAATGTCTTTCGCTTATCATTATAAAAATCGATTAATTATTACTGCTTTGCTGTAGTTTTTTGTATTTCTGAACGATTCTAAGAAGCAATTTACAAAAACTAATGAATGGTAATACCTACAATGAAGAGGATAGCTATACAGTTAGATGTAAATGAGATAGAGCACATTAATGATATTAATTCACGGTAACAATTAAGTTTTTATAAGAAAACTATTGAAAATAAATGCTACATAATTTTGTATTTCTGCACGATTCTAAGAAACAATTTTGTTCAAACACTAAGGAAAGGTAATACATGCAATGAAGAGGAAAGCTATACAATTTGTTGCGAATGAAATAGAGACAAAATTATTAATATTAATTCTTGGAAACAATTAAGTTCCACACTAATGATATTCTAAAAATGCGGGAATTCCCACATTACAATCCCTCCCAAAGAATAAATAAAAAAACTAATTATAATGATAAGAATATTTGACATAATAATATTCAATAAATTATCTCTTGTCAAGTATGTTCTCTTTACAATAAAACGCTGTAAGATAAATAAATGCACAGGTATACTTTATTTGATCTACGCACAAACGAATTTTAAAGTTTTTGGTAACATACACCAAATGCACAGTGCTATGCTTGTGCATCATCCTCATTTGATTTGCTAAAGCATCAGCTGCTTTAGGATCATGGGACAGTGTCAAGTATTCATGACGAAATATTCTGGGAATTATGCCATTTTCACACAGTTAACGCAGGTCATTACATTTTGCTTTCGATATTTTAAATAGTTCTTTGTACAGTTGTACCAGAAAAGAATTGATTACTGAAGGACTTCGGTGGGATCTAATAATATTTTATGTGTCAATAATATCTATCTATCAAAACAGCCTTATTTTTTACTTTAAGTTCAATATTAGGACAATTTTGTTTAAATGATGCACTTCTAAGCTCGTTAAATTTTATTTTATGCTTTGCCGACAAGTAAGGCAGCGAAAAGGATTTCCAACCACGTCATGTGTCATCAGTGTTATTTGTTATGTGTCTGTTATACAGGGAGCTGGTCCACCATACTTTATAGGCAGATTTCTGAATAAATTATGAGTCGAAAATGTTCAAATTATAAACAATAAATAGTGTTCTAATATCAATAGTTAGAGATCAATGACTTTCAAAACGATGATGAAAATTGTATTTTTTTCAATATCTATGACTTAACTTCTGTTAAACGTAGGACTATCATTAGACAGTATAGGTAGTGTGACAAATATCAAAAATTTATTCGCTTTAATACAAGTCAAATAAAATGTTTAAAACCCTGCACAAATTTGAAAAATACTTTTATCATTTTATTTGAATTATATTAAATATTATGATTTTTTAATATTCAATATAATTTAATTTAATTTTTTTTACACAATTCAGAAATATTGAAAAATAAACGCAAACTTTGGAGACATTTATTTGATTCAATAAGTATGTTTAATATCATTGTTCATAATTACATAAAATACTACCCTCAAATAAAAAATAAGGTAAGAATCTCTGCTATTGCAGTTCAATTGTTCTTAGGATCATAAGTTAAAATTAAGAATAAGTTAAACAAAACTAAAATATCAACAGTCTCTAATGAATATACATAAATTATTAATACCTATGTATACAGGTATTAATAATTTAATGTATAAAATAAATACTTTTTCCAAAAAGCACCGTAAAGAAAACTGACAAAAATGCTGAATGTATTGAATATATTTAGAATAATTATTCTTAAACAAGGCGGAGTTATTAAATGTACAAAGTCAAAATAATATATAATAAACTAAAACAACAATAAACAAACAAAATTTATAAATATAAAAATGGTAAACAGCATTATTTTTTTATTATCACTGTACAACATTATTCCAGACTTGTCGACCCCATCTTGGTAAGCTTTTTATATGTGCATTAAACGGAAGATTTTTTACTAAAACTGAAAACTGCAACATCACCTGAAATCAAAATAAAAATATTGTAACATTATATAGAAAGTCTTCAGTTTTCCATTAAATGAATAAAATAAATCAAAAGTTACCATTATTTGTGCTGCCATTGCAACATTTCACATATGCATATATTGTATAGAACTACACATGAGT
This sequence comes from Agrypnia vestita, assembly GCA_016648135.1. Lineage (NCBI taxonomy): Eukaryota > Metazoa > Arthropoda > Insecta > Trichoptera > Phryganeidae > Agrypnia > Agrypnia vestita. Next base: position 53,371 of record JADDOH010002327.1, read on the forward strand.
ATACAGTTTATCCAGCAACGGTCCGACTGTAATGCAAAATTGAATGCTTCAGAATGCACCGAAATGTTGACTTAAAAAGTTCAATACATCGCTTCACAACATTTCTGATTTTGTTGTGTGCTTTTGTATACCTAGATTCGGTGTATTCTTTCCTGGATTTTATGAAAGCATAAGAAGCCAGGACTCTGATGGATACCCACAATCACCTGAAAGTTCAACAATATTTTATGTTATAAATTGCATAAGGCTATTGGAAAACTATGAAAAATCAAACATTTATAAGCATTAATAAAATAATGTAGGTATGCTTAACGAAATAATTTTCAACGTGGCAATTGATCCGCATATATTATAATGAATATGTTTGTAAGATATGAGAAACACAAATTTGCTACGCACTTTTATGAACGGAGATTATTTTGACACTTCTTAATTACGCATTGCAGTACTTTCAGAGAGTATTTCTCAACTCACGTGTGATTCGAAGCAAGTTTTGCAACTCATCCAAATGTTTGTTTTACTATTAACGCAATGGAGTGGGATTTTCTACTCAATGTTCGATAGATTTTTAGATACTCCACTATATGAAAATCTAACCTCATTTTTTCAAAATTCGTCCAGAGCGGATTTCGTAATTATACGGCTCAAATACACTGTATTAAAAGATGATATAAGAAAGATTGTTTCTTACAAACGTATTAATTTCTTCATCCACAGCATCCAGATGAAAAATCATGGCTAAACTTGTTCGCGTTACGGCGTATTCAAATCTTCCCATCTTGACATTTGACAGATAACAATTTACATCTTTCTCCCTCCCTCTATATCTATCTCACGTAGAAACTTACAGAAACAAACACCGACGTAAAGCTATGTCTCGTTTATTTTTAATTTTTATTATCGTCTATTAAGTGTTGGGATAAAGATCTTAAAGATCTAGACATTGCTATTTTCAGAATACGGATGACTGTGTGAGGAAAGGATCGGAATACGGTAGACGGAGGCCGCACAATCAATTTCAGTTTCAGTGCCGATAAATCGGCGTTTATTAGCTCAATAACTTTTATAACAGCTTGCATCAAAACATAATTATTGTTAAGAATATTTGCAGAGTTTATGGATAAGATAGCAACAAATATAATATACAATTTTTTGAATGCAAGGCCTTTATCGTTACCTACTTCGCTAGGTACATAAAAATACCTGTTCTGAGGTAAGTAGCCATTCCATTCATTGAGACTCCATTTAAATATTTAAATTCATGATTACGTAATTAGAAGAACAAAAGAAAAATAAAGTAAAGTAATTTAGAGTAAAAAGTGTATAAAGTAAATAAGAAATAAGAAATAAAGTAAATACGAATAAAAATATAAGTATATACATCAGCGCAAGATAGGGACGAATGGAGGCGCCTTGTCGATGCAGTGGGTCCCCGACCCGAATAGGACAAGGGGAAGAAGATGAGATGAGATACTGTTCTACACTGACGCAAGAAATGTGCTAGCGTATGATGTTGTATAGCTTGCATTGTCAGCAAGAAAAAACACCGAAGAAGTGGTGATATTTGAACAGCTGACACACCAACTGCTATTTGAGATTTGTATCGATGATTGGTAAATGATTTTTCGCAATTCGACGGGCAACCATCGGTACTAGACAACAATTATATCTCAGTTACCAATCAAATACAAATCTCAAATAACTGCACCATATATAACCGTTTAAAATAACGATTTGCCTATCACTACACCAGAGAAATAAATTACACACTTAAAATCTGTCATCCGTCAGAACAACAACTAGGTTATGGTTATTGGTTAGCCAAGACAAGTATCATTCTATTTTTCATCAGTTGAATTATTTAAAAGCAGAATAATAATAATAACAATTTAACGCCGATTATTATTACTTTTATTATATTAATCAGTGGTTCCCAAAGTGTGCGCCAGGGTGCCCTAGGGCCGCCTTGCACCTTGAAATTGCTCTAAAATAATTAAAATTTCACAAATAAATCAATACAGACGGTGGTAAAAATTGTTTCCCATTCTTGCAGTAGTTTGCTAACTCCAATGAAGATGGTTTCTTTTAATCAGTTTCTGAACTGCACTTACCAATCCTTAACGGCTGGTTTAAAAAATACTTAAGGGGGGGGTAAGGTTTTTAACTTTTTTTTTTTTACATTTTATTTTTAATTTTTTAAATGAATGTATAACATCGTAAGAATATTGAGTCAAAAATTCAAGTCAATCGGAGCAAAATTGACGAAATTATGAACATTTGAGCGATACTCAGACTGATTTTCTATACCTGCTCGGGCAGCTAAGAGACGCGCTCACCTGAGGACTACCGGACGTGCTATTTGCATTGGAAGAGTTTTGCGTAGACAAGGACAAACAGATGCTGATGATGAAAGCTCTTTGCCGTGTGAACATGGCATCGACGATTATGTGTAAGTATAAAATAAGTGTTGAGTTTTACTTTGAATTTTACAGTGTGCAAAACTTTAAATCGTTTTCCCCACATTTCACGTTTTCAAAGTCGGTGTCCATCATAACTTCAAAACTACTGCACCGATCCTTTTGAAATTTTGAATACTACTTCTGTACATAATTTACGAGGTAACGCTGTCGAGTTTTTTCAAATTTGTTATTAATTTTTATTTTTTAATAACAAATTAGTCGATATTTTTCGCAAAAAATCGCGTTTTTCCCTTCAAAGTGTTCCAAAAAATTGAAAAATTGTAATTTCAAAAAACACTCCCAGCGTTACCTGGGAAAATCTATTATCTAACGAATGAACTTTGATTTTTTGATTTCAGATGATTTAGCACCAAGTTATGATGGACACCGCAATTCTACTTTTTTCCGAGACACGTCCGAATAATTGCTGCCATTGCCGTATTTCTTAATATTTCGTCTTGAAAATTTTACACAATATTCTGCAAATATCATACTTTAATGTACCATTAGTTTTAATAAAGAAATTTTAACTGTGTCGTCACAAAACTTCACAAAAACATGCATTTTTTGTACGAATTAACCTTACCCCCCCCCCCCCCCTTAAAAGAAGATAACATCAACAAGTTCGCATAAACACGCAGAGGGACTGAAACACATTCCTGATGCAAAAAGGGCGTCATGAACCAAAAAAATTTGGGAACCGCTGATTTTAACAATTTTCATTGTTTGCGGGCATATTTTCCGCACAGTGGCCAACATTGGCCTACAAAAGACGCTGTCCTAGAAGAAGCAATCGACGAAACCGGTTGCTTTCTGCTAATTAAACTGTATATAAGTGTTCTGAATTATCCTAAAAATTATGATAATACATTTTTTATCTGGAGGGACATGGCTGCCACACTAACTCGTTTATTACTATAGATAAGCGTTATATTACACTTAAGAAGGCAATAAAACACAATTCAGGCAATAAATGTTTTAAAAGCAATATTTCTCGATTGCTATAGTGATTACTTTGTGGTGCAACATATATATAATTTTTT